>OY292369.1:9149634-9550190 GCA_958496195.1 Timandra comae
ACTTAAGATTTAGGATATAAGTTATATTTTGTTAATAGGTGTGTGACTGTGGATTTTGTTTTGTAGATTGATTTACATACTTTTTAAGATATTTAGATCATCTGATATTTTTGTAATAAATAAATAATACCTAGATCTCACTTAGTAGGATAGAAACCGAGTCCTGGCCACTGAGTTCAGCCTGAAGCTAATTGTAAGTGCTTTATTGCAGTCACCATAATTAGAATTATACATTACTAATGAAAACAGTATGTACGTACAACTTAATCCCCTCAACCAGTAGCGAGGCCCACGGCTGGTGCATGGACAGACAGCGGCCCGTGTCGGTGATCTCCTGCAGCGCCGCGTCCTGCACGCGCCCCCCTCCCGCGCCCCCCGCGCCTCCCGCGCCCCCCGCACCCCCCGCGCCCCCCACCGCCGCCGCGTAGCAGATTGATAGACCGCCCACGGATGGGTCGAACTGGTGAACAATCGTATTTATGAAATAGGTATTGCTTTTATGAAATGATTTTTAGTCGTCTCGACATTTAACTTCTCTATTATGACCTGTAACAGCGGCGCGTTGACCCCCGGCGCGACGTCCCTGTCCCCCGCTATCCCCACCGCCAGCTCCGGCCGGTGCGGCTGTCCCCCGCCGCCGGCGGTACTCCTCATACTGAGGATCTCATCCTCATCAGGCTCATGGTCTATGGTCGTGTCTTCTATTATTTGACGACCTGCGTTTGAAGGATTTTTAACTTTTTATATGAAAAAAATGATATTATAAAACATTAATGACGTCAGTCGAACAGGTCTAATAGGTTTAAGAATGATGAATTATGAAGTACATAACATCAACCGATTCTTCATTTCACTTTGAAACATAAATTATGCATGGTGAGATCTAAAGTATGTATGCAATTTTAACAAATTAGTCTTTTTACTACAAAATCAATTATATTTTTTAAAAGTCGACCATGTTCGCTAGTAGGCATTAGGCATGCAAACCGAAAAGATGTCCATACCTCCAAAATCAAATGTCATCTTCTTAGTGAGCCGGGAGGCGTGTTTCTTCTCGTGCAGACTTTGCTGGTACTTGTCGAGCTTCTCCTTCTCGGTCGCGTTGAGCCACACGCTGTTAGCGTTGAAGTAATCGCTGTCATCGTCCGTGACGCGCGTGCGACGCTCACTGGATATGTAATAAAGAAAGAATCGATATATTTTAATTTTATACCTCTATTTTCACAAGATTAGGATTCACTCGAGGTGCTATCACTACATTCACTACACAAGTCACTTCCCACTCTGTCCCTATGAATGCTTTAAAATGCAACAAAGTTTGATGCGGGTTTTTTAATAGGGCAGAGTTGAAGAGTTTTATTTTCATGGTTATAATTTTCTTACATTTCTATATGTTTCAGATTTTTTTCTATGTTCGTGTAAATCAATGAAATTAATTTAGGAGGAAATTTTATTTATAATTTTATTAACTTTATCTCCCCATTCTCACGGGAGCGGGAAACAGCGTGGCGATGCTAGTAATTAATAAATTATTTAGTCATCTTAGAGCAACTGACACCTAACTAGGTAACCTAGCTAGCTCACTGACCTGGTCCTGTCGTACTCCAGCAGCCTGTTCCTGTGCATGACGGCGTCCTCCCAGCCGGCCGGCCTGTCCCGCTCCATCAGACTCTCCACCAGCTTGGCGCTCGCCTTCGTCTTCGCGTTGATCTCTCGCTGCTCTTGGGGAGTGCATACCTGGAAGGGGACAGTGGAAATATAATATTAGAGGCATCATTTTATATTGAAAATGAGTGTGTGAGTAAGATATATATAATAAAAAATCACTTTATTCTAAAATAGCTAAAGTTTCATGCGATTAAAACATAAAAAAAAAACAGTGACAACAAACAGTTCAGGTTTTTTTTTGTCTGTATCTTTTAAAGGTTTCACGACTTTCATGCACTAAAAGCTTGAGGCCTTATTCCAGCTGACTAAATTTAGACGTTTTCAATCATTTATCATTTAGGAAGTTAAGATCCTTAATAACATTCTAAAGCAGAAGAAGTGTGGCTTCTGACTGACTAAATAATTTAGTATCCTAATAAGAAAGTGATTTAGGATATCTGAATTTAGTAGTGGATTAAGGCCTTTTAGCCAGAAGACTGTTCTTTTCTTGGTAATTCCATGGCAGATAGATATGAATGAGACCTCTTACCAAGTTACCGCAGAACAGACAAGGCCCAGAGCCTTCTTGAGAGCAGATAACACGACCGCACTGCAAGCAGTTGTTGATCAACTCATGTTTAGACGCTTGGCAGTCGCACCGGTGTCTACCTGCAAGTTATTTATTTATTAATATCTAATATATAAAATTCTCGTGTCACAGTTTTCGTTGCCATACTCCTCCGAAATGGCTTGACTGATTCTCATGAAATTTTGTGAGCATATTTAGTAGGTCTGAGAATCGGCTAACATCTATTTTCATCCCGAAATTCCTACGGGATCGGGAACGGGAACTACGCGTGTGAAACCGCGGGGCGCAGCTAGTTTAATTTATAAAAAGGACATTTGCCAAGCAGTGGGACAATATGGGTTGACCAAAAAAAAAATCAGATTGATTTTAATAAGATTACCAGTATACAACAATTTTGAGAAGATGGCAATGCTGTTAAAAAAATTTTAAAGGATGGATTATTATGGTCCAACTCCATGTCTCCTATTTTTTTTATAGAAATAAGAAATAATTACACACCTTTGAGCAGTACGACTTGTGCATTTTTCCCTTCTTGTGAGTAAAGGTTGACATACTTTGTTTTTTTCTTAGATTTGGACTCAGGCTCATTGTTAGGTGCAGCCTGTGGTGTCACATTGTCTGTGGATATGTGATCCTGCTGTTTGCTCTTTGATATTTTCTTTTTTTGTTGTTTGGGCATAGAGTTAGCTGAAAATATTGAAACATAAAAACTCTTTGAAAAAATATTTTATTAATATTCCTTTCTTAATAAAGCTTAGGTATTACAAATATTATTGTCTATACTAATATTATAAAGAGGAAAGATTTGTTTGTTTGTTTGTTTGTAACGAATAGGCTCCGAAACTAATGAACCGATTTCAATAATTCTTTCACCATTAGAAAGCTACATTCACCCTGAATAACATAGGCTATATTTTATCCCCGTATTCCCACGGGAACGGGAACCACGCGGGTGAAACCGCGGGGCACAGCTAGTATCTTATATAGTACATTTATGTATATTCTCACTGTATTAATATCAGTCCTCAGTAAAGATAAAGAAAGACCTTTGAATTAGGTAAAGACCTCTAGGACTTGGACTAAAGTATGGCAGTAGGACTAGGATCTTACAGGCCAATACTACCTCTTACCAAAGCCAATGTTTATTTTTTAATTGTGTAATACTGTTGCAATAATACATCCTTACCTCTGCCTGGGAATTTTCTCTTATACAATTCTAAGTAGAAATTTTTATGTTGAGAGTTATCAAAATCTAATAAGGTTTTCATATACTCGTTCAAATCAACCTCATTTTCAATTGATAACACATACCTGAAACAGGACGTATAAATTATTTTTTAAAGTAGAACTCTGGAACAGGTTAAATAAGAATTACAAATAATTTCGAAACATTACGTTATTAAATCATCTGGAACTTCAAAGTCTAGGATCCTTGATAAACCCTCTTTTAACCACTGTTCCATATTGTAATATTTTTATGTTCCGTTTAATTAATAAAACCAAAACACTGGAAACTGGAATTATTATTTAAAAGATCGTAAACATTCATATTACACCTGTACAAATGAACGAATGATTTGTTTGATTATCAGGAAAGGAAAATAATTGTCAAAATCAGCTGTGCAACTTTGAGAAGAGAAGAAAAAAGTTGTCTTTGGATTTTCAAATTTGATTGTTTTCTTATTAAGCGCATGGACGGTGCAGTAGGTAATCAGAAAATTAAACTTTGGACACGAATAAGAGTCATCATCAATTTAGCCAGCCTAGGGATAGGCCCCAGGCCAGGGCCCCAGTCATGCAACTTATAGAGCAACTCGATCTCATTCGAGTGAAAAAAATTGGCTATGAATTCAATCAATCAATAGTGAGTGAGTGTCAGTGTCACTGTCAACGTCATAGGCATTTGTTTTCATCAAATCGATTCTAATTTCGAATCTTTTGTATTCTAATTTTAACCAAAAGAGGTAATTCGTCATTTGTTTTTATTAATTAGCTCTAAATACCATGCTAGATGTTAATTAAGATTTATACCAAAGAGTCCGTTACCCCATAGCATCCCTAGTTTAAAAAATATTTGTTTACGTAATTGTAACCTACAAAACATAATTTCAGCGGTAAACAATGTCTATTTCACCATTCTTTCGATCTCCTTTCACCGACCTTACCGGTGGTATGGTGTCCCATCAACTGTTGGGAAGGTGTCAGAAGGAAGAGGCAAGGTACATGGACTGTCTTGAGGCCTACGGCCTCGAGCGAGGAAAGGTGAAATGTCATGATCTTGTGGCTGATTTTAAAGAATGCCAGACATCTGTGCTACAGTTTAAACGGTTTGTGGTAAGTCTTACAAACTAATTAATATTATTTTAAGTGTCCAATTGCAAGTCTACACTAAAATCACAATATAATAACAATCAAGCATTTGTATCACTGACACCTAACTAGGTTTATTAACTGTATCAATCACTACACATAAACTTTATAAAACATTTATTTATCACACAAACATTTAACTTGCAAGGGAAATTTTAATCAAAGTATTTTATCTTTGTCCAGGCAATGAGACATGAAAGAGAAAGACAAATAGCAGAAGGTAAACTGACTGGAGACAAGAAATATGTGAGCCCAAGGATCGATGCATACTGAGCTAGTAGAATTTTAATAATGTAAATCATGTTCAATAGATAAATAACATTAAATAAATTAAGCTTGCATATGTTAAGTGTTCTATTATTTATATTAACTTTCTATTTATTTAAATTAAAAGCCTATCTATAACACCTCCTTTGTAATAAATTTAAAAAAAAAAATAGTTTTTCATAATACTGAATGTATACCACCTTCTTACAAAACCAATTATTTTTTTAAAGAGTAATTTTAATTTGTGTAGGAAGCTGTCAAATTTGACATTACTAAAATCATTCAACAAAAAGATAATTTAATTTCTACATTGCTATTCAATAAAACTATCTTTCAGTGTATTGATAGTCAAAATGCCTTATACATTGTCTCCATTCTTGCGTTCACCATTCACGGATTTAACTGGGGGATTGATATCCCACCAGCTGCTTGGCAAATGTCAGCAACAAGAAATGGCCATGATGGACTGCATGGAGTCATATGGGCTATACCGCGGCACTAGGAGGTGCCAGCCTTACATCAGAGATTTTACTGAATGCCACAAAAATACTATTAGATTTCAGAGATTTGTCGTAAGTTCCTTTACAGAACATTCAAGAAATAATTTAATTAATGCTTGTTTAATACACTTTTACATAGAATCATAGGAAAATAGCGTTAATGAACCTGAATGAACCTTTATATATACGAACTGATTGAAAGATACGACCCATTTTGAAAGACAATTCAAAGGCGCCTGTTATAAACATTATCGCAATATTAAATTGCTAATTTATATTATAAGGCGTCTAAGAAACTTACATATTGGGAGATCGAACATTGTTGAGATCATGAGTTGTCACGATGTACGTCCTAGGATAAAAACTTCGATGTCGTAGTTCTTTGTAATTAGGTGTCCTAAGATGACCTTAATTAACTACTAGGGGCCTATTTCACGACCTTCAAGTAAATATACCAAGTAAAGTTCGTTTTGTCTCTTTCTTACTTTATATAAAGTGACAAAGATAAAACATGTGAGTAGGTACTCGCAACGTTACTTGAAATAGGCCCTAAGTTTAATTTAACTTGCTATCCTGTGCTCGCTACACGCGCTGATAATACGCCGTCTGAAATTAGGATTAGGTACATTTAAAAGTAGCTATAACATAATAGAATTTGGTACAGATGTTCCTTAGGAATAACACATAGGATACTTTTTATCCTAAAATTCTCCAGGGATAAGGTTCCTCGTAGGTAAAACCGCGGGGCACAGCTAGTAATTTCTTAATCAAAGTTTTTTTTATCTCTGTCCAGGCAATGAGACATGAACGAGAAAGACAAATAGCAGAAGGCAAACTGACTGGAGACAAGAAATATGTGAGTCCACGAGTCGACGCATACTGAACAACAAACACGAGAAATATCCTTCAACGTTACATTATACAATATAAAATAGAAGAATTATCTAATGCGAATAAATTTATCATTATAAAAAAATAACTTACGATGCATACCTTTTTTCTACGACCTTGTGGCTGTGATTCGACCTTTACTGAAAGGCAATACGATCAATTTATAAGTCGAACAGTAAATTCATTATAATATACGACGTTTATTTTGTAGATTTAAATCGTGATGACTACGTTTTAATCCACGAGTTCAATAATCAATATCAAGGCATTTTTTTGCGATTCGGAGTCACGGTCGGTCGGACGCTTTTTTGTGCGGAATTTAGGCGCCAAATTGATGTGATTAACCATTTATGTATATGTATTATTTGTAGAGCTACCCGGTCAGGAATTATGTACGTAGATAGATACTTATCACGAGTTGTTATTATTAGTCTACGAGGTATATGTACCTGTACCTGGTATACTTATGTCTCTTGACATGTTTGCGCCAGTTCTATGTCACATATTCTTGAATTTGGATTTATTTATGAGGGGCCTGAATAGGTGAAATGTGTAACGGAAATAACTTAGATTACAATTCATTTTGTTGAACAGATTAGAGCATTTTAAATTGTGAAAGTTAATGGCTACTATGTCTAACTATTGTTACTGTAATTTCAGCAATAGAGACAGCTTCTACAAATTTGTTTTCAAAACTGTTCTCTCTCCTCTCTAACAAAGCTTCTTAGGAAGGAAGATGTTTTAAATATTTTTTAATTGAAATAATTATCATATTATACATGTACCACATAAAACCTGGTGGTGAAAACCGCAAAAGCGTACCTATGGCTTACAGAGGAAAAAGACAAGGAACCTTTCGCTCTGTTCCCACCCCCCTAGTTGTGCAAATAAAGAATATGCGTTGTTCTAAAATAATTTAAGATAGTAGGTACCTAATAAGTATTGATAGATATGTATGTACCTACTTGTTTATTTTATACCAATTTAAAGTAGGTATAAAAAATAATCTGCGATCTCTATTAATGATTAAATACTTATAATGTCGGACACCTCATTTGATTGAAGTTCAACGACCGGTAGTGTAGTGTAGATGAAGTAATTGTGAAGGTTAGGTAGGTACCGCCCGCCCGGTACGTGCCGAGCCAAGGTAACGCAGTGCGCCGCCCCCCAAACGCGTATTAACTATATTATATCCTACTTAACATACATAATTAAGCATAAGTTATTTGCGGAAATGTTTGACAAAGGTCCTCGACCGTTTGGAGATATTTGAACCATTTTAATGAGATATTTTTGACCAGTTTAGGGCAGGTAGATACTAAATTAACTAATTGACAATTTATTAACAGAAGGGCATCAAACTTAATCTACCTGGTTTTTGAACTTGGTGTTTCGTTAAACCCGCTCAGAATTATGTTGTTAACCGTCTTTCTTGGGGAGTGTTGACTCTATTTATCTGACTAAGTCGGAGGTTTTCTTTTTTAATTAGGGTTCACTGTCTGCGAATCCTGGTGAATTGAATACATTGAATCAGAATTGAACCAGGTTCCATTTTTGAGTCGAACAATGAACTTATAGTAAGTACCCAGACTTATGTTCTATATGCTATAATAGATCTAGTGGGCAGGGAATCACGAAGACGTATTAAGTAAACGTGGTGAGGTGATCACGACTAGTCCTCCTTTTCCTACTAATACTAATATCATCAGTGTGAAAGATATATTTGCCCCCAGTTGTGGGATCCCACTCACTTACTATTTGCTCTCTAGTGGGATCCCACAACTGGGATACGTCAAAGAAGGATCTTGTACCAAATTATCATTCTAGTCGTATATTTATTTTCCCGTTTATCTAATCCAGACAAAACACTGTAAATTGGAATGAAAATCAAATTTTCGTCGGAGCATTTTATCACGTTATCAGGGACAAACACTGTTACATTATGCATGCCCGGCCGAGTTCGACTCGCGAATGACATTTATATAGATTCTGTGTTACTTTATCACTTTTAGCATTTCACTACTTAGAGTATGTTTCAATATTATTTTGTTTAGGGGTTGGTAGGTGAGTAGGTAGGTAGGTAAGTAGGTGGCTTGGTAGGTAGTAGTAGTATACATAGGTCTGTAAGTTCTTGGTCTTAAACTAATGTTAAAATTACGTGGTTATTTAGATTTTTTTATAAAGTGGGTAAGTAAGTACAGTAAGTTCCCGTCTTATTGAAAGGAATAAATACATACATTATACCTCTAATAAAATATTATGAAGAAAATATTCTAAAATAACAATAAAGAACCCTTGAGTGTGTGCGAGTCCTACTCACACTTGGCCGATTTTTTGCGATTGGCGACTGTCGACATTTTAGGTCAATTCCGCCAATGTCACGTGTACATTAAAAATAGAATTTCATAAATTTTAATAAAATTATGAATGGAAGCAGCGCCAGCGTGCAAACTTATCTTTATGCGTATATGTAGTAAGTACAAGTAGGTAAGTACTTACTTATATAGATTTTCTTGCATTACCTAATAAATAATAAAATAACTCAAAAGGCGCGTGTTAAGAAGATTCTTATATACTTGCTTATTTTAAATTAATACACCTACTGTATCTCGGAAACGGCTTTCTTTAGATTTAGAACAAAATTTGAATTTAGATAATGTTTTGCTTTTTAAACAAAGAAACTTTTTACTGCTATATGTATTAGACGTTGTTATTTGTAAATTAAGCTTTTCCTATGTAATTTTCAACTTATTATTGTTGTCTCTCATTGTGCATTTAACCGCACATGCTATTTTTTTATGTACGCGTAGATCTTTCAAACTGCGCTACGAATATACTTACATAAATTAATAGATAGAGTTATTTAAGGGGAAGGTTTAGGCGTATTGATTGTTATACTCATGTATATCATACTAGCTGCGCCTCGCGGTTTCACACGCGTAGTTCCCGTTCCCGTTCCCGTGGGAATTTCGGGATGAAAAATAGATGTTGGCCGATTCTCAGACCTACTGAATATGCTCACAAAATTTCATGAGAATCGGTCAAGCCGTTTCGGAGGAGTATGGCAACGAACATTGTGACACGAGAATTTTATATAAGTACATAAGTACCTACTTACCTATAAGATTGATGTTCTTACCAAAAAGTAAACACGGATTTTCACCCATGTTTACTTTGGTAAGAAAATTCGTGAGGCACAACTAATTAAGTAAAAAATTACTAAAAATGTACCAAAACCAAAGATTAGGTACAAGGTGCAACGCCCTTGTTTCTTTGATAAAGAAAAGATTTAGTTTATACTTACCATTGCACACATACCCTTTTTTTTTTAACGCAGTGAAAATGCATAGACCTGCATACCACCGTGAGCCGATATTGGAAGGACCCACGGGGCATGTAGGGCTCTCCCAGCCAGAAGGGCTGGGCCTACCCACTAAAACACAGCGACTTCCGTCCGCGTTACATTGGGGTGCCGTAGGATCCCGAGGGGGATTTCTACTACGGCACTCCAACGCCGGACCCACACTAAAGGCGGCGCCCGCCTCCTTGAGAGCGCGACGGACTCGTGGTCACACCGTTTTGCCACACCAGTGTGACTACGAGTAATTTATTTTCCTCGTGGTCACACTGTGCGGTGTGATCAACAGTAATTAGTGAAACATAAGACTCGTGGTTACACTACTAGTGTCGGGAAAGTGACAGTGTAGGTACCGATCAATACGCTACTCAAAAATAAAAAATACTAATGTAGTTATCGAAACAAAAATAGTAATTGCATGTATACACAAAAACACAAAAATTAAAATGAAACAGGTTTTACACAAACAAAAAAATAGACTCAGCATTAAATAGACTCCGTGAAAACTGTAATAAATAAAATTAAATTGAAGTGAGCGACTTCTCATCTTCTAATTCTAATTCTATGCAGACTTTGCTGTGTTGAGAAAGATCGTGTAGAGCGTTATGGCAATCTACAATTGCTTTTGATCGTGTGTCCTTTTCAGTGCGTTTATTAGTGATTAGACTTCTCATCTTCATAATTTAGCGTAAAATTTCCAAAAAATGGCCAACAGTTATTTGGTTATGGATAAGCTGCATCTGAGTATTTAAAATAAAATCGTCTTTTTCCGTTTCTGTTTGTCTCCGTTCATTTGGGTTGAAATTTGCTACTCTAATGTCATTATGTAGAACATTTAATAATTTATTTATTGTCACATAGTTCTTGTTAATACTTTTATTAATCACCGAATTATAACTCTCAGCGACATTATTAGTTCGATGGCGTTCGTTGCTGACACACCAATCTCTTATGCATGCATCATTTTTAAGCCACGTATTCTTCATGTACGCCATAAAAGCGTTAATTTTATTGTTTTTTAAATGAGCACATTGCAATTGTATATACGCCCAACCATCTTTAATTTGGTTCTCCGGTAACAGTGGAAGAGCAGTGCACAAACCTACTAAACGGCGATACAACTTTGTCTTTATGCCTATAGATTTAGCTTTTCGCCACAAACTCTGCGTGAAATGGTAGTAGCAGTTTTTTATTTCGAGATTTGGGAAAATTAATTTGAGTGCATTAGAAGTTGCAACTTCAAAGTCTAGATGGAACTTATCTGGTTTCCATTCGGGAAATTTGGCTTGCAATATGTCAAACAAAGCCGAATACGTGCTTTCTTTTTTGTCACTCATCACGGCAAATACTAGTGGAACCACATTAGTTGTTCCGGATGAACTTCCCAAATCACCGTAAATAATAAATAACTGATGAAATGGTTTAGGTGTACTTTTGAAGGTTCCGTCACAAAAGTATTCTTTTACTTCACCCAATAGTAACTGTTTTGCTTCGTCAAAACAAAACACCAATAATCTGGAGTCCTCGTACTGATAATCAGCCACCAAAGAATTTTTAAATTGTGCAGGAATCTCAACTTCGCTCAGCTTTGTAAAAACTGTTTTGTCCATTTGCAGCTTACGTTTTCTTGCCGAATATAAGCTGCACTTTACGCTGCGAAACGACGGTACTTCAGTGACTAAGTGAATACCTTTATCATATAAAGGTTTCAAATTATTTTTGTAAATAGCAGGCATTGAATCAAAGTCAAAGTCAAAGTCAAAAATTCTTTATTCAGTTAAGACCTCAATGAGGCACTTATGAACGTCAGAATTGATTCTACCACCGATTCGGAATTACATCAGCCGAGAAGAATCGGCAAGAAACTCGGGCTGGTATTTTTTTTTAAATAAAATTAAATACAAATGTCACTTATAACTAATGTCAACAATAAAAAACATGTCAAAAGGTATATAAAAAAAAATCTATAAATATAGAAGTAAAATAATGATATAGGTCAAAAACTAAAAATAGCATACTGAGGTTGCGTGTGCAGAAATTTAATGCCAAACCTCCCGGTCATTAATGTAGTCAGTAACCTTATAGTATGCTTTGCTTATAAGAATGTTTTTAACGTGTGATCGGAACCTTCCATCAGTGAGCCCAGTCACTTCCCGGGGGATTTTATTATAAAATTGAATACATCTATAGATGAAGGACTTTTTAGTCCTAGCTAACCTACATCCTGAGATGGCGATTTTATGCCTATTCCTAGTATTAAAATTATGAAAATCGCCATTAACTTTAAAATTAATACGATGTTTCCGGGCATACAATATATTTTCAAAAATGTACAAAGAAGGAACAGTAAGAATCTGAAATGTTTTAAAACGTTCCCTTAATGACTCTTGCGACCCCAAATTATAAATAGCCCGAATTGCTCGTTTTTGTAATATAAATACTGAATCTAAATCCGCGGCACACCCCCATAGTAAAATGCCATAAGACAAAATACTGTGAAAGTAAGCAAAATAAACAATTCTTGCCGTTCCTACATCTGTTAGTTCCCTAATTTTACGAACAGCATACGCAGCAGAACTCAGCCTCCCTGAAAGACCGTCAATGTGGGATCCCCATTGTAACTTAGAATCTAACACTATTCCTAGAAACTTGGTACTACTTTCTATTTTAAGTTTCGTTCCTTCCAAAAAAACATTGGATTCAATGGCTCGGACATTGGGTAGCGAAAATTTAATACACTTAGTTTTAGACGCATTGAGGAGCAAATTATTGGCAGAAAACCAGTCCGAAACTAGAGCCAAACACCTATTTACTTCTACCAAATCCTTATCCTTCCTATTCACTTTAAATAACAAAGAAGTATCATCTGCGAATAAAACCATATTACATAGGTCATCCATCATATAAGGGAGGTCGTTAATATACGACAAGAACAGGAATGGACCTAAAATTGAGCCCTGCGGCACGCCCATTTCTAGCAATGATCCCTTTGATAAAACATCGTTGATCTTAACCTTCTGTTGCCGACCTCCTAGATACGATTTGACAAGACCTAGAGCAGGACCCCGAATACCATAACAGTCAAGTTTAGAAAGCAGCGTCGAGTGATCAACGCAGTCGAAAGCTTTCGAAAGGTCGCAAAATACACCTAGAGCATCATGTGAATCTTCCCATGCGTCAAAGATGTGAGTCAAAAGTTTAGTCCCAGCGTCCGTAGTCGACTTGCCCTTCGTAAAACCAAACTGATTTTTATGTAGTATATTGTGGTCACTAAAGTGAGAAAGTAACTGGTCTAGTATGATCTTTTCGAAAATCTTGCTAAGAGCAGGAAGAACAGAAACCGGCCTATAATTATTGGGATCCTCCTTACAACCTGACTTAAAAATAGGAGTAATTCGACTCTGCTTCATCACATCAGGGAAAATACTATGATCTAGACACAGGTTCAATAACGCTGTGAGGTGAGGAGCTATGGTCTCAATAACAGAATTCAGTAACTTAACTGACATACCCCATAAATCTTCTGTGGACTTCATGTTAAGTGATCGAAAGGTTTTTATAACCTGAACTATGGAAACAGGCTTAAAAGTAAAACTGGGAATACTTTCTCTGAAGTTATTCCTAAGAAGTATCTCGGCTCTAGCCGTAGAAGACGTAAGGTTTTTAGTGGTTTCCTTAGGAATATTACTAAAGAAGTCTTCAAAATGATTAGCTACAGAGATTGGGTCCGTAATGGAAGAATGCTTAGTTTTCAATGTGAATGTAGTATCCCTCGGAGTAGTCCTACCAGTCGCTTTGTTGACGGTTTTCCAAACAGCTTTGATTTTATCATTAGATTGACGAATAAACCTACTAGTATGTTTGGCCTTAGCCAAAAGACAAACCCTTTTAAAAACCTTGGAATAGTTCCTAACATACTCATGGAAGGTTTCATCGCTGGTACACGACTTTCTAAAATACAGTTCAAACAAAACATCCCTGCTTTTCCTAATACCCTTAGTAGCCCAATCACTAAAACAAGACTTACCGCTTACCACAATATTTTTCCGAGGACAAATTTGATTAATGTTGCTGCTTATGACTGAAAAAATATGAGTACAAATATCATGCGGGTTATTTGAAGAGAACTGACTACAACCTAGGTCCAAATCTATCTGAAAGTCTAACTTTTGTAACCTATACTCAGAGAGAGGTCGATGATTAATAATAAAAGGCTTAGGTGTTAGTATTTTATTAATTTTAATATGTAAACCTAGATGATCTGACCTAACACCGCTGATACAACCCTTGTCGAGAATATTACAATTTGAAAATATGTTGTCAATGCATGTCTTCGTACAATAAGTGACTCGGGTAGGCTCACTGAAACAGAAGGTCAAACCAAACGATTCAAACAAGGAAACTAAATTTAACTTATCCGAAGAATCAACTAATAAATCTATATTAAAGTCCCCACATACTATAAGTGACTTTTTACTACTAGATAATTTACTCAACATCCCCTCCATGTTACACAAAAAAGCTAAAAAGTTAGATGAAGGAGGCCGATAAACACAAACTAAAACATAACCATCAATTTCTGCACAAGCTATCTCACAAGTGCGTTCAATAGAGCATTTTGTTATATCGACCCTTTCTTTAAATTTAATATTATTCTTTAACAAAATCAAAAATCCGCCGAAGTACCAGCCTCCTCCTTCATATTCACTATCGACATCGCTAAGTCATTTTTGGCGTGATTCTGTTTACACTCCTCGGTATGATTAACTTTTTTCATAATTTTATCATCCTAAAAACACAATAAGTTAAGACTAACAGTTGGAAAATATATAACCCCTTCGTCCACTCATAACTGCTTAGTATCTTGATTTTTTTTCACTGTTGCATAACCATTTCATTTCATTTACGAACGTGGACGAAGTGGATATTTTATCTCATTAGAAAAAAAAGGATGCTATGGCGCTCATTAGGGAAGGCCTATGTCCAGTAGTGGACAAATATAGGCTCATGATGATGAACAAAGGATGCCTATGCAGTCACGGAGAAAGTATTCAATTATTTACCTTGGCAGTAGTGACAGACCCCGTACATTTATGCTTTCGCTGTTGGCTACAGAACCATATAATATTTTTGTTCGCATAAACTTTATGTTTATGGTATTGGTATCCATCGCTTAAAAGCACTTCACCACGTTTTCTTTTGATTCTTTTACCCATTTTACGTTTATGTACCCAACAGTAAAATTCGTGCTATTTAAGCGTAACCTAAACCATAGTAGTAGTCACACTGGTGTGGCAAAACGGTGTGACCACGAGTCCGTCGCGGAAATTCAGAATGACAATTTACGTGTCACTATTAAATAGTTCCTGATTCATGAAGTATTTATCAAGGAGTTTCAAAGTACTAGTTATTTTACGAATAAGTATTTTATCTATCGGGCACTTCACTACATACCTACTATTCAGTCAAGTGCGATCCTTTTCAGAGTAGTGTGACCACGAGGAATATAAATTACTCGTAGTCACACTGGTGTGGCAAAACGGTGTGACCACGAGTCCGTCGCGCTTGAGAGGACCTCTCCGGAAGTGAAGACGTCCCCGACTACTGGTACCGAGGGCCAGCGTCCTCCCCGACGCTCGCCCTTTTTACCAGAGCTCAGGAAAATCCCAGCCCCCCCTCACTGACCCCCTCACATTAACGGGCACAGCCAACATTGCACACATACCCTATGTGTATTGTCGAGGTGCCCACATTAGCTATTTAAAATTCAGTCTCTCGTATCGCCACTCGCTACATCGATATTACAATTTCAAAATACCAAGTTTTTGTCACCATTCGGAGTCAACATAACGAATATTTAATACATTTACAAAAATTCGTCTGACACAATTCAAACAAAAAGTTAAACGTTTTATTATAATAGACTAGCAGCGGCCCGTGGTTTCGTTGCCTAAATTATGTCGCGATTCCGATAATGTTATAGATATTCTAGATATTTCCTCGCTAGATAATCCCTAACCTAGGGTTTCGCATATCCCACTTTGAGAAAACCTGGTGATTTCGGCATTATCTTGCCAATGGACAGATAGATCTCGCTGACAGGCGAAATATTAAAAGGGTAATATCTCTTAGCCCGATCTAGGTTATACTTTCCACGTTAAATGTTATGTACTTAGATAGATTAGGTAGATCCTAACTATTGGCGGATTTCCCAACATGGAGTGACTAACAATGAGTATATTTACTACGCAATTCAGTAGGTTAATGACGTAAGACGAGGGCAACTAATAGCTACACAGCTTAGGTCGGCGCAGACTGATTGTCCACCTCAGAAACCTTCTAAAACAATAAATATATGAAATAATGTACGTCACAGGCCGGCAAAGTCGCTGGGGGTACGGTTGTGTAATAGTATTTGAGCGAATTACAAACAACAATTTGTTAGTCAAATGTCAACACGTATATAACTGCTTTCATATGCGTAGTCGTTTTGGGCCTGCATCTGTGCGATTTGACTTTGAAATCACTGAAGGTGGACACAGCACATAATAATGGGTGATCCAACACTGCACTAGACTGGTTTAAATATCAATAATAGATATGTGGCTAGACTAGATTTATGTGCGCAGTTTACTAACAAAACACATCAGAGTTATTAACAAAAAAAGATACACAACACTGATAGTAGTTTTTTTAATCCTCTTAGGAATTAAATAATTTAAGCAATCTATAAGTACTTAGGTAGTTAAAAAAAGCATTAACAAGTTTGGGGGTGAGTAATGTGAGAATATTATAGAACAGCAGCTATCTGGGGGCACGGCAGTGCCCCCCGCCAAGTCGAGCGCGAAGCAAACACTGCCGTACCATCCTTTACAGGAACCCTTTTGCCGCATTTTCAGGCCCCTATTTGAGAACCTTTGGATAAACCCAGAGCACTGAAATTTTCGTCATCCAGTAAGCTATACAATCACATACTTAAAATAAAATTTCAAGTCTGTAGGTCATTTAGTTCCGAAGTTAAGCGAATGCAAAGTTTCGTATTTAAGCCACTCACTCACTCACTCATGATCATCAAAATAGAACTAGTACTTCCCATAAACCTAGAGAGCTGAAATTTGGTACAGAGTTAGGGTTTAATGGCCACATAAAGGGAAAACTATAAAAACTAGGATAATCGAACGGGAACGGGAATTATACAGGAACGGGAACGGGAATTGTAACTCAAGAACGGCTGAACTGATTTGGCTGTAAATTGGTGGGGAGGTAGCTTAGAACCAGGAAAAGGACAAAGAATAACTTTAATCCCGAAATTCCCACGGGATTGGGAACGGGAATTTAAAAATCAAGAACGGCTGAATTGATTTGGCTGAAAATTGGTGGGGTGGTAGCTTAGAACCAGGAAAAGGACGTAGGATACCTTTAATCCCGAAATTCCCACGGGATTGGGAACGGGAATTTATAACTCAAGAACGGCTCAACTGATTTGGCTGAAAATTGGTGGGGAGGTAGCTTAAAACCTTGAGAAGAACATAGAATACTTTTAATCTCGAAATTCCCACGGGATTGGGAACGGGAATTTATAACTCAAGAACGGCTCAACTGATTTGGCTGAAAATTGGTGGGGAGGTAGCTTAAAACCTTGAGAAGAACATAGAATACTTTTAATCCCGAAATTCCCACGGGATTGGGAACGGGAATTTATAGCTCAAGAACGGCTGAATTGATTTGGCTGAAAATTGGTGGGGAGGTAGCTTAGAATCAGGAAAAGCACATAGGATACTTTTTATCCCGAAATTCCCACGGAAACGTGAACGGGAACTACGCGGGTGAAATTGCGGGGCGCTTAGTAATAAAATACTACTCCTAAAAAGAAAAAAATGTGTCAAATAAGAAAATCTAATATAAAAAACAATATAAACACGTTTCAACAAAAATAAATGAAATCCCACCAAAAACATTCTGTAAAAAACTAGCCAAGTCTCGATGGAGCTGCTTGTTTATCTCTAAAAAGTAATGAAATCTAGACAAAGTCGTGCCAAGTGTAAGGTTCCTTACTGCGATTTCTTTATTATTATAGTTATTGTTGTGTGACTTGGCCGTTGAACATTGTTTAAAACGTTAGTAGTGGGTACAAGTCAATTTTGTTTACACGTAATGTTGTAACATTATTAAAATACGCAGCTTTATCAAGCCTACAATTGACTGGATATTGAATCAACGTTTTTCAAGTGGCAATTTTCTATCGTCAATGGGTAGCGGTTCTGGCGACAGATTGGTGCAATAGTGTCATGGAGCACCTAGTTTTGTACCCTTGTGTACAGTTGTGTACTTGTGTACAGTGTATCCTTCAACGGCCAAGTCACACAACATTAACTATAATAATAAAGAAATCGCAGTAAGGAACCTTACACTTGGCACGACTTTGTCTAGATTTCATTACTTTTTAGAGATAAACAAGCAGCTCCATCGAGACTTGGCTAGTTTTTTACAGAATGTTTTTGGTGGGATTACTTATACTGATTAGTGTTCACATGGTGACAAACATGATTAGACCAAATAAGTAATACTTGTAAGTACTTAAGTATACAAATATGAACTAACGCTTCCAGTGCTTTCCCTTATTCACATTATTGTCATCGCCCCACCCTGTATAATACTACTACATACTAATGAGTATGTAATCACTACGTTTACGACATAGGTAGGTACTACTATTATATTACCATCTACACATAGTCTTTCAGCTCAATCGGGTACCAAGACCAACTAGTGGAAACACGTTTGTTTAAAAACGGACAATGTACTTCACAAACATTTACAATAAGTATAAATCTTATAATATGTAAATACGTAGATACTTACATATTGCTACTCTATCGCAAGCATGATTTGAATGAATTAAAACTTGTACAAACATGGAGTCCTTCCTTTTGCCTCTCTATTAAAAAAACCTACGATTTATTGAATAACAGCCCTATTTAAATAACAATAAATTACCAATCTACTTTATAAACACGTAAGGATCCCGGAGGAGTGACTATCATGAATATTTTCACGGTCTCAACGACAAGGGCAAGAAAAAACTGCATAATACAAGTATCGTTTATTCAGATTCAACAGACAGACTTTGGTAATGAACTTGTTTTGTCTTGGTTTCAGATGTAAGTACATGCTCTGGAGGTATGTAGGTAAATCGGTACGTTCCTAGCTTTTCTTTTAACGAAAAGTTTGTTATGGACTGCCTGTGATTACTAAGGGGAATATTTTAGACAACTCCTAAGCTTACGGATCAAAAGGAAGGACATACAAGTAACTAAGTATGTATATGAAAGGTAGATACCTATTTTCATAATACAATTCCATCCCCTTATACAATTCCATCCATCTCTTCATAGAGTGTTATTGGTATCTAGCAAGGGATATTGGATATACATAGCTCTACCATAATTCGAAAACGCGGACAAATGACAGGCAAACATTTTCAGTCAAAGGTTTCTTTCATTTTCAGGTACATTTTGAACAACTTATACTTACTACTCCTCGTCCTATTTTAATTGGCCGTTACGTACAAAATCTTTTCCGATCAAATGGAAAAACAATGTTTAAATAACCTCTACATTAAGCACATGTCAGACAGAATATCATTAATAAATAATTTAAATAAACTTGACATTGTTAGAATAGATTTTAACGATATAATAATGTCGGGAATAAATCGTGTTTTTGCGTACAAACATCCGGATCGCAATACTACAAGGTGACCCGTAGGTGTCTCGAGCCGCGCCTGGCCGGGTGTGAAGGGGACCGTCTGACGACCAGCGAACGATGACCTTTTAGGTATACCACTCTAGACAAACCGAGGAATCGAAGAGCTTTTTGCTGCACCCAATAAAAACGTCACATACCTAGAGAAAAAATGTGGGCAGTCGTTATTCATTAACATAAACGCAGGTAACAAAAATGGGTTACTTAAATGTAGAACAGCAAAAAAGTCAAGAAGAGATTTACAATAACATATTTTATGACCATTATTGTCAACCTATTTATATTACTTATAATCGTCACTGGTACGCTAGTACTCATTATTATACTGTGCCACTGGGCATGGCCAAAGTCTCCCCCTAAACATTTCAAAACATCCCTTCATTTCCCTTCCTTCACAACTAACTACCATCGAAGATATGTCTATAAATAGAACCTTGACATAACGTCAAATTAACCTCATCTTCTTTTCCGAACCTTTATCCCATGTCTATTTGGGGTCGGTTTTTAGTTTAACCAGATTTGGCGGAATGTCAGTATTTTACGTGAAGCGACTGCCATCAGACCTTCACAACCCAGAAGGCTATAGGTACGACATTTTTTGGTTAAACCAAATGTTAGACTTTTGAGGGCTCTAACTACCCGTAACGACTGTCGATGATGTTAGTACGACAACCGGGACCGACGGCTTTACATGTCAAATTAACCTCATAAATTGTGGAAATAATAAAAATAAATGACGCAATATTGTTACGTTTTTCATCAGAAGTCACCGGCATCACTTATGTAGTTAAGTGGTGGCCTGAAGTGGGAATTAAGTTCTGGGTTCGTTATCCAGGGTTCATTCCCCGACTGAAATGGAGAATTTGTACAAAGTCTATATGAGCATGTGAAATTAATTATACTTACTTAATTATGGTCGTCGCCACCCAAGAATGACAAGAGTTCCTTGTGTGTTCCGAGTGGGGGGATGGGTGTTAAACTCTACTTATTGCCATAAAAAACTAGCTGGTTTGTTCGCTTTATGGTAATATTTTCCTATTTATATGCCTTTCCATTGGGAAAGGCATATAAATAGGAAAATATTACCATAAATAATACCTGCACATTAAATACTTGAAAAATTTTAAAAAATTGGATCACTATAGGATTCCTGATATTAGCGTACGCAATCAAAAAATGTTAGTAAGTATGTACAGATTTTTACAAATAAGTTCTTCAATTTATAGACGATATCTCCCTCCTACAATAGGTACTGCTCAAATATACCAATGTTTATCTACCAGTCACCATCTACCATCTCTGCCTAGCAAAAAAAAACTTAATAAATGAGTCGGCTCGTCAACTACCGTATCTCTAATTACATAAAATACAGTTTCAAACGAAAGTTTGTTGCAAAAACTGTTTATAAAAAGTTTTAAAGAACATGTCGTCAACTAAAAGCTGAAAGTAGTTAGTTTGGTCCAAAGTTTATCGACCGATTACGCGGCTGTAATACCAACCCAAATAAATACGCACTGTGAAAGGTGAACTCTTTTAACTCTGTGGTGAGAAAGCGTAATTAACGAATGCCTCGGATGAATATAATTAAACATAATTACATAATCAATTCTTTATTCAAAAATTAAAAATATATGTACATATTGGTTACGTAAAGTATGAGGTCTGTAATAAGTAACTTATCATCTTATCGTGATAGATTTGCGACATTGTAAACTAAAACTCCTAAGGTAAGGTAACTGTGTGATCGTGACCAGACTATTCATCTAACATGTTTCGCATACTATGTCACTAAAATATTCTGATTTTATTAGTTTCAATTAATTCGGAGGTAGAAGACCTTTGGCCAGCCGGGGACACGGCAGGTCAAAAGTAAGATGACCAATTTAACAAGATAACTTTCATAAGTCATTCTACAAAAGGTCAAGAATCATTGCCATTGATAAATATTAGCATTTATATGGCCGAGTGTCAAATTCTTTGTAAATTGTTACATAATAAAGATCGTTAACATTTTGTAACAGACAATCGTCAGACCGACGCGACGCACGTTACCGAATAACAAAAACCAAAGGACGAGACATAGATCACAACTTCCGCCGCCTTATCAATATTCAACCGATGCTGTTTTTAATAATTCCGGACAGCATTCGTAAAATTACTACAAAATGACGACATTACTACGAAATACTCGAATTTTGTAGTGTGACTCATTAATGTTACATACCAGTGTCGCAACTTTTGACTGCTGGAATGTTAAAAAAAAAAAAAAAATTTGCGATGAAACGTCATTTCTTTACAATTGAAAAAAAAGTTAAAATGTCTGCGCATTAAATAAATTTTACGCGCTAAGCTTGTTTTTTTATAAATGCCAATGATATAGATAAATAAAGATTGTAGATCGTATGCGGTGTCAATAAGTAAGAAGCTCACCGTACATACACCCTGAACCTGTAAAGCTCTGGTCGCGTTTCGCGGCGCCCCAGTTAAACGCAGAAGGGCAGACGACGCGCGCGGAATCAATCGCGCGCCAACACGCCATTTTCCGATCGGAAAAGTTTTTCATACATTGGAAAATATTTAAAAAAAATTGTGATTTTCTAAATTTAAAAATTTAACACGATTGCAATTTATTCTGAAGGACTGGTTATTTAAAAAAAATCAATTAAGTTAATTTTGTTTTTTTAAAATGACGTTCAAAATATATTTTATGCACTTTTTGTTTAATCAAATAATTGTAATGAGTATAGTGAGTGCCGTCCCCGCGTCAAGTTACCATTACACGAGTAATATCGCTACGCGGTTACCCGTAAGCATTGCACAAATTAAAAATTTGGCGCAAAGTATTTGCTACAGCATTGAACCATTTTTTACAAATCAGGTAAGAATATTTACATAAGTAATATTATATTTTATTTTAAATTATAGATAAGTACTATAAGGCTCCTGTCGACTTAATAATTTATCCTATCTTTATATTTTTAATTGTGTTGTGCACCTAGGTTTTTTAATATTTTGCAAATTAATGGATTTTAAAATGCATTTATAATTTTCATCTCAAATTACTTAAAAAAAGTGTTTCAATTACATTTTCAATCACAGCATAATATAGAGTACTGGACTGGTGGTATAACTGCAAAAGTGTAAATAATAAACAACTTTAAAATATAATTATGAAAAAAAGAGAAAATTTCATAAGGTTTCAAATAAGTACGTATACCTAATTCGTAGATTTATATATACTAGCTCGTAAAATAAACAAAATTTTCCCCGACCAAAAATAGAATCATCCAAATTGATTTACAAATGACCAATAACATAGTTCCGAAACATACAAACGAATTACGGACTTCCTCCTTTTTTAACTAAGTTTTTTAAGTCGATTGAAAATATGTCAACAAGTATGAACAAAGTATAACAAAAAACTTTTGATCAACATCCCTCTTTGTTATCTAAACTAAAGATCGAACAGTTACCGTCATGACCGATAGATACCATACAATCAATGATATGAAACACATAATATTAAAACGGTTAGATATTACATCAATATGTTATAACAGCCATAAATCCTCATCCTAATTCCAAACTAGTAATACTTATTATAAAATATATGTGAAAGTAAGTTTGTATTTCACTTTCTTCTCATAATTATGTAACTAAACAACAGATAATTTTTTTCATGCTAATCTAAAAAAAACGGGAAAATGTTTACGATAGAACGTTTTATCCCGGGACCTGTTTCAACGGGATCAATAGAAACTGAACCACGCGGAAAAACCGCGTGGTCCGTTAAGTGAGCGTTTTCTTTTCATTTTTGAAGGTCGAGTGTAAAATAAAAATTAATTTAAGTAATCAAATAAGAAAATATTACTAAGTAGAAAGTAAAATCTCTTATAATTAGTTATGTAAAGAAGTACATAATCTAAAAATCAATCTTCCGAAAACGTGGTTCTCGGCTCTCAGTTCATCTGACCCACCCATGTAAACATGTGTGATGTAAAATGTAACATATTTATATACATTTTCCTTAAACTACGACTGTCGGTTATCTTACAAAGTTATAACTGTTGCAATTTTGTATCTTCTCATTACATAGTGTAAAGAAAAGCCCATCGAATTGAAATCCATAGGTTGGAAAATTCCTCAGAAAATGTGTTTCCTTTTCCTTAAAAAAAATCATAGTTCTTGGATCGAAAATAAATACCCTAAGAACATCGTTAATAATAACCATTTTCAATAAAAAAAAAAACGATGTTATTTAATAAAACTCCAGTGACGTAATTATCCGAATTAAGACAATGGATATTTTCTATTTACTAAACGACAAAGCACATTCTTTAAATCCGTTCAAATATTAGAGGGAACATTAATTGGCAAAGATAGTCTAGTCTATTGTTTATTGATATATGGTAAACCACGAAATAATTAGCCAAGTGATGTAATCTAAGGAATTCTAAATATGCATCTAAAAGTGTAATAGGTAAGTGTGTACGATCGTCACAAATAGTCATTTTAGTCACAAATCCATTTCGGTTTCGATATTGACAAACAAGTGAGCTATGATTCAATCACGCGCTGCCTATACCTATGACCTATCTATGTACTTAATTAGAACACCTAATTGTGTTACTAAAATTATACCCTGTTATGACATTTTGAAATTCTTTGACTACATTTTTAACACTTTATGTCACAGTAGGTAACTTAAGTCGGTATCTTTAGTAACAGACACTGTGTAAATACGAGTCACCATGAAGTATGATTCATATTCTGCTATATTATCATCTTCCTACCATTTTCCCACTACGTGGGGTCGGTACAACATCAACTTCCATTATTCCCTATCAGCCATTTTGATGTCATTAGACATTGGTTAAGTAATAATTGTTATTAAAATTAACACTCACAGTGCACCTCTTATAGACACAGAATTTGTCAGATAACATAATTATGTATTTTCTTGTTTTTTATAGTGTTTGACAAACTTCTTAGGATTTTGAAAAATGCATTAAACATTTTAGCCTCAGCCGGGAGCCGGGACATCTATTTTCTTGTTTTCCTGCTGGCGTGAGGCAGATTTCTAACATAACATTTCAATAAATAACGTTTTGTTTTTCAAATTGCGAATCTATTTAATGTTAATTAAGTCTTAATCGTTCACAATATTCATATAAACAAAACATTGGGCCTTGTATGTACTCGTAAGTGGGCAGTTTTCCGCATTAATAACCTCTCTAATTTAGATATTTGTGCGTATCGAGATTTGTTTTGATTAGACATATTACGAAGGCTCTAACTATTCAATTCGTCTTTTTTTGTGATTGTCGATTTTGTTAGCACGATAACCGAGAATCCGAGACCGACGGCTTTCTTTGCCCTACGACCCAAGCACGGAAACTCTCTTGAAACTAAAAGCCATTTCAGTAAGGACCACGCATTATTATTAAGATAGTATCAGACTTTGAACATTTAACTTTACAGAGATCAAATACAGAGGCCTTCATTGCCTGCAACATAATGTTAAAATCTTTGTCATTGTTTCAGACAATTGCAGAATGTCAAGAAAAAATTGCAAGTAAGTGCCTTTGGAGAATTCCATCTCCAAAAATCTTGATCAGTATTTTATATATATTATTAATATGTAGATATATTATACAATATAAGTACTGTATTTTAGCTAAAGGTATAGGAACCTAGACTCATGTTTACATTTTAACGATCACTAGGTTACATTGTTTGCTCTCGTAAAAGTCTTCTATTAGACAGACATTAACATCGATTCACACATCATAAAACTTGGGAGTGATATCTCCGTTCAGCAGTCTGCATAACTAAAATGTCGTTTCAGACCCAAAACACAGAATATTTTCCCACCGGAAACCGATAAAAGTATGGTGTCGAACTAATGAGACTCTCAGATTCGAAGTGGAACCTTTGAACTATTGGCAGTTGGTAGTCCTCATTCCGGACCCTTCGGATGACAGAGTTATTGTAAGTATTCTTCTTCTTATAAGTATTTATGATAATTACCATTAAGCTCTAGCTGAGCAAAACGGTTTAGCGGCCTAATTCCCAACGCTGCAGGAGTTTCGATATAAAAAGTATCCTATGTGTTATTCCTAGTTATAAGAAACATTTGTACCAAATTTGATCTAAATCGATAGGTACTCGTATCGTATCTTATAAGTAGGAAGTATGATAAACAAACAAACTGTATTGTTTATGCCCATCGGACCCCTTGAGGGGTCGGTTCCAGGAGGTTGGTTGGGAATAAACCATGAATGACTAACAAACATCATACAAACAACTTTCGCTTTTTTATTGTGAAATGATATGAGTCAATAATTCAAGAAAATTTTATCATAAAAATAATTGCAATTACTAATAAATAGATAACAGTGTTCAGTGTAAACATTGTTCGGAATAACTGACGTATTTTTGGGTTTCCCACCAACACACGCCGCGCGCTGTATACGACACAATACGGGTGCTTACATGTGATAACATTATGTGAAAGTGAACTTGTTTACTGTTATATCATATCACACTAGGTCTGCCCTGCGGTGTGCGTTAGTTACTATTGCTACGATATTATTGGTCGTAGCGTGATGTTATCTAAAGCTTTCCTTGATAAATGGGCTATACAATATTTTTTCAATTCGAATCAGTAGATTTCAGACTAGCGTCATCAACCAAAGCAAGCTTTATAACTACTTACCTTCTTACCTAATATTAGTATGTGTCCATGTCAAAAAACTTTTAGGATAATGTTTGAACTTTGACTAGCGGTCAAAGTTTTAAGACTAGCTTGAATTTCACTACAAGTTGCTACAAATAATAATATATAATATATAATATATAATCATTCACTACATCATCTCATTATAGTAACTGACCCCTAACTAAGTTCGTAACCTGTATCTAGGGTATCAGAAACTACGCACACACTCATTCACACACACACCCAGACCGAGACAAACATTTGTGGTTCACACAAATATTCACCCCGCGCGGGAATCGAACCCGCAACCTTACAAATAATTATAAGGTACATTTTAACGCACACATCTACGATGGATGTTGTTGAAAACGACCAACTAGCACTTAGCTAGCGTGGTTGGCTAAAACCTGATCCCTCCAATTCAGACTCGAGGCCCTCAATAGGAAGTTTAGGGACATTATATAAGCTGATGATGACATATTTTAAAAATCTATTCCAGATAAACTACAGCCTCCTCCGACCAAACACATCATTTGGTCAGATATCAATGACGCAGCCGTACAGGAGTTACGTATTACTAACTAGTGTGTTAAACACGGATTGTCGGCCTACAGTCTGGAGAAGGGAAAAGGAGATCCCCCCGTGGGACGATGATAATGTACCGAGTTACAGGAGATATGACATACAAGTACAGTTTATAGGCTATCAAGATACGAAGTATGTTAAAGCTATGTTTAATTGGAATCAAACTGGGGGTATGATATTTAAGATTTTTTTCAGAATTTTGGAACTTAATTCATAAGAAACTTTATTAAGTTAATCTATTTATTTAATTAACCTTAATCTATTATTATTTATTTTCAGACAATGACATATGCTTTAATTTTAATAACTTTTGCAAAGAAAGTGGGGATAAAATGTTGAAAATGAAGGTAAGTTATATTTCATTGCTTCTTGTAGCACGTCATCGCACCATCGCACAATTTCCACCAAAAATATGGTATTTATGCGAGATAGAGAAGCAGTGAGCGTATACCTTGCCAACGTAAGCTACGAAACTGGTCAATTCTACTAATGTTTAAACAAAGGGCAATTATTACAAGAAAGGATATTAAACATATAACGACCCCAGTGGCAGAGTGATCACCATGCCGGACTGCCATGCCAAACAGGGGTGGCAGGATTCCGTGCTAGGGAAATGTTTGTGTAATCCACGAATGTTTATCTTGTTCTGGGTGTGTGAATGATTGTGTGCGTAGTTTCTGATAATATTTATGTAATACATTTAATAAAAAAATCACAATAAAAAAAAAATAAAGTGAATGAAATGGACATGAATAATTTTATGTGTTTATTTCAATTAGAGGTGTGGTGTGACCATAGTTGACAGAACACAACCTTAAAAACAATAATTTTAAAATATTCATTAATCAATTTACTATCTTAAAATAACATTCCGCATACAAACTTTGTTATCAGCTTAATTCCTACGAATAACACAATAGCGAAGCCTAAATATACGAATACTATCTAATCTACGAGTAGACGCGTTGACTCGCGCCTATACATAACATAATATCACTCTGTCATCTTATTACGCCTGTACTTAGTTGTCGGAAACACACACATTACCATCTCACTCACATCTAGAGCAAGGTACACACAAACCTTTAACTAATACGGCAATTAGCCCCCCAACATTTTTGCCAATCTGCCACTTAGGTCCGTCCATCTACAATTTTCTTAAAAACTTATTAGGATCACAGAGAAAGTGGTTGTTGGACAGATTTCAAGTTCTTACTGCATATCTATAAAATCTTTCAGCCGAACTCGAGTCCAAGTTTCACGATAGACAAGATGCGAACAAACGATGAATGTACAGTTCAAGTGACCGGGTATTATGGAGCTACTGAGATGAACTACCGCACTCCCGTACGAGCACAATATGAAACTGAACCAGGTATTTGTCAAGAAAATGTATTGACAAAAAGCTGCCAAATCAGTCAAGCGTTACATCACATTTAATACAATTCCCTTCAGGGCTATTACGTAAAAATATTTTTCATCCCACTAGCTCGGAAAGTATGTTTTTAATCCTCGATATCTGGGGGTAAAAGTCGATTTTAATCTCAAGAGCGGAAAGTATCGGGGTCGCTGTGACAGGCCGTGCAGGACCCAAGGCATTTTCGATAACTGGGAGTAAAAGTCGTTTTTGCGCTCTAGGGGTTAAAGTAAATTTGAATTTAGAACAACGTGTGCACTAAGTGTGATGATGTTTTGAAGGTCTATTTCCATTTCGGCACCTTCCCATTTCGGCACCCATGAAATTATGACGTCGATAAACGGAGGTACGGTCACCGACAAAAAAGAACGAATGCTGTTTGTACGGTATTTTTTTACCAATGTGTAACAATGAAATATGTCATTGTTACACATTGGTAAAAAAATACCGATAAGTAACACTGTTACTCAATGCTACATATTTTTCAATGACCTCAAGAGTGCCGAAATGGGAAGGTGCCGAAATAGGAATAAACCGTTTTGAATACACAAACCATGATGTTTTTTTTTAAACAACTTTTTTTTTAATTTAAATTCAAACTCGGATCGGAACTTTCTTGGTGTACAAGACTTACTTACTTATTTTTTAAATTGCTTTGCGCGTGATATTTTCTTTTCATTTAATATTGTGATTGTTTTATGTTTCCATTTAGTAATTTCCTCGCTGAGGGGGGATGAAAAATAATGTGTTGCACTCGAGTGCAAACAATTTTTAACCTTGTGCTCCTTCTCCTCCCTCGCTAACGCTCAGGATTCTTATTTTGAATCCCTCGCTGCGCTCGTGATTCAATTTTAGAATCCTTCGCTGGCTCGGTCCTCAACTGGAGCCCCGGTTAAAAAGCAACTTTGCACTCTTGTATAACAAATAACTATTATACGCAATAGCCCGATTCTCGTTTCTGCAATATGAAAGTCTTCTGATTTTACTAAATCAGAAGACTCTACAGAGGTCTACTGACCAGGGGCGGATCTACACTTTTGCTTATATCAAATCTATCAAAAGCTTTTTGGGTAGATCCTGCTCAGGGCTTGTAGATACAAAAAGCCCCCTTTTTCTTTCGATATTTTGCCATAGTTTGAGGAGTTTTAGTTTTAGTCCAAGGCCCCACTAACCCAGCCCCTGTAACGGTC
Source organism: Timandra comae (assembly GCA_958496195.1). Lineage (NCBI taxonomy): Eukaryota > Metazoa > Arthropoda > Insecta > Lepidoptera > Geometridae > Timandra > Timandra comae. The sequence goes on from OY292369.1 coordinate 9,178,935, forward strand.
CCAATGTTTTGGAACAAACACATATTCTTAAAGTTTTGTTTGATACACAAACATTTAACATGAATATAACGTATAGTTACGTTGTGTCCAGAGGAGCCCGAGATCCCCTCCGGCGTGTCGGTGGAGGCGGTGCCGGCGTCCCCGGGGTGGCGCGTGGCCGTGCGCTGGGCCGCGCCGCGCCGCCGCCCCGACCGCTACAACGTCACGCTGCGCGCCGACCGCCTGCACTCCGTGCTGAGGCCACCGGTAAGATATTACATCTTCTTTAGCTGGGGAAATGGGTGAAAACACATAGGAAGCTTAGGGTTTGGAGTCTTAAGGGAGATGACTCAGTACTGAGCTTAAAAGACAAGAATTGCTGATGTGTTCTAACTTCTAAATCCACGTCATATTTTTTGGGAATGATATTTGCAATGAATGCTGATGATATGTTTTAATCCCGTCAGTCAGCGACGGAGGCGATATTCCTGGGCGTGTTTGGCGGCGGGCTGTACGACGTGTCGGTGGAGGCGGTGCGCGGGCCGTATACAGCGCACACCAGCCGGCGCGCCATATTCCCCGGTGAGCACCAAGGGTATTGGCTTCCAGAATAGCCGGCTACATCGGCACAATAATTATTGTATGATTGTAGCTTCCGTGATGGTAAAGTAACGTGGTAATATCGCTGTTTTAGCGGTAGTGCGCACTGAATGGCGCTGGGCGGGCGGAGTGGGCGCGAGCTGGGCGGTACTGGCGATCGGCATCTTCTTCGTGGGGCTGTACTGGGTCAGGCTCAGGAGGCGAATATACGCCGTGCCCAAAGAGCAGGTACGATCGAACAGCCGAAGCATTTAGAATTCTGTTCGGAGGAGCAGATTCGGGAGAGATGATCCGAGAAACCGATACGAGTCGACAGGTCTCCTCAGGTGCATCATCTTGCAGGAGGTGTCGGAGTGCAAGCCGCTGGAGGGCGGCAGCGAGTCGGGCGCCAGCGGCGCCGTGAGCGGGTGCAGCAGCGCGTCCAGCAGCGCGTGGTCGGGCGCCGCCAGCGACGGCAGCGCCGACAGCGCGGAGGACGCGGAGCCCGCGCCCGACGCCTGGGAGCTGCGCCCCGAGCGCCTCGCGCTGCGGGAGGCGCTCGGCGGCGGCGCCTTCGGCATCGTGCACCGCGCGCTGCTGCTCCCGCAACAGGAACAGGTCGCCGTCAAGATGCTCAAAGGTACAGCGCCATACCACCCACACTACGTACATTATACTATGAAGAAGCCTGGGCAGAGGCCTTTAGAAGGATGAAATGCTGTTCCGATTTAGCCATCGGTACCGCGCAGATTTGAAATTGTAACAAAAGCTTTGTTCGTAACGACCCCGGAAACTGCTTCTGGAGGTGGTTAGATAATAACAAATCTCCAGATAAAATTACGAAATAAGATTTTGTATTTGCTATTCTTAAATTTGTATCTGTTCTCCGCTCACAGATTTCCCGACAATCGAAGAGATCCGTGACTTCCGCCTGGAGATGGAGCTGATGAAGAGTGTGGGCGCGCACCCGCACGTCGTCAGCCTGCTGGGCTGCTGCAGCGGGAAGAGGCCGCTCATCGTCGTCGAGTACTGCAGCCGGGGAGATCTACTCACTTTCTTGAGGTAAGAACCACACCACGACACACACAAAAAATGCACTATCACCTGTACAAGCTGACTGAAAATTTCAAAACCTTTCAGACATACCTGGGACATGATGATATCAAAACGTAACGCCGAACACTACAACAACAACATAGAGATGGATTACAGGAACGACCTGTTCAAATGCCCGCCCCACGAACAATCCCAGTTCGTGGTCAACAAGTTGTACGATATACAGGAGCCTCAGGAAACGGAGCTGACTCCGATGGACTTGCTCTCCTTCTGCCGGCAGATAGCTATGGGCATGGAGTTTCTTGCAGCAAACAGACTCGTCCACAGAGATTTGGCCGCTAGAAACGTGCTCGTCACTGAAGACAGGACCTTGAAGATAGCGGACTTCGGACTCTCCAGGGACGTGTATGAAGAGAATCAGTACAAGCAAAAGGGAAACGGCAAGATGCCCGTGAAATGGATGGCGCTCGAGTCGCTCACCAGGCGGATTTATACCAGTCAGAGTGATGTGTACGTAGTGTTTGTATTTATATTGATAGTATATTTTCGTTAGCATTAATCTTAAAATCTTAATGGTACCAACATTTACGAAGTTGAAATAGGACGGGTAGGTTTTAGGAAGATTTCATGAATAAAAGTGCCACAAAACTACATCCTATGAAACTGTTACACATGGTAAACCGTATATAAAGTTCTTCAATTTCACCTTGCTGATTCAGAAGTTAGCAATCTCAATGTAATCGCACCTTTGTAAGCCACTCCCATTGCGAGATTATGTAACTAGTCACTCCCTTTGTGCAGCTGGTCGTTCGGCGTGGTGATGTGGGAGGTGGTGACGCTGGGCGGCGCGCCGTACGCCGGCGTGGCGGCGGCGCGCCTCCCGCGCCTGCTGCGCGCCGGCTACCGCATGCCGCGCCCCGCCAACTGCCCGCCGCAACTGTGAGTCACACTTCTACTCTCATAGTCTCCAGGATATCACTCTAACCCCCCCATCTACATCTTCTAGCTAGTGCTATACCTCTACTGTCTCTTACCTTCGATTTCAACTCTTGCGGGTTGAACCTGTCATTTTGAAGTTTCTGATTCATAAATGATACATTAGACAGGAGGACTTCCACACATCAGTTCCATGTTGTTTCAATCCTAAATTCAGCAGCAACCAGATTGTCAAGTATCAAGAAATACTACTTATAAGTAACACACCCGCTGGTCCCTAGATACGAGGTGATGCTATCGTGCTGGCGCGCGGAGCCCCGCCTGCGGCCGACGTTCGCGACGCTCCACTCGCGGCTGGACGCGCTGCTGCAGTGCGCGTGCGCCGACCACTACCTGTCGCTCGAGCTCGGCGACTACTCGCCGCCGCCGCTACCCGCGCACCAGAGATACTTCCGGATGATACTCAGGTAACTGGTTGCCACGTTTACAGTTATTATGAACTACGAAAGGGTTAGTTTAAACAAGTATACAACAAAGTTACTGGTTAATCAATAAAAGATGACTTACGATACACCTCCTCATAGACACACCTACGCAGTAACCATGCGCATGGAAATGTAATATATAAATGAATATAAATTGGTCATGCTATCCTGATACTAGCTTGGCTTAGCATTGCGTAGCGTAAATTATTCTTTAATCGTGCTAGTATAACATGACGGTCTTGTTAATTTAGGCGAAGTAAGCGCGCGTGGAATCGCGCGGAGAGCTACGAGCGGCCGCTGAAGGTGCCACCTCTGCTAGCGGCGCCCGCTCCCACACACGGACGGACGCCCGCTTGACACACACACAATATGTATATAGAGAAATAACTATTGTGAACGTTAAAGTATTTATTGTAACCACCGATGTCCGACCTATTGAATAAGGTGACTTTAATGGCAGCGATTTCATTTGAAATGTAGTCTTTGAATTAATGAGATGAACATTCTTTGAGAAATATTTTCGTGACTAGATTTTGGAGTGCTGATTGAAATATCAAACCATTTTAAAAATACCTAAAAGTTTTAAATTAAATATTTCAATGACTTAACTAGGTTTTCTACTCTGGTTGAAAAATCCTAAATGAATCGATGTCTCGAAAGTTTTGAACTAAATGATTCACTACCTCGAAGGTTCAGTATTGATCATTCTATCTCGAATGTTCTATAATTTAATGAATTACCTCGCAACATAGTCAATTTAGTTTATACAAAGTATTAGCTGATAGTTGTAAATATATTAAAGGGAATTATTGTACCTAGTAGTACCGATAATAAATTAAAATATAAGGATTTAATATTGGCATGTTAATTGATATGTATTACATTCCCAAATAACTCTAAAAACTATTTAGTTTAAAATTATACAAGCATAATTTTAAAAAACGTTGTATGGTACACGTGTGTATTGATGATTACTATCCTCGGCTATCTTCAGACCCTCGCCTGACAGCTCGGGCCTCAATAGCGCCTCGGAAGTAATCACCAACTTACCTCGCTTGTACCATAAATAACTATTAATTTAATATTATTTTGTGACAAATAACAGTTAAGCAAGAAACCTTAAACTAAGATCTGATTTTAATTTTAAAAAGTATCAATTCAATAACATTGACTTTAAATTCAGTTAATACTTTAATGATGATTTATTTATTCAGTATTTTCTATTGATTATTATTATAAATCAATCAATTATGTACGAAAGTTTTACTAGACTTTATTGCACAAAAATATAGAGGGGTTTAATCCAACTGAAGTATTTTTTTAATGTTTATTTATTATATAATTTTGATTTCAAAGTGGATCAAAAAAATATTTTTAAATAAAATCAGCCTATAACGAACTTACACCAAAACCAGACTTAATACAACGAGATTAGGTCGTAAATGCTGTGAGTAAACTTATACAGGGTGTATACGAATTTGTGTTACTACTAGTATTAAGATTATTTTGTATATATTATTATAATTTAATTTAATAATTGTGATTGTAAATTAAGATAGTTTTAGAATATTTTGTAAGGATTTATAGATTAAATCACTTTTTAATAATGTTGTGGTTTTATTAATACCTGTAAGTACAGATTACATTTATTTGCGATTGATTAAACAACTACAAACGCAAATAAATATCCTACCTACCTTACATAATATAAAACAAAGTCACTTTACTGTGTCTATTCCATAACAGGCTTAGATCGTCATGGAATTTTATTCAGTGTACAAACACCTTATAATTATAATATACTTAGATATAAGTGTAATTGTATATTATACATAGGTACATAATCATGGTATCGTGTTCGGCCACGGGCCGCATTGTAGTATGAGACAGTCGCAATAAAGGCAGTGAAGTTGAAGCACACCTTACTTTCATTTTCTCCTTTACTCCTGTCGTCGGCTTACTTTTGGGAAACAAACACAAGTCCCGCCACAACATATTAGGGTGTGAGCCCTAACATTTGGTCCTTCGAGTTAACAGTGTGACTAGTGTCTTTCTACGATTGCGATCGGTCTCTGGCCTCCCACAAGCGGGTCTCCCCATTGATTGAGAAGCGCTATACGATATCGTGGTAAGATTACGGTTACATTGAAACAAGCGACAAGTGAATACATACAGTCTACTTTTGATAGAAGATTACTTCCGAACTTTCAACTACAATGGAAGGAATACTTCAACGTCAGGAGATCATCGTTGACACTATTCAGAAAATTTCTGTAAACATCAAAAAAGATTCGCCTAGTCGTAAGACTATTGATTATATGAATAAGCGGTTGGAGGCGCTCAATTACTTATGGAAAGAGTTTGAAGAAAACCATAAGACTGTGCAACAATATGAAGATAAATCTCATATATATTTTACAACATCCGCCTTTGAAAAGCTCAAACAACTTTACGAGTCTACATGCTCCGACTTGCGGAGTATTGTGCCCGGACCCTCGAAAATACCTGAAGACGTCGACGCAGATCTTACAACTGAAAAGACCGTTGAAAAAGGTACGTTATCGCGAAGTGGTGAATTAATATACCAACAACGAACTAACTTTAGAGCTTTTATGAGAGTTGTGAAGAACATATCATGCAAAGATATAACGGAAAAGTGGGAAATACAAGATAAGCTTCAGATGTTGCAGCAGCGGTGGAAGGTCATAGATGAGGTGCACTGGCAAATAGACAGTCTTCTTGTTGGTTCAGACTTAGACTATGAACAAGAGTTTGCGAAACACGAGACAATTTTCGAAACTACAAAAAAGGAGTTAAACCAAAAATTGATTATCACGTCACATCAGTATCAGTCAGTTCCGCATTTGGACATACCTAACTTCACTGGTAACTACATTCAATGGCCTACATTTATGGACCTATTTTCTGAGGCTATACACAACAACCCAACATTAACAAAAACTCAGAAATTACAACATTTAAAAGGTAAACTTCGAGGCGAACCTGAACGATTAATTCAACATCTGAACATATCAGCGGAAAACTACGACACATGCTGGGAAATTCTAAACCATAGGTACAACAACGTCCAGCTTCTTTTCACAAAACAAATCCAGTTATTTATGACCCAAGCGCCTATTCAGAAACGAACGTCATCTGAAATCAAAAGATTACACGACATCAGCTTGGAAACCATACACGCCATACATAACTTGGGAGTCGATACAACGTCATGGGACCCTATTTTAGTGCATATTTTGACTGATAAGCTAGATCCCGAAACATACTCGGGCTATATGGAAGCCAGAAAATCTCCAAGGTCGTTACCGTCATTTGAAGAGCTTATTGGGTTTTTGGAAGGGAAATTTACGGCCTTGGAACCCATAAACAAGAAGATGGCGTCAACTGTTAAGCAAGAACAAAATCAGCGAAAAGAATCATCTCCAAAGAGCACTCCAAATCAAGTCACATTTAAGCGTTTCACACCAAAATCTTTTCATGCAAGTTCAGAAAGAAATTGCCCAATTTGCAAAGGAGAACATCTTCTTATTTATTGTAAGGAGTTTCAAAATATGGGTTCAGATGTAAAATTAAAGTTAATAGCACAATACGATATATGCTCAAATTGCATGTATTGTCACAATGGTAAACAATGTAGCTCAAGCAAGCGGTGTCGTGTTTGTAATAATTCCCATCACACAACGTTACATGATATTATTACACAGCGGTTACCGACAAAAGCAATGCCGCCCAACTCGACACCTTCAAGTTCAAGGAATACACAAACAATGCAACACAAGTCAAATCATGTAGCTGGCAACAATGAAGTTTTGTTAGCAACTTTAGAGATCAATGTGAAAACTGGGAATGGGTCTTATATGAAAATGAGAGCGCTGTTAGATCAAGGTTCACAGATCAATTTGATAACCGAATCTGCTGCACAGCGCCTAGGCCTTTCTCGACGTAAACACAACGCCACTGTGTCAGGTATTGGCATAATAGGTAATCAAAGCAGAGGCACCGTATCAATGGAATGTGAATCTATTTATGGCGATTATACTTTTACAATGGAAGCATTAATTATGCCTAAAATGCTTAATAACTTACCTAATTACACCTTTTCGAAACCCAACTGGCCTCATCTTCATAATATCAACTTAGCAGATGCCGATTACAACATCTCACGTTCTGTAGACATTCTATTGGATGCCGGCGTATACGCACAAATTGTAATGGATGGCATATTGCGGGGACCTATACAAGCACCTCTGGCACAACAAACTAAGCTGGGGTGGGTGCTACTAGGCAATGTCCAAACATTTAATTGTAACGCTGTTTTAAACAATTTAGATGAGATTTCAAAATTTTGGGAGATGGAAGAGGTTTCGAACAACAGCATTGCATTGTCACCTGAGGATGAGTATTGCGAAACATTGTACCAAAATACAACAAAACGAAACGCTGACGGAAGATACGAAGTCCAATTACCCATGAAACTGAATTTTGAAAACAAGCTGGGGTCATCAAAGTTACAAGCTGTCGCACAATTCAAACAGTTAGAAAAACGCTTAACAAACAAGAAGGAATTGCGTGAAAATTATAAAAAATTCATGCACGAATACCAAAACTTACAACACATGAAGGAATGTACAACAACAATAAATCCCTCGTGTTATCTTCCTCATCACGGCGTCTTCAAGTTAGACTCGTCCACTACAAAACTGCGAGTGGTATTTAACGGCTCCAGCAAAACAAGTTCAGGAGCTAGTCTGAATGACCTGATGGAACGCGGACCGAACCTTCAACAAGATTTACAATCATTAATTATCCGCTGGAGAAAATTTCGGTACGTATACACCGCTGATGTCGAGAAATTTTACCGCCAAATTCTAATTCAAGAAAAACATCAACATCTACAAAAAATTGTTTGGCGTGACAATAGCTGTGACGTCATTAAGGAATATCAGCTGAGCACGATAACATATGGAACGAAGGCGGCGCCGTTCTTAGCTATGCGCACAATCAAACAGCTAATCCAAGACGATGGCGGCTATCATCCCCTGGCGGTTGAAGCTTTAAGTAACCAACTTTATATAGATGACTTTTTGGGAGGGAGCAATGACCTCGAACAAGCTATTACGACGCGTGACGAAGTAATTGCACTTTTACAAAGAGGCTGTTTTAATCTCCGAAAGTGGGCGAGCAATGACTCTAGATTACTACAAGATTTACCAATAGATTTAATTAGTCAAAATATGCTCGACTTTAAACACGCAGAAACAAACAAAACACTCGGTATAACTTGGAACCCGAGAACGGATCAGTTTACATTTCAACAAACAGCTGATAACATTCGTGACAATAATAATATCATAACTAAACGCTCTTTGTTATCCGACTTGTCGAAGATGTATGACCCTTTAGGCTGGCTGTCTCCGATTACTGTTAAAGCAAAAATAATATTTCAAGATGTCTGGTCATTATCAATAGGATGGGACGACCCTCTTCCTTATAACATACAAAGGGAGTGGAAAGCGTTCAAGACAGAACTTGCAGAAATAAAGACCATAACTATATCGAGATGGATGGGCAACATAGAAAACCCATTTCAATTACATGGGTTTTGCGATGCCTCCGAAAAAGCGTACGCATGTGCTATTTATTGTAAAAGTACAGATACAAGTGGTCAACATATCATCAGACTAGTGGCAGCCAAAACCAAACTCGCGCCCTTGAAAAAATCAACAACTTTACCTAAGTTGGAATTATGCGGCGCTCATTTACTATCAAAGCTTATGGCGAAGGTCATAGAGTCAATAAATATTCAGACAGGACGTTTTACAATGTATGGCTGGACGGATTCTATGGTCGTCCTGGGGTGGCTGCAAGGTGACATAAAAAGATGGAAACCATTTGTGGCCAATAGAGTTACCCAAATTGTGAACAACATGCCAGTACAATGTTGGCAACATGTGAACTCTGAGAGTAATTCTGCGGATTGTGCAAGCCGGGGATTGATGCCTTCCCAACTGCGTACTTACACATTGTGGTGGGAGGGTCCAGAATGGCTCAAAGAAGACGTCTATCAATCCCAAACTCGTATGACTACATATGAGACAAAGGAAGAGATTAAACTAAAACAAATATGTTCTATACAAACAACAACACCATCATTTATCGAGACAGCTCTACAAAATCATAGCTCTATGACAAGTCTTGTACGTGTACTGGGTTGGGTATCACGTTTCATTAATCGGACTCGCCGCAACAGCAATGTGTCACTTACAAACTATTTAACTTGCAGTGAGTTAGCAACAGCTAATAACATATTACTGAAACATGTGCAACGCAAACATTTTGCTGACGAAGTTGAACAATTACGAAGAAAATTTAAAATAAATTCAAAAAGTAAAATTTTGAATTTATACCCGTTTTTGGACTCTGACGGCATTCTACGAGTTGGCGGCCGATTACAACAATCCGACCTTAGTGATAGCCAAAAACATCCGATTATATTACCGCACAAAGACAAACTCACTGAACTTCTTATCGATCACGCGCACAAGACGACTTTACATGGGGGTGCAAGATTAACTCTAACGTATCTACGCAATAAATACTGGATTTTAAGAGGAGTTAGAACTGTCAAGGACCACATCTTAAAGTGCGTGTGTTGTCATCGTCACAAGAGTAGTACCAGCCCTCAGCTTATGGCGGGACTACCAAGGGCCCGCGTGACTCCTTCGCAACCTTTTTCACACACTGGGGTGGACTTTACAGGACAGGTGGAAGTGAAAGCTAACAAAGGCCGCGGGATAAAAACTACCAAAGGTTACATAGCCATATTCATCTGTCTAACAACGAAGGCAGTCCACTTGGAATTGGTATCAGATATGACAACAGCGTCTTTCCTAGCTGCGTTAAAGCGTTTGTGTTCACGACGCGGAGTACCAAAACATATGTACAGCGATAATGGTACTAACTTCGTGGGCGCAGCTAAAGTCTTAAAACAAGAATACAAAGAAGCCATACAACACTACATCAACATAGATCTCATAGACAATGCAACTAGCCTCGGTATCGAGTGGCACTTCAATGCCCCTGCATGGCCGACTGCTGGTGGTTTATGGGAGTCGGCAGTCAAGAGCATGAAACATCACCTAAGAAGAGTCCTTGGGGAACAGAAATTGACATTTGAAGAGTTTATGACATTGCTGACACAAATAGAGGCCTGTCTCAACTCGAGGCCTTTGGTAGCACTCACAGATGACATAGACGATTTAAATTGTTTGACTCCCGGTCACTTTTTGGTCGGGGCCCCCGTTCTTGCAACGCCTCTGTCACCGGATATTGAACCAAAAAACATAAGAACGCGGTGGCAACTGATACAAAAAATGTACAACGATTTTTGGAAAAGGTGGTCTGCGGAGTACTTGCAAACATTACAAAGTCGAAACAAGTGGCAACATCCAACTCGCAATCTCGAAATAGGCGACGTGGTACTAATGAAAGAGGAGAACGTACCACCGGCTCGCTGGCCCTTGGCTAGGGTAACAGATACACATCCAGGCACTGACGGTCGTGTGCGGGTCGTCTCTTTGAAAATAAACAGCGGCTCTGCAAAACGACCCGTCACTAAATTGTCTCGCTTGCCAATCGATACACACCAGCCAAGTAATGATGAAGAACCGGAAGACCATGCGGAACTCTCACAGAGCGCTACAGAGTCACATCCGAGGCACTCACAACGTACAACCCCCAAAAAAGGTTTACGAAGTTATATTTGTACATTATTGTGTCTGATCGTTATGTGCATAACACCATCCATGACTCAAACATTTAATATAACTGAGTTAAATACTTCGAAACTGATTTATCTTGACAAGGTTGCTGACTTACAGATGATACAAGATGAGTGGAAAATGATCGTTTATTACAACGTATCTACTTATTGGCAAAGCTTCAACAACATCCAAAATTATATCACTCACTTAGAACGTTATTGCAAACAAGAATCTTCCTTCTTATCTATCTCAGCACAACTTCAACACGAGATGAATGAGTTACAACATTACAACGACCTCCTGATATCTGAGCACGGCACCCGACATAAACGAGGACTTATAAACGGCATCGGATACGTGGCCAACTCTTTGTTCGGCGTTTTGGATGACAGATATGCGGAGAAATATGATAAAGATATAAAACAGTTACAAGGAAATGAACGACATCTATTAAATCTCTACAAAAATCACACATCGATTATAGAAGGCGAATATAACCTTTTGAAGAGAAACGAAAAAATTATGAACACGCAATTTCAAATAATAAATAAACATTTAAACGAAACCCAGGAGCGCATACAATTAGAACGAAATAACTCGAATTATATTATATCTACGGCACTTGCAGCTAACATGGTCATTTCTAACATGAGACGAATTCAGCAGTCGTTGTTAGATTTAATAACTGACGTACGAAGTGGTCGTATCGACATACACTTGCTGAAACCAGAACAACTTCAGCATCAGTTGAATATAATATCAGGACAGTTACCTAGCGAGCTGTCCTTACCGTGCGGTAACAGCCACCACTGCGTTCGAGAAATGTACCAACTGACCAGGGTTCACCTACGGCTAACTAAGGATTTTCTAATATTCGAGGTTAAATTGCCGCTTATAAATAACGAACAATATGAATTGAACAAGATTATCCCGATTCCACATAATACAAGCCAAAACAAAATAATACGCATCAAAACAACATCTACATATGCCGCAATCAACCTCAAGAAAGATTTAATAATACCACTTAATTACGAAGATATTTCTACGTGCAGAAACATAAATGAACATCAGCTTTTATGTTACATAAACTCGCCAACATATGACATCAAGGCCTCTTCTACTATATGTGAAGCTCAAATAATATTAAATGATAAGAAATTATTGTCATGCCGCTCAGAGGTATCAAGTTGCACAGATAAGTGGCTACAAATGCACAAACGGAACACCTGGCTGTACCATTGTTGTAAACAATGTTTGATACGGATATTTTGCTCAGCTGATGTGTCGTCACAAACACTATACGGCACAGGGTTAATCTCTCTTGCCCCGGGGTGCATGTTGAAGACTAATAACCTCATAATTCACTCGAGAAACAATTTTAAAACTGAGTTCAACGTCATTGAAGAAAGTATTTTACAATTCCAAGAATCGAAAGTTAACCAAATTATTATACCGGCAAATCGTCCGTCCTTTATACCCGAAGATCATGAAGAGATGTTCAAGGTTTTGAACAATCAAATAGAAGACATAAAGCATCAGCAAACTTTAAGTATCACCTCTTCAACACATGAACAACATTATTATGTTCTGTATACAATTTGCGGATTAATTGTCCTGGCTGGAGGAAGTTTTGCAGTCGCAAGAACAAAACGTTTTCCGACGTGTCTGAAACATCGGACTAACGGACAAGATCGAAACATTGAAGTTGGTCCAGTTCCTGCTCGCGCGGGGGTAGACGACGAACCACTACCAAAGCCCAACGTCCGTCTCGCGGTGGACAAGGCTACGTCTCCGTTCAATATCTTATAATTTTAATGTCATCGACTTAATTAGTTGTTAATATATTTTAAGATACATTATAATTATATATAGGTACTTACATTAAACATAACATTAATTAAGAGATTTTAAGATTTCTAGTTTGTTATATTTGCTTGTTTCTTATTTTAATTCGGCAGGATGTACAAACACCTTATAATTATAATATACTTAGATATAAGTGTAATTGTATATTATACATAGGTACATAATCATGGTATCGTGTTCGGCCACGGGCCGCATTGTAGTATGAGACAGTCGCAATAAAGGCAGTGAAGTTGAAGCACACCTTACTTTCATTTTCTCCTTTACTCCTGTCGTCGGCTTACTTTTGGGAAACAAACACAAGTCCCGCCACAACATATTAGGGTGTGAGCCCTAACATTCAGTGTCCAATGATAGATAGACGATAATTTATAGGTATAACCGGAGGGCAAAGGTCATAAAATAAAACAAAATTATTATAGATTCAAATTATATTACCTAAATATAGATACATAATAATAATATATTACAGTGATATAACTTAGCAGCTAAATATAAAAATATCGAATAATTCATCACTTTTGACCATCCATCGCATTCAGCCTTACCATACTTTCCATTTTGAATGCGAACTCTGTACTTCATTATTTTAATTGAACATACAAATTACTCAAAATAAAAATCAAACACTTAAAAAATATGAATATTGCAATTTTTCAAATCTTAATTTATCGTATATCGTAATGTATTTTTGACGTTTCGTTTTAGAGCACCCTGTATAAAGGTATATAACAAAGTACAGAGCTCGCGTTCATTGCAATCCAGCCCTTATTACCAACCACCTATATTTGTTATTGCCATGAGCAGATAGGGACTATTTGTGTAGAAAGCTGGCAACATTTATAATTAGTTTGAGCTTGTGTATCAAAAAGGCTCCGAAACTACTGGGCCGATTGAAATGAAATTTGGTTCCGATATTCCTCATAAAAAGGAATAAAATATAGGATACTTTTCATCCCGAAATTTCTCACGTGATCGGGATAAAAAGGGATATAAAGTGTCACCTTTCAACACAAACACCCATTTACAATAAGCATTAACCTCTTAACGTATGATATGACTAAAACAATACAAATAAATGGACATCTATAACATCAATTGTATTTACAACGTGAACCACAGATATGAGTATAATGCCATTTCATATATTAAATAAAAACATAAGACAATTTAATCATAATTTTTAAACAATAATTTCTCTATTTTTAAGACCGTAAAGTAATTTATAATTACAAAATAACGGATCTATGTGGCAAAGTTACAGCTAAATATACAATACAAAAATTAAAAAACAAATATCTACTTTTGAAGAATTCAAAAAGAAATTGTAACATTAATATTAATGCGACGATGTTAATTTATAATATATCAACATTAATCCATTCTAATGTAATACCGAATTACAAATGCAGTGTGTTATATCAGTTCTGTGTACCGTTATCGACAAGCAGTGAGCGTCATTTATTATTTATTAAGACGCAATCTAAATTCAGTCTCGAGACTATTATAAAAAGGCAAGAACGCTCACATTAACAATACGAGTAAGCTTACATTCAAATAATTTTGTCATGATTTTAAACTTAAATTTCATTATTATTACTAAAACAAAGTATTATAAAATTGCGAAATGTTTTAAACGATAATGGTCAGCGCACAGTGAAGACGGTAGGGCAGAGCCGTTCATTCAACCTGACGTAAATGTATACTTAAGGGACTAGACACATTTATTTCAGCTCCATTCAGCATTTGTCCATACAAAACAACGATTTTGTATGGAGACGATTCAGCTGAATGGGTACGTACGCGTCTCCATACAAAATCGTTGTTTTGTATGGGTAAATGCTGAATGGAGCTGAATAAATGAGTCTAGTCCCTAACAGGGTAATTTTCCCTTTTGGATGTAGTAGACCAATAAACGATTTATATAGATAATCGATCGAAAAATAAGATTTGGTTAATCTTATTTTTCGATAACTGACAGTTTAGGCTCTGCCATGCCATCCCCAATGTGCGGTTACCCTAACTTATTTCTATAGGAATGATAGTGTGATCGCATCATCGCATGCGACCAACAGATCCTATACTTATACGTTTTGTCAAGCAAATATACGAACGAACTCAATAATTTAGAATTTTGTCAAGTCTTGGTTGGTTTCCCTTTTAATATTGTCATACAAACGCTATTTTACTTATTTATTATTGTACTTAGATAATGAATGGATTAAACATTTTGAGGTGACAAAACTAATATCGTAATTTTAAGAGATCATAAGTACTCGACGAACAATGTCTGTGTACATAATTACATCAAAAAAAAGCTTAGAAATTATACACTTGACGAAGCCTCGTGCGTTAGTTTTGCGGTTAATTTTCATAATTAATAAATCATTGTTTCAATGTCTATCGAATAGGAAAAATATATTAATTTTCTGTTTAAATATAAATTCAATAAAACATAATTTAAATAGCAGTAGATATGGAACTGAGATATTGTTGGAACCAAATAATTTTAGGAATTAAATTAAATATTTTAATTAAACGTTTAGAAATTCTACTCTCTTTACCTTTGGCTGTTAATACTTTAAATCACTGGTATTAATTAAGTTTAGAACATTCTTGGTGTATTTTACAACTATAACTATTTATATTACAGATATCACCGTTTGGGTGTATGTGCGTGTGCGTACATACACGTAAAGTATCGATGTAGTAAACATAATACATGTTTATGTTTGTTTGTGTCGATCGATCCATCGTCTATCGACAATAGAAATGGATCATTCGACGCAGCAGAGTAAAGGACGATCGATCAGCGTCGATTGATCCATTATGACATTGTGGATCGATCGATAACGCACTTACAAACATAAAACAACCGTATTTGTAGGAATAGAACATAAGTATAGTATTATAAACGGTAGTAACTTTAACCGTTAACAAATTGACGTCATCAATGCATTTTAAACAAAGTTTATAAGTACATTCATTTATGATAACATAAAATTCTATATGAATCTCATCACGAAATCTAACAGATGTGGATTGGCACTTAAAACAGTTATTTTGAACGTGAAATACAATTTGTTGGTGTGATGTGATTCGGTTATATGCGCGGACATATTAAACTTATAATATAGTGCCACATCTTTTCTGTGCCGGTGACAGCGTCGCTGTAATCGCATCTTTTGGTTGTCAGTGTGATGAAATGTATGCAAATGACATTGAAGTCAAAATAACAATATTAGCTTCATATTTTGACCACTGGCACAGAACAGATTGTGGCTCTATAAATAAAGTTTCGATATTGTATATCGTGATGTCGCGAGAGGTATGTGTGTGTGTACCTGCGCGTCGCGGTCAGTCGATGGGCGGCGGCTGCGCCGGGATGTTGGACGGCGGCGCCGTCAGGTAGCCCGCGGAGTGGGACATCGGACCTGCGGGACGGATATGATTAAATAGGATGGAATTTATCTGCTTTTCTATCAAAGATCATGTAAAAATTAAAGATTCGTTTTTTTTCACAATTTGATTGTCCGTTCAATTTAATTCAAATTGTAACGGTTCATTTCTGCCCTAATACCGGGATAAGATAGAGCGAGGAAGGGGTCGGGCAACGTTTGGGAAGCACCTTCGAGTTTTCTGGTTCCCGTCCCCGCCCCAGTTTCTGTCCCCCTTTCCATTTCCTGTTCCCAGTTTTCCTACCTCTTTCCCATCAACAGTCCTCCTTCCCCGTTCCCAGTTTCCCTTCCCCAGATCCCCATGCCCAGTTCCCCTTCAACGTTTCTGTCCCCGTCCCCTTACCAGTAAGCGCGCGGTCCGACTGCGGCGCGATAAACAAATCGTGTCGCTGGTGCTTGTACTGCGGCCAGCGCGGGTGCGCGTCGAGCGCGCGGCGCACGCGGTCGCCGTGCGCGCCGGCGCACATGGCGCGCAGCGCCGCCACCAGCCGCGCCGCGCGCGCGCCGCCCGCCTCCAGCGCGCCCAGCAGCGCCGCCACCGCGCCGCACTCCAGCGCCTGCACACCAAGGGCCATACACTCCCACGAACTCCATATAACGCGCGCCCCATAGCTGTGTCCGCCCGGACGCCCCCCGCGCTCCAATCGCGCGCGACCCTCATATACGGCCGCTGTGAAGTGTACTGATGGGGCCCACTCGCACGTATTGGAGCGCGTGCCGCCTGCTGCGCTCCGTACAGTGCCGGTAGTTTGTTCGTGTTTATCCGTAACGTTATCCCTCCCTGCCGATACCGTACCTGCAGCACGAGCGGGTCGGTGTTGACGCCGCTGGTGAATATGGCGGCGAAGGTCTCGCAGATGGCGTCCATCGCCTCGGGGCACGTCTTCATGGCCGCCTTCAGCGACACCACCACGTCCGTCTGCGTCATCGCCGTCACGCACGCCTGGTAACACATAATGATATTACTGATGAATTTAGTTAAGTGAAAAAAATGTCTCTTGCTTGCTAAAGACTAATTCAATATCTATGTATAAGATAAAGAGCAAGAAAGAAGAGGCATTTATCGCATAGTAAAAAAATAACGCTTTTAATTTCTTTGAACATAATCAGTCAATAAGTCCCCTGTACGTACTAAAGTATCATATAAAGTATTCCACTCACGTCATCAGTAGCGAGCGCAGCCAGTAGCGGTGTGACGTGTATGGGCGCGCGGGACAGTAGCCGTACAAGTCGCGGGATCTCCCCGAGCGCCGCCGCCGCGCTGCACAGTGTCGGTCGGGCCCGGACTGCTGCGGCCGCTGCTGCCGCGCATATCGCGCCGCGACTACCCTGTATACAGATATTGTTCATTATACATACATACTGCAAATAATTTGTAACTACATTTGAAGAAATAAATAAATATATTGAATTTAATTGACTTAACCAGTCCAGTGGGTTCGAAAAAGCTGTCGAAAAAAATATCTGTAAATCAAGTTTCGTTCGGATAAATTAAAAATGTGGTCTCTAGTCCGGAGCTGACATAAAAGTGACACAGACACAAACAAAGGCGACCTAATTTGTCGAAACGTTGACGCTTCGCTCGCTTTACTCGCTCGATGTAACAACAACTGTGAGCCACAAATTCTGTGCATATTCTAAAAAACTGGGTAACTTAGTAGACATTTGTACCTCCGAAGTGTCCTTGGCGAGACTGGAGGCCATCTCCGCGAGCAGCTCCTGGAGGAAGGCCTTGGGCGCGCGCAGGTTCCAGTGCGGGTTCTGCAGGTACAGGAGCAGGTACACGCCGCCCACCACCACCTCGCCCGCCGGCGCCCACGCCGGCTCCGCCTCGCCCTCCGACCGCTCCACGAATACCGCTGATGGGTTACGGAGCTGTTCGGCTTGGTGACTGTGTGCATGAGAAATGGTGTTATTTTTAGGTTTATTTTAAAGCTGTGGGGTGTCAAAATGGGAAGCGAGTAGTAATTAACCGACGGCAATATAAGTATCCAATTTTTTTTTATCAGAAATGTGATCGAAACTTCCTCAAGTGACATCTCGACCACAACTTCGTCGATGAACGACATATTGATCGAAATCGAGTGAGCTTGTCTCCTAGCTAGTAAATACGTGACTTTAGTAAGCGAGGATAGTGCTATATCGGTTGCCGAGTGTCCTTCACAAACATACGCCTGAGTCGACAAGTGAAAAAGAAGTAGTTTAGTATGCGTGGTGTACCTCCTTGCGCGCGCGGCCACCCCGGCGGCGGCGGCGGCCCTGGTGCGGTCGTTCCACACGAGCTCGGGGTGGTCGTGCGCGCCGTCGAACGTGTGCAGCGCGCCCCCCCCGCCCCCCGCGCGCAGCGCCTCCGCCACCGCGCACGGCACCCAGCGGACCAGCGACAGCCGGACCTACAATAGGGGGATAGTCAGCGGGAGAAGCACGACAGGCGGACCTACGACCGATATTACTGAAGATGACTATACAGCTTCAGTAATATTGGTATAGTTATAGTCAACATCATTCACTATCATTATAACATAACATAATCATTCACTCCATCATTTCATTTCATTTATAGTATCACTGATCTTTCTCTAATATAGTCAACATCAGTATTATTGGCCTTTACATTTTGGATCGGTAAAATCTCGATAATTGATTGTTGTTTCTACAAATCTTATAACATATAATTTTAGTTCAACCAAACACACTCTTTACCTTGGGCCCGTGCAGTTTGTCGGCCATCATCCGCGCCAGTAACTCGACGGCGGTCTCTCTGATTTCAGGGTCTTTGTCGTTGCAGAACAGATCTAACAAGTATATTACGGCTCCTGAAAACGAGAACGAAATTATTAACATTCAGATTTCATGGGTTGTCAAGTCAGGAATATATATTTTTTTTAAGGGAATTTTAATAAAAAAAATCTTAACACATATGTTTTGACTTTATAAAAGCTACATAGAACGTTACCATACTTGCTTCTTTTTAACGGAGCGCCTCTTTCAAGCAATCGATGTATTACTTGCGGAACATTCAGGAGAAGCGCGGTGTACAGAGTGTATGAAATCGTTAACAGCCGAAAGTCATGTGTACCTTTATCGAGCGCCTCCTTGACGAGCGGCGTGTCATTGAGCAGTAGATGCAGCGTGCGCAGCGCCTCCTTCTTGTGTTCCGGCGTGGCCAGCAGCTGTAGCAGCGCGCCGGCCGCGCCGCCCGCCGCCAGCTCGGCGCCGCAGTCGCGCGACGCCGCCAGCGCGCCCGCCACGCGCAGCGCGCCGCCCGCCAGCGCCGGCACCAGCAGCAGCGAGTACACCCAGCACACGCTGCCCAGGCACTGGATCTCCGACCCTACATATCAAAGGAATAGCTGGGCTCTTTAGCTCATTAAGCTAAAGCGCTACCTCGGTTCAGTATCATTCTAAATTCAAATTCAAGTTCAATTTTTTTTTAAAGATGAGAATGTGTCGTCGTATTGAGACTCACCCGGATTTTTAATTATGACGTTGGCGAGCGCGTCGAGCGCTAACGTTAACCGCTCGATTCGCTCGTCGGTCATATCACCGTCCTTCTCCTCGCGAATGAACCTCAGCAGCTCTAGGATGAACTGGATTGGGTTCTAAAAATGACAAAATGAGTTTTGGATTTTGGTAATAATTGTTGCTTGGAAACATTTGCTGCTTGAAAACATTTATTGCTCGATATGCAGCCGCGTTAAAAGTAGTTGATGAGGAAGTGTAGTAAAGCAAAATTACCTCGACGGGGAAGTCGGGCTGCTCGTTGTATATCTGCAGGTAGACGCCGCCGACGGCGAGCAGGCGGCGCGTGGCGTCGTAGGCGGCGCGCGGCAGCAGCGCGCCGTCCGGCGCCGGCGCCGCGCCGCGCACCAGCTCGCGCAGCTCCGACCGGGTCGAGTTGTCCCACACCAGGTGCGGCGTGCGCCAGTTGCTCGTCAGCATCTTCAGCACCTGCACATACGCACAATATGCACTATAAGTAATGTTCGCTGCTGTCAAGAGCGTAAATTATTATGCCTTTGAAGCAACTCTTACATACGTCTTCCATTCAATTATCATACTTTTGTCAATCCTAGTCGTCAGTCTCATTAGTCATCAATACAAATTAATGCCATACCTCGTGTTGGTCAGGCTGTGAGAGCCTGGCGCAGATGTATGGCGTGAGCAGCGAGTGCAGCGCCTCCTCGATGCGCGCGTCCTCCTCGCTCGGCTCCTCGTGCGGCCCGAGCAGCGCCGCCAGCGCCCGCACGCACTCGCGGGCCAGCTGGTTCGCTATCTCCTGCGACCCGTTACAAACGATTACATATATTTTTGATACAGGATTCAAGTAAAAGTCTTATCATTATGTGAGTGATTTAACTGACCTGTTTGGTGTTGGCGTTGTCGGTGTCGAGCCCCGACTCCGAGAGCGTGTAGTCGTACATGAGCACGGGCGGCAGCAGCGCCTGCAGCGCGCCGGCGCGGGCCAGCCGCGCGCGGCACGCGCCCGACGCCGCCAGCGCCGCCACCGCCGCCGCGCCCGCCATCGCCACAGGGCCCAGCTCCTGCTTACAACCGACACATTAGCTCCAATACGACCTTACCACAACACGAGATAAATGTTTCTGGGGCTGTGTACTCACGGGCTTGTTGAGGAGCGGCACGATGTCCTCGCAGAGCTGCGGCATGTCGGCGCAGACCCGGCGGCAGTCGGGGAAGCCGGCGGCGATGGCGATGCAGCGCGCCGCGTGCGTGCACACGCGCGCCGCCGGCTCGTCGGCCGAGCGCATGCCCGCCACCACGCCCACGCACCGCGCCAGCGCCTCGTGGATCACCTGCAGCCCGCCCTCGCGCCGCAGCTCCTCTGCGTTGAGCGCGGAGCAGCGCACGGTGGCGTGCGCCAGCTCCACGGCGGCGGCCAGCAGCGCGGCCGCCGCCTCCGCCGACCGGAACAGCTCGCCCGACTCCGCCTGCAGCCGCACCGTGCGCAGCAGCGCCGGGTAGCCCGCGTACTTGTACGGCCGGAGCACTGGGGGAGGCCACGTCAGGGTGGGACATACAGGGAAAACGGGCTCACCGATTACTTTAGGTACAACTGTTTCCTACCTTCGGAGTACCGCTGAAAGAGTATAGTCTGCGTGCGCAGGATGAGCACGATGTTGTTGGTGTTGGGCCCGTCGCCGGACCACACCGACCGGCTGCACAGGAACTCGTACGCCTGGTTCACCGCCTCGAACCGCTCCTGGAACCGAACCACTCGGTCAGATGTCGAATCCAGTAGCAGTCCTGACGACGTAGGAGACCCCGGTCGCACATACCCGGCCCTCGGGGTTCTTGTCGGGGTGGTACTGCTGCGCGAGGCGGTAGTAGGCCTTGCGCACGGCGGCCTCGTCGCTGCCGTCGGGGTCCAGGCCGAGCGCGGCGTAGGCGTCGGCGGCGCGCATGGCGGGCGCCTTGCGCGTGACCTCGCGCCGCCACGCCGCCAGCACGTCGCGCAGCAGCTGCACGGGGTCGGGCACGGGCCAGGCGGGGAAGCGCGCCGTGTCGCACAGGTGGCGCAGGTAGAACACGCCGCAGAACAGCTCGTGCTGCAGCGGCGGGTAGCGCACGGCCGGCACCGCCAGGTACGGGTAGCGCGCCGCCACGTGCGCGCGCAGCCGCGGCGTGAACTCGCCGATGTGCGCCGACACCTTCATTATCAGCGTGCGTCTGGGGACACCACCGGGTCAACACCACCGCATCACATAATACGCTCAAAATGAGACAATATGTACTAAATGTAACGACGTGTGTTATAATCGCTTGTGTTGATGATCGCTTAACTCAATATTATGATAATTCAAAATTGCAACGTTAAATACAACTAATTTGGAAATAAAAAGTCACGACTTTCCGTACCTCATCTCCGAGTTCCATATAGCCTCAGGCGTGTCCCACTCTCCTAGGAATATTTGTGCGAACTTCTCTGCGCCGTGATTCTCTAAATAACAAACCATCGCTTCGGGCAACAGTTGACCTAAGATCGACCGCTGCATTATGTCGGAATTTGTCTGAAAAAAATATAACAATTAAAATTTAATTTCTTAGTAAAGCAGCTGTACTTCGGTATATGTAAGTGAGCATTTTCCACCGATATTTTTCGTCGTTTCGATATTTTTTATATTTTTGGGTGCCGCAGTTTTTTTTTTTTGAGGCCTCTAACTATTTATTTATCGATAATGCACGACAACCAGACCGAACCACTTATAGTGCCCTCCGAACCACATTAACAATCATGAAATTAAACGCCACACTCACCACAATTAAGAACCAAGCTTTCTATCAAATTAGTTAGTCAAGTACCAACCTAAAAAGATCATATACAAACCTGATCAGTCCTAAACGCTTGCTTCATATGTGTGAGCCTCAAGAACCGGGCGATGGGCAGTAGGTTGGAGCCGGTGTATAATAGCATGAAGTAGAACACTCCGGTCAGATACAACTTGGATACTTCTGGGTTATCCTGCATCACCTCGTATAGTAGGGTTGCTACCTACAAAAATGTAAAGGGAAATATTTTTTTAAATAATGGTTACAGTTTTGCAAGGCAATTTTGTTATGCGACTTCATGCATTTTTACAACAAAAAAAGGCAGTGGTTTGACCTTGATATTTCCAAATTCACATGATGCGGCTAACTAACGACCACTAAACCAGTTGTGCGCCACAATTTGACCCTAGTAAATAGTGATATCTGCTGATTTTGTATGAATTTCGAAATAAAAAGACCTGATCTAACAATGCCAAATTTAATGATGATTAATTGAGTACTCATGACATGAAGGTGTAAAAAAATAACTTTTACCTATAATATTAGTTAGAATGATTGATTAAATAATATTAGTTACAATAAATAAACGTACCTTTTCAACAATAATAGGGTCGAACGTGAGCAGTAGCTGCACCACGTGCGCCAAATTGGACGGCTCCGATATCAACCGCTTGATCTTGGGCAGCGGCCTTATTACAGCGTCTTCTTCGTCTCTGGAAATAAACAAGTAATTAATCAGTTTTTCAATCAAATATATTGAAGAAAAGTTTTGTAATATGAGTGCTGTCGGTATACCACATTTAAATACAAATACACATCATCGATCGATTGTAGAATCGATTAGTCGATGTCGCTCGATAGTTTTTATCACACCCATCGATCGATGGACTAATTGACATCGATCAAGCTCCTTTATTTCCAGCATTTAGAACCCGCCTTCCTTCAAAACGTAGATACAACAGTTAATCTTCCAATATAGATCAATGCCATAGCATAGACCGACGACCGATCGATTGGTCCGTTATCCCTCCTACAGTATTATCTGACGGACTGCAAATGAATAGCATAGCACTCCGTTTCATTTTTTTGTCAAGTTTCTCAAGTCGCTTAAAGGGAGTAGTTACCTGCTGGGATAGTACCGCGCGGCGGTGACGAGCAGGTCGAGTATGGTGGCGGCGAGCGCGGACTCGTCGAGCGCGGGCGCGCCGCGCGCCACCAGCGCCCACTTGAGCTGCGGCACGCCCGCCAGCGCGCGCCACCCCTCCATGCTGTTGGCCCAGCACTTGGTCTTGTTGGTGATCTCGCCGCTAGCGTATAGCTCTTTTAGCTGTTGGGGACGGGATTTGGGGTTAAACAACGTCAACTTCAGATGTATGATTACCTAGGAAGCCAAAGCTAAGCGAGGCTTTGTGGGGGCTTGCAAGTTTTACACTGGCTTGTCCGCGCGTCATTTAAAAAACTCTTTTTTATTTTTCCATACGATTGTCTGAACATCTAAACTAAATTGAAATAGCTATGTTAATTCAATTCATCGAGGTCATTCATCGGGGTCAAAGAAAAACTTTATATTTATGATTAGTGGTGAAGCAACGATAATATTGCCATTTTGTATGTATGTAAATACCTGTTGAAAGCTAACAGGCCCCATGCGCGTCAGCTTGTCCCCTTTCTCGAGGTTGTAGTACCACTCGCGGTCGGCGGAGGCGGCGCCGGCCGCGGCCTGCAGCACGTTGGTCTGCGCGGGCACCGTCGCGCGGGACGTGTGCAGGTGGGCCAGCGTCATCAGCTCCACCAGGATCCTGGAACACGGTACACATTACCTTTTGTATGTGATCAAGTGAGGTGCTCACCTGATGGCGAGCATTTATTTATTTTGTATTATATTATATTTCTTCATTTATTTGTTTAAGGTAAACCAACAGCTTAAAATGTAAGTATAGAGAAAATAATACGGGACAGAAAGCCAATTACAGGTTCAGACGTATAGAAACAGTTACCCAGGCCGCACACCGAAGACACGCTTGACAGACTTGCTTCTCGGCAAATGTATGGGGAAAATTGTCGCTTGGAAACATTTGCAACCTGAAAACTTTTGTTGCTTCGGTGTGCCGCCGCGTTTACATTCAAATAATAACTTAGGAGAAAGATTACATAGTGATATCAATACAATATCTTAATTAACAATATAAATATTAGGTTACCAAGAAAAGTTTAGGATTAAAAAAAAGATTGACTAATGCATCTTCTGGCAGATAGCGCACTGCCACAGAATGGATCAAGATCATACTGTTTTACAATATTACAACACTGTACTGCGCTCGTCACCCGTGACGTCAGCTGGAGAGTCTCGTGTGTGTAATTACACTGACTACAATACCCTTCAAACTGGAACACAGTATTGTGTTACTGTATTGTAATGTCTGACAATGCGTTAGTCAATTAGTCAAATATGTATAAAAACTTTATACATATATAATTAATTATACAATAAAAAAGAAGAGAAAACAAAAAATACAATTATCTATACTTAACAAAATAACAGGATCAGATGATACAATTTTAACAGGATTATTTATTAATAAATATTATTTATTGTACATTACTGTTTATTATTCATGAATATGGTTTGAGCAATTTATTCTTGAAAACCGGGAACGACGGATGTATGGGACGTCAGCGGTCAGCGCCAGATGATGTATGGGACGTCAGCGGTCAGCGTCAGATGATGTATGCGACGTCAGCGGTCAGCGTCAGATGGTGTATGCGACGTCAGCGGTCAGCGTCAGATGGTGTATGCGACGTCAGCGGTCAGCGCCAGATGATGTATGCGACGTCAGCGGTCAGCGCCAGAGGCAAAGTCCCTTTCTTGTTATGCATACTAAAGCGAGCATTAGCAAGGAAGGAACCTTGTCTCTGATGCCGACTGTACACACGGGGGACACGTAGCAGCCGTTTGACGTCCACTGGTGCAAATACGGGTCCTCTATCGAGTGCCACAGCGAAGGGGGTGGTGAGTGTGGTCTGTGCGCTCCGCGGGAAATCCCAGGGGTATGTTCGCGGGACGCGAGCCTTCACAGGCGAGTGTGGTTGGATACACTCGAGAATGGTGCAGCAGAAGGGTAGTTGGTTACTCAAGAATGGGAGGCCAGGAAAGTAGTATTAAGAGGGGGAGGAAGAGGCGCTTCGGTAATATTATAATGTAAACTCACTTGATTCCGTTCCATTCTAGCAGCTCGCTGACGTTTCTTCTGTGTAAAATTAATTTCGATAAAAATTGTACCAGTCTATCTCTTTCCATTTTATCGCAAGTCTGAAACAAAATACAATTTGATGAAAAAATCCCATATGTGTTGCCGAGAGCAAAACTAAGGAACGACAATTCTTTTGTTATATTCGTTCAAGTTAAGGTTTATGTAGAAAAAAATGTCAGGCTAGTGTATATTTCAATTTAGAAAATTTATAAATATAACATGCAAAACAAATACGAACCCGATCCAACATCTGCACGATGTACTTGGTGTCGGCGAAGGGCCCGATGTCCTCGTAGTAGCGGCCGTAGACGATGGTCATCGCCTGCAGGCACATGCACTTCATCTCCACCTTGGGCGTCGACAGGAACCGGTGGTACAGGTCGTTGAAGAACTCGTAACTGATTAACAACATATTACGTTTATTATAGTTCAAAAAGTCGTTTTATGTATTCAAGGTACACATCTAACATATAAAATTCTCGTGTCACAGTTTTCGTTGCCATACTCCTCCGAAACGGCTTGACCGATTCTCATAAAATGTTGTGAGCATATTCAGTAGGTCTGAGAATCGGCCAACATCTATTTTTCATCCCGAAAATCCTACGGGAACGGGAACTACGCGTGTGAAACCGCGGGGCGCAGCTAGTATTATATAATATAGGAAATCGGAAAAAAACATATAAAGTAACGAGTCCAAATCAACATAAATATAAAAAGTAACTAGGCCTAATATTGTGTTCTAGTCTAATGGACCAAGTGGAGGCGAAAAGAACCGAAGCGAACTATTTGCGAGATATGGATTGTAGTAGTTAAATAATTTTGCATTTAGGATCAAAATCGCCGTGTCCATTTTCCTCGTAATGAATTCACGTGTCATCGTATCATATGGCATCATAATGGCGTTGGGGCTATCTTGACGCGGGACAGCTGACCGGGGCTATCTTGACGCGGGACATGTGACCGGGGCAATCTTGACGCGGCACTGATGACCGGGGCTAATTAGACGCGGGACTGATGACCGGGGCAATCTTGACGCAGTTAAGGTGACCGGGGCTATCTTGTCGCGGGACTGCTGACCGGGGCTATTGTGACGCGGGACAGATGACCGGGGCTATCTTGACGAGGGACATGCGACCGGGGCTATCAAAGTCAAAGTCAAAAATTCTTTATTCAGTTAAGACCTCAATGAGGCACTTATGAACGTCAGAATTGATTCTACCACCGATTCGGAATTACATCAGCCGAGAAGAATCGGCAAGAAACTCGGGCTGGTATTTTTTTTTAAATAAAATTAAATACAAATGTCACTTATAACTAATGTCAACAATAAAAAACATGTCAAAAGGTATATAAAAAAAAATCTATAAATATAGAAGTAAAATAATGACATAGGTCAAAAACTAAAAATAGCATACTGAGGTTGCGTGTGCAGAAATTTAATGCCAAAATTCCCGGTCATTAATGTAGTCCGTAACCTTATAGTATGCTTTGCTTATAAGAATGTTTTTAACGTGTGATCGGAACCTTCCATCAGTGAGCCCAGTCACTTCCCGGGGGATTTTATTATAAAATTGAATACATCTATCTTGACGCGGGACAGCTGACCGGGGCTATCTTGACGCGGGACAGGTGACCGGGGCTATCTTGACGCGGGTCAGATGACCGGGGCTATCTTGACGCGGGACTAATGACCGGGGCTATCTTGACGCGGGACAGGTGACCGGGGCTATCTTGACGCGGGTCAGATGACCGGGGCTATCTTGACGCGTGACTAATGACCGGGGCTATCTTGACACGGGACAGATGACCGGTACTATCTTGACGCGGGACATGTGACCAGGGCTATCTTGACGCGGGACATGTGACCGGGGCTATCTTGACGCGGGACAGCTGACCGGGGCTATCTTGACGCGGGCCATGTGACCGGGACTATCTTGACGCAGTTAAGGTGACCGGGGCTATCTTGACGCAGTTAAGGTGACCGGGGCTATCTTGACGCGGGACAGGTGACCGGGGCTATCTTGACGCGGGTCAGATGACCGGGGCTAACTTGACGCGGGACTAACGACCGGGGCTATCTTGACACGGGACAGATGACCGGTACTATCTTGACGCGGGACATGTGACCAGGGCTATCTTGACGCGGGACATGTGACCGGGGCTATCTTGACGCAGTTAAGGTGACCGGAGCTATCTTGACACAGTCAAGGTGACCGGGGCTATCTTGACGCGGGACATGTGACCGGGGCTATCTTGACGCGGGACAGCTGACCGGGGCTATCTTGACGCGGGCCATGTGACCGGGACTATCCTGACGCAGTTAAGGTGACCGGGGCTATCTTGACGCAGTTAAGGTGACCGGGGCTATCTTAACGCAGTCAAGGTGACCGGAGCTATCTTGACGCAGTTAAGGTGACCGGGGCTATCTTGACGCAGTCAAGGTGACCGGGGCTATCTTGAGGCGGGACATGTGACCGGGGCTATCTTGAGGCGGGACATGTGACCGGGGCTATCTTGACGCGGGACAGCTGACCGGGGCTATCTTGACGCGGGACAGCTGACCGGGGCTATCTTGACGCGGGGCATGTGACCGGGGCTATCTTGACGCGTTACAGATGACCGGGGCTATCTTGACGCAGTTTTGGTGACCGGGGCTATCTTGACGCGGGACAGCTGACCGGGGCTATCTTGACGCGGGACAGCTGACCGGGGCTATCTTGAAGCGGGACTGATGACCAGGGCTATCTTGACGCGGGACAGCTGACCGGGGCTATCTTGACGCGGGACATGTGACCGGGGCTATCTTGACGCGGCACTGATGACCGGGGCTAATTAGACGCGGGACTGATGACCGGGGCTATCTTGACGCAGTTTAGGTGACCGGGGCTATCTTGACGCGGGACTGATGTCCGGGGCTATCTTGACGCAGTTTAGGTGACCGGGGCTATCTTGACGCGGGACAGCTGACCGGGGCTATCTTGACGCGGGACATGTGACCGGGGCTATCTTGACGTGGGACAGATGACTGGGGCTATCTTGACGCAGTTAAGGTGACCGGGGCTATCTAGACGCGGGACAGCTGACCGGGGCTATCTTGACGCGGGACATGTGACCGGGGCTATCTTGACGCGGGACAGATGACCGGGGCTATCTTGACGCAGTTAAGGTGACCGGGGCTATCTAGACGCGGGACATGTGACCGGGGCTATCTTGACGCAGTTAAGATGACCGGGGCTATCTTGACGCAGTTAAGGTGACCGGGGCTATCTAGACGCGGGACATGTGACCGGGGCTATCTTGACGCGGGACAGCTGACCGGGGCTATCTCGACGCGGGACAGCTGACCGGGGCTATCTTGACGCGGGACATGTGACCGGGGCTATCTTGACGCGTTACAGATGACCGGGGCTATCTTGACGCGGCACTGATGAACGGGGCTAATTAGACGCGGGACTGATGACCGGGGCTATCTTGACGCAGTTTAGGTGACCGGGGCTATCTTGACGCGGGACAGCTGACCGGGGCTATCTTGACGCGGACCATGTGACCGGAGCTATCTTGACGCGGGATAGATGACCGGGGCTATCTTGACGCAGTTAAGGTGACCGGGGCTATCTAGACGCGGGACATGTGACCGGGGCTATCTTGACGCGGGACAGCTGACCGGGGCTATCTTGACGCGGGACAGCTGACCGGGGCTATCTTGACGCGGGATAGATGACCGGGGCTATCTTGACGCGGGACTGATGACCGGGGCTATCTTGACGCGGGACTGATGACCGGGGCTAACTTGACGCAGTTAAGGTGACCGGGGCTATCTTGATGCGGGACATGTGACCGGGGCTATCTTGACGCGGGACAGATAACTGGGGCTATCTTGACGCAGTTAAGGTGACCGGGGCTATCTTGACGCGTTACAGATGACCGGGGCTATCTTGACGCGGCACTGATGAACGGGGCTAATTAGACGCGGGACTGATGACCGGGGCTATCTTGACGCAGTTTAGGTGACCGGGGCTATCTTGACGCGGGACAGCTGACCGGGGCTATCTTGACGCGGGACAGCTGACCGGGGCTATCTTGACGCGGGACAGCTGACCGGGGCTATCTTGACGCGGACCATGTGACCGGAGCTATCTTGACGCGGGATAGATGACCGGGGCTATCTTGACGCAGTTAAGGTGACCGGGGCTATCTAGACGCGGGACATGTGACCGGGGCTATCTTGACGCGGGACAGCTGACCGGGGCTATCTTGACGCGGGACAGCTGACCGGGGCTATCTTGACGCGGGACTGATGACCGGGGCTAACTTGACGCAGTTAAGGTGACCGGGGCTATCTTGATGCGGGACATGTGACCGGGGCTATCTTGACGCGGGACAGATAACTGGGGCTATCTTGACGCGGGACATGCGACCGGGGCTATCTTGACGCGGGCCATGTGATCGGGACTATCTTGACGCAGTTAAGGTGACCGGGGCTATCTTGACGCAGTTAAGGTGACCGGGGCTATCTTGACGCAGTTAAGGTGACCGGGGCTATCTTGACGCAGTTAAGGTGACCGGGGCTATCTTGACGCAGTTAAGGTGACCGGGGCTATCTTGACGCAGTTAAGGTGACCGGGGCTATCTTGACGCAGTTAAGGTGACCGGGGCTATCTTGACGCAGTTAAGGTGACCGGGGCTATCTTGACGCGGGACATGATGTTTACAATGAACTCTCAAGAGTCGATAGTGAATTTTTAAGTTTTAGTTCCTCAAATCGCCACCGCCAACAATACTTGTGGCACTGTATGTAATACGTACGACTTCCTGATGGGACTGTCGTCGTTGTCCCGCTGCTCGAGCAGGATGCGCAGGTAGTAGTCCCCGATCTTGACCTCGTGCTGCAGGCAGCTGTAGTGCAGCTCCAGCTCGGCGTGGTTCCACGACGTCAGCACGCCGCCCGCCGCCTCGCGCTCCGCGCTGAACCCTCGCACTTCCGACTCTAGAGCCACGCGGAGTTCTTCGCGGGTCTGACAGTATTACGGGGAATTTATGGTGTTCGTTAGTCATAGGAGAGTGCATACAAAGTACTAGTCTGCCATCTTCAATAGGACGCTATATTAGATTTAGAATAATGTCACGCAAACTTAACGTGTTCTTTTTTCAAAAGGATAATTGTTATAAACTTTAAGAAAAGTAAGAAGCTAGCAATAAAAGTTACTCACTGTATGGTTCCATATAAGATTGGGCAGCGCGTGGTCCCTGTGGTAGTGGTAGTAGAAGAGCGGCCAGTTGGCGGCGGGGCGCACGCGCTCGCGGCGCCGGCGCAGCAGCACCGGGCGCGGCGCCTCGCGCGACTCGCGCGCCGCGCGCCGCGTGCGCACCGCCCAGTGCTGCAGCGCCAGGGACGCGTACTGCTGCTCGGGGAACAGGTACTCAGTGAGACATGATTTCAATCTATGGAACTATCGATATTTCGCCAAAATTCAACCGTTATTAACCTACTTCAATCTGTTTCTCGACGTTCTTGAGCTGTCGGTCGATGACCTCCCAGTGCGGGCTCTTGGCTTTGGGCACGGTGGCCTGCGCCAGCTGCAGGTTGTCCCGCTGCTCGAGCTGCTCGGCCTCGACCGCCTCCGCCGGCGGGCTGTCCGGCGACTCCAGGAACGCGAGCAGACCTGACGGCTGACGCCACACCTCCCGTCAGACCACGAGGGACTATCGCATACCGGCCCATGCCCGAGTGTACCGCCATACCATGATCCTCTGCATGAGCGCCTGCGCAGGCGCATGGTCGGCGAGCCAGAGCGCGGTGAGGCGGCGCGCGAGGTGGCGCTGGTGCGGGCGCGCGCGCGGGTCCAGCGCGGCCAGCAGGTGGCGCGGCAGCGCGGCCTCGGCCAGCGCCAGCGCCTGCATGCGCGCCGCCACCGCGCCGCCGCCCTCCTCCACCAGCGCGCGCGCCGCCAGCCCCGCGCCCTTCACGATCGCCAGCGACGGGTGCTGCACACCACGCACGTACAGTGTACTAATAACTATACTCATTTACAGGTTCACACGTATAGACACGGTTACCCGGGCCGCACATCGAAGCGGAAAATTGTTTCCGGGCAACATATGTGTCGAGAAACAATTATTGCCCCATACATTTACCTACATCTGCTGCACGCCGAAGACATGTTTGCTTCTAGAAATGTGTGGGAAAAATTATTGCTAGGGAACATTTGCTACCTGAAAACATTTCTTGCATCGGTGTGCGGCCGGGTTTAGGACATAGGTTAAAAATTACAATATCTAATATAAACATCGAGTTAACAAGAAGTTTCGGACTCAAAAAAAGATTTACTAATGCATCTTCTGACAGGTAGCACACTGCCACAGAATGGATCAACAACACTGTACTGCGCTCGTCACCCGTGACGTCAGTTGGTGAGTCTCGTGTGTGTAATTACACTGACTACATTGCCCTTCAAACTGGAACACAGTACTGTTAATGCACTACCTTTTTACACCAGAATGTCTGACAATGCGGTAGTCCCCACTCGGACGGAATCGTACAAGATTCCTATTTATTTATTGACACACCAACAGTATACACACAGAACAATAGCACAATTTCGTTTACACATACACACATCAAAAGTGTCTAGGGATCAAGCATTTTTATGCGGATTTCTTGAGATTGAGATGTGGCTTTGTAATAAATTTATGATTTTATAAATTTATATGGATCCTTTTTGGTGCATTTCATAATTTGAATCAGGAACTGTGAATCAAATTCGAGTAAAAGATGAAAATCAGCTGTCAATATTTTCCCTATAAAAACATACAACGCATTGAAGACATTATTAGTGCTACTGTTTCCCTACTACTGATTAAAACCAACGTTATTATGGAGCGGCGATTTCATTTAAGCAGGGAAGAAATGCTCAGAGCCGTGGGAATGATAGAAGCTGGTTCCCGGCAACGTACTGTGGCTTTAGCTCTGAATACAAGTCAGAGTGTTATCAGTCGACTTTGGACACGTTACCGAAGCACTGGTACCGTGGCTGAGCGCCATGGAGGACGGTATCGCTGCACCACACGGAGACAAGACCGATACATTCAAATCTTAACTCGAAGAGCTCCAACAATAACCGCCATGATGTTAGCCGTGCGGCTTCATCACTCTTCAGGGAACTTAATTAGCGACCAAACAGTCAGAAACCGCTTGCATGAAGTGAACCTTCATTCCCGAAGACCGCTACGGGTACCACCTATAGCAATGCACAATCGTAGGATTCGATATCAATGGGCTCTTGAACACAGAAATTGGGCAGAAGAACAATGGCGTTTCGTGTGCTTTTCTGATGAGTCTCGTTTTGGTATGAGACCGGATACAAGACGTATACGACACTGGAGAACCCCTGGACGCCAACAGCGATTAAAATCCTGCCAGGAAGTCCATCCTTATAGTGGTGGAACCATCATGGTATGGGCGGGTATTTGGATCGGCGGAAGAACTGAGTTGATTTGGATCAGAGGCAACCTCAACGCTCAAATTTATGCTGAGACGATTGTATCAGACGTCACCGTTCCTCTACAAGTGCAAATCGGTCCCTTATTTCAGTTAATGCATGATAATGCACGACCGCACACCGCAAGAGTTGTAAGACAGACTCTCGCCGCAGCTAACATCAATGTCCTGCCCTGGCCTGCTCAGTCGCCAGACTTGAACCCGATTGAGCATGCATGGGATATGCTACAGAGAAGAGCTCTGCCGAATATGGAGGGTATCCAGTCGCAAGAAGACCTTTTTTTGTTGTTGCAACGAACATGGGCGGCCATTCCACAGCGTGATTTGGATGAACTCATTTTGAGTATGCCAAACCGATGTTCTTGTGTTGTTAGTGTTCGCGGTAGAAACACGGATTATTAATTGTTTAAGTTACCCAATAAAATTTTAAAGAAAACTGTTATTTCAGTCTTTTTTTCGAACTTTAATGTTAGTGGTTCAAATGTCAAAAATCCCTTTATTAGGAAAATGGCAAATTTCTTTATTAATGCAAAGGTGACTTGGTTTATCGTTACTGTGACAAACGAAAACACTTTATTTGATGAATCCTTAAAGAAAATTTTAATTAATATCAATCAGGAGAAAAGTTATTGCAAAAATATATGTTGATCCCTAGACACTTTTGATGTGTGTATTTTCTTATTCTAATGTGTATGCATATAATAGGCATGTACAGCTTTTACCTACTATTATTTATTGTATATTACTGTTTATTATTCATGAATATGGTTTGAGCAACTTATGTTTTCTTGAAAACCTGGAACGACGGATGTATGCGACGTCAGCGGTCAGCGTCAGATGATGTATACGCCGTCAGTGGTTAGCGTCAGATGATGTATGCGCCGTCAGCGGTCAGCGTCAGATGATGTATGGACGTCAGCGGTCAGCGTCAGATGATGTATACGCCGTCAGTGGTTAGCGTCAGATGATGTATGCGCCGTCAGCGGTCAGCGTCAGATGATGTATGGACGTCAGCGGTCAGCGCCAGATGGTGTATGCGACGTCAGCGGTCAGCGCCAGATGGTGTATGCGACGTCAGCGGTCAGCGCCAGATGATGTATGCGACGTCAGCGGTCAGCGCCAGATGGTGTATGCGACGTCAGCGGTCAGCGCCAGATGGTGTATGCGACGTCAGCGGTCAGCGCCAGATGGTGTATGCGACGTCAGCGGTCAGCGCCAGATGGTGTATGCGACGTCAGCGGTCAGCGCCAGATAATGTATGCGACGTCAGCGGTCAGCGCCAGAGGCAAAGTCCCTTTCTTGTTATGCATACTAAAGCGAGCATTAGCAAGGAAGGAACCTTGTCTCTGATGCCGACTGTACACACGGGGGACACGTAGCAGCCGTTTCGACGTCCACTGGTGAAAATACGGCTTCTCTACCGAATGCCATAGCGACTCCGTCAATTCATCATCTCGACGGACGCTCCCACAATACTCACCTCGAAAAGTTTGAAAATAGTTCGGCCCCGGTCGGCGACCATCTCCAGCAGCTGGTCGAACTGCTTCCCGTCCGTGGTCTCGCTGTAGGGCGCGCACAGCGCGAACGTCAGGAAGTCCAGCATGGCCGCCACCAGCAACGCGCCCGTGCCCGCGTTCTGCAACACGACGGTCGGTCACGGGGCGTGTGGAGGTAGGAGGGGCGTTGGGTGGGAGGGGGTACTCACGATGTGCTCGGCCCACATGGTGAGCAGCGAGTCGAGGAAGGCGGCGGACGAGAGCATGCTGGCCTTGTTGAGCTGCTCCTGGCGCAGGTCGGGCTCGGCGTGCATGGGCTGCATGAGCGCGCACACGGCGTCCAGCACCGCGTGCGCCGCGCCGCCGCGCGCGCCGCCGCCGCCCGCCGCGCGCAGCGCGCCCACCACGCCCGACCCCACCCACTCGCGGAAACTGAATATACAACGATACAGGGTAATACGATACTCGACTTTGGAAATGTTATATGCGAATATGTGCAAAGAAATTTCGAAATCCTGTTTAAAAGTCTATGAATGATACCAAAGAAACTAAGAGGTTGCGTCTCACCCCGGTAATGTAGTGAAGGCGGCAAACCCGACCTTGCTGGCGCAGAGGCGGCGCAGCGCGTGGAACAGCGCCTCGAGCTCGCGCGGCGAGAGCGTGGCGGCGGACGCGGCGCTGCTCATCAGCGCCGACAGCGCGCCCGTTATCAACTTCTCCTTGTTCTCCGCGAACAGCCGCTGGGTACCAAACAAACGATACGTCCAATATTTGGTGCGCGAAACTACTCTAGGCGTTTGGAAACGTGATGTCAGAGTACGGTCAGCGTCAGATAAAAGATACTGTCCCTTCGTTGGCAATAACAAAATGAACATTACCAAGGGTACCTTTTATTTGACGCTGACTGTACAACTACTCTCAAGAAGAGGGTCTTTTTTCCGTGCTATAAGAATGTATTTCAGTCATTGATACATTTAATGATAATAGAACCTTCACCACATATTACGAATAACCACATAACAACACTTTTCTTAGCGCGAAAAAACAGAGCAAAACCATATTGCGACATCTTGAATGTTAAGTACTAACATAACTAAAACAATCTTAATAAATATAAGTTATAACTTTATTTGCAACAAGTTCAATATGATTTAGCCCCAAAACTAAGGGTGTTCGCTACGTAAAGCGTGTGCGTGTGTACTCCACTTATTGTAACGAACATCCTAACGTTTGTAATACGTGAAACTTCATATTTACAAAATGGGAACTAATATAGTTATGAGTACATTTACCATTTGCATTACACCCTTTGATACCATTATAACATGAGATACACTTTTGTTGTCATACAGTCTTACAATAATATAACCGGGATATTTGATAGGTCAGTTAATTTGAACTATTGATAAATAGTCCTAGCTCTATCTGGAATGGATTACTTAGCAATACTTATTATTAATTTGTATTATTACAACTAAAGGTATACCAAATGCAAAAAAAAAAACAACAAACTGTATTTCTAACTAAGCAGTTTTCCCTAATCACCAGTTAAGGTCCACTGTGAGTTTAAAGATATATTTTTTTATGAAACCAATCGATAGACTTTTGAGATGTAACAATTCATAAAGACTGCAATGATGTCAGCACGAGAGCCAGTAGGACAGTCAACAATAGGGATTGCTAAGATAACAATTTAAATGACCATAGTTTCCTATTTATAATACAGTTTAACAACAAAAGTGTACCCAACTAATAATATAATAAAGTGGCAAATAATATATATAAAATAAGAGAGGGGACTTACAAGATCCCACGTAAGAAACAGCCACAACAGGGGGCGGGCCATAGGCTACAACGCACAGAACATACATTTACATGGCCAACATAATAATACAACAAAATCAAAAATACTACACATATCTGGGTAAAATTGTTTGGAGATTCAATTTAAAATGTAAACATACAATGCGTTTAAACTATAACGTGCAAAAACCCTGTCCTACCTTGGAATGTATAATAATATAATCAATCATATAAAAGTCTAATTCATATTTTCATACGGTAACACTGATCAATAAAGTATAAAGTCACCAAGTTTTCTGTGCCGGCGGCCAAAAGTGGAAGCTACTATTGTCATCTTGACTCTTATGTCATTTGGATAAATTTACAATAAACTGACAACCAAAAGATGCGATTACAGCGACGCTGTCACCGGCACAGAAAACTTGGTGACATTATATTATGTATTGACGCTGATACTGCTGTTTTAGTGTTGTCAATATTTAGTTAATTGCCAGAAAGTAAGGAAAAAAAACCATTTTATGGTAATCAGATGATAACTTTGGCAAAGTCTTTGACATCAGGTGGACAAAGTTTTTGTAACACATTGTATGTATCATATACATTTATTTTACATAAGCATTTAACATTGTTAGTTAACTGGTTTCTATAAACCTCAAATTTAAGTCACTCCATCTACTGATTTGCACACTGAACGTCTTATTTCAGTAACAAATATTATGAATATAAAATATATTAAAATTGAAATAATAACAAAGCAAAAAATTAAATAACTAAGAAAACTTTTCACTATGTTTGTCAAATTTACTAACAAATAAAAATCAGTTCAGCCATTTGGGAGCTACAATGGGTGTTATGACCGACCTACACTTCCAAAGTATTTCAAGTCTATGTTAGATAGTGTAACTTTCTGTTCTGTCAATTCTGACAGATAAACAATAGATTTATGACAGCTTAAGTTAAGCACCAAAAATGAATGTATGTACATTTATTTATGTCTGTAGCATCGTAGCTCCCAAACTTCTGAACCGAATTTCATACTAAATTATACATAGATATAATGTAAAACTCACATCTTGGCTGACCGAGTATATGAGTCCGCTGTACCCGACGTTCGCGTTGAACCTCTCAATCACCTCCGCGCGGGACATGCCTACGGGGTTCTGGAATAGTCTGTAACAACAACGGGATTGTTGTTTATAAGGTTTTTTAATATTTTGTCTGTATATTTGCAAAAACAAGCGTTTGTTTATCCTGAGGTATGAATATTTAATTAAATAATACCGATTCATATATTAGGGTGCTTTATCAAAAAAAAAATTAAAGTCAATCGTTTTCCGGTTTAATCATTGGAAACAAAAATTTAAACCACTGAATTATATTGAAAAAAATATTTTTTTGTTGCGTTCGTCATTTGACAAGGACTTTGAACACTTTGGACTTTTTTACAAAGAAATAAATGAATTATGAATTTGAGTAATAAAAAATTTTGGAGGATTAAGAGGATTAGGCATTTTTTTATAAACGCAAAAGAACTGGGGCGAGCCGTTAGTATACAAACTCGTACCTAAGATGATTAGACTCCGTCTCCTCGTCGACGGGCGTGTGCAGCGGGCCGAGGCGGTGTCCGCGCGGCGTGGGCGAGCAGCGCACGTGCACGTCGCGCTGGCCCGCCGACCGCACGCCGTCCAGCAGCGACGCCAGCAGCGCGTCTCTACGGGGACAAGGACATACAGTTATATAACACCGACATACGCTACCCCCTCTTAGGGACTAGACACATTTATTCAGTTCCATTCAGCGTTTGTCCATACAAAACAACGATTTTGTATGGAGACGCGTACGCATCCATTCAGCTGAATCGTCTCCATACAAAATCGTTGTTTTGTATGGACAATTGAAAGAAAAAAATGAGTCGAGAGGTTGACTCTCGACTCATTTGTTTCTTTCAATTGTCTTAACTTAACCCAACCCAAACTACGACTTACGCAAATTCGACTTACGGGGTTATACCCCACCTATCGCGTAAGTCTGGGGCATTACTGTACTTGTACCGACAGCGTCAGATAAGAGGGACCTCTCTTGGTAATGCTCACTTTGGTATTGCCAACCATAAGACGGTAACTTTTATCTGGCGCCGCGCTGCCTGTATAGTATGAAAGAATCTCATACACACACATATACGCGCGCGCTCTCACGCACGCAACTCATACAGATACACAAATGTGCAAGCTAGACTAGTACGCAGTTACACAAAGTGCGAAGCGCAATTACTATGATTGAATAGTTCGTCTTGTCTGTGATGGGAAATAGCTATTTGATATTGAACTCTATTACGGGTAATTAGAGCCCTCAAAAGTCTGACAAACAACAATACGCCCAAAGGAACGGAGTATAATGATCTCACCTTTCACCAGCGAGGTATGTCCGCGTTTGACCATTCAAATACTCTATTGAAAACTTTTGGGGGTTATCTGGATCTCGAATTAACGCGAACACATCACTAAGTGGGCGGAGACACACAACCTGAAATAAAATGTATTATTTTTATTTTAGGCTAAAACTGGAATCTAAACCTTAATTTATATGCAATAAGTCTGAAAATTGTATGCCAAAGCTAATCTATAATATAACCAACCTTTCATTCATTTGACATACTATTTTCGATCTTATTCCAAAGGAATAAGATTCTAATTTATATGTGATATACTGACCGTATAAGTCTGTGGATCTCTCTCCAGTATACATGTATCCGAGAGGCAGAGAGTGCGGCGCATCGGCTCCATGTGCCGCGCGGGATTCACCTTCTGAACTAGGAACTCACTCAGCGACGTCTGGTGGAGGTCTCCGCTGAAATAAGACAATGAATAATGACATACTGTACATAGAGAGTGTGATATCAGGGAGCAATTTGTTCTATACTTTAAAATTAAACAAACATCAGAATGATTAAAATGTTTTTATACATAAAGTGTTCGTAACAAATGCAAATCTATTATAAATTTAATTAAATAGGCATATAATTATGTATCAATACTTGAACACCTATGATTTTTGTTTTTAATTTGTGAAGCAAATAATTCAATTTCAATTTATGAATATTTTCTAATTTAGTTACAATTTATTTGATGTGGTTATTGAGACATTACCTCCCGTGGTATTAGAGAATTTATGGAAATTCCCTCCCTAGAAAACTACGCGGGTGAAACCGCGGGGCGATGCTAGTCTATCATAATATACACTATTGCGGTCAGTTACTAAGATAGAGTGGTGGATTATATTATGTCAACAATCTAAAATGTTTTCATTAACTTTGAAAACCTGTGGATCTAGTTGGTCGAATGAGTGCGCACAGTCCCACTTCTAATACTATTAGAAGACACTGAATATCACCATATTCATAATATGAATTATCATAGTTTGAAAAATACTATTATCACTCCTATTATGAATATTAGTTATCAACAAACTCTGTAACATGAACTCTTTTGTTTGTGTAGGTATTTGATACAGAACACAAATGTTAATGTGATAAATGTATGAGTAATTAGTTGTTATCGTTGCAATGTGTTGTTCCAAAAAATATCAACTTGAAAACGCTTAAGGGCGCGAACCCGCCGCTACGCACGCCACGCACGCTGCACACGGCCACGCGGCCCTGCCATACAATTAAAATATCATCTCTATGGCCCCCTGAGGGGGCGGTTTCATGGTGGCGGTTGGGAATAAACCCATAATATACACTATTCTGGTCAGTTACTAAGTCAGAGTAGTTGATTATATTATGACTACAATCTAAGAATGTTTTCATTAACTTTATAATCATGCTATAAAAACATTATAATACAATTAGTGCTATAAAAATCACATTGTATTCCAACACAATAGAAAAATTAATGAACTATACCACTTACCAATACTTTCCAAATCTCTGATTATGGTAATCGTCAACCGTTATCATCGTTGACAAAACTTTAATACTGATGCTCAATGTCAGGTTTGCCATTTCTAACATTTTGTTTATTATCACTTGGTGGTCCATTGCGTTTGAGAATAGGTGTAGTCGGCTATAACCCCCCACTGCTAGCACGAAGCCCCCCGCTATGTCCCTGACTGGGAGTATTCCTTGTATGTCACAGTACGGGTAGCTGGCGAGTAGTGTGTGCGTGGATGGATCTAGTTGGTCGAGAGCACATGGCCCCACTTCTAATACTATTGGCAGACGCGTACCACTCCAGTGGTGTTTGTATGCTTGGTATCTCTGGAAAAAACAAAAAATATCATCACTGAAACAATAATACAAATAAAACTTATATAGGAAAAATATTTTTTCCTTAACTATCTGCTTAAGTATAATTAATGGGTTATTCTAATTAAATAAATATTTTTCATATTGGATATTAATCCAGTAGTAGTAACGAATTTTGTTTCTTTCTAATATATATATTAACATTTATTTATTTAATTTAACCTGTATCGTCCCGCTTCTGGGCAAAGGTCTCCCAATCCTACTAATAATGTGAAAGATTTTATGTATGTGAGTTTGGATGTTTGTTACTCTTTCACGCAAATAACTACTACTACTACTTCATTTAGATTAATTTTGGTACAGATGTTCCTTACAACTAGGTATAACACAAAGGATACTTTTTCTCCCAAAATTCCTAATTATATATAAAATTTGCTTATTTTATTTTGTGTATTCCATTGTAAAATTGAGCATGCTCTTTTGATTCTGCATGAATTAATTTTAATCACCTGCTATTGCACTGATCAACCAGAATTATATGTTTTTTGCTTAGCAACATTGACATTGGCGGAGTTGCGACAGGCATATGGGTGGCGTAAAATAAGAATTGAATTTAATAGTATTTTACTTTACTTAAAAAAAAATACCAGCCCGAGTTTCTTACCAATTCTTATCGGCTGATGTAATTCCGAATCGGTGGTAGAGTCATTGACATTCATAAGTGCCTCATTAAGGCCTTAATTGAATAAACAATTTTTGAGTTTTGAGCTAACTGTTGGTAAAACTTACATAAATATCCTTAGGTTTCTCAGCAAACAGATGCCTATATTTGAAAGCCTCAGTTAAGATTAGACATTTGTGTTCCGAGGAGAATTTCATAGTATCTACTTTCTTGTCTTTCTTCATCATCAGTGTAAAGTCATGGTTGTTTGCTGTATTGGACTGTTTAGGCGACGCGATGTTGACGATGTCGGCGTACAGCCACTTGTTGGTCACCTCCAGTCGGTCGGGGTTGTATGTGGTGATGCCGTGAGTGCCCACAGAGAACACCCGCTTGTACTTCCCCTTCCAAGAGTGTTTCGTGACGAGAAAGGACGCCACATCTTGGTTGTCTTTTATAGGAATCATTTTATCATTTCCTTAAAAAAATATACTAGTTGAAAAATAAAGTTGTTGGCTATGATTTTGTGTGCTATATCAAACTATAATTACTCAATTACCAATTTCGTTATACCGGGAAATACGCGAGTTTGTACTTGACAAAAAAGTGGGTTACACACAATATTTTGTGTTTAAAAGCGGAACAATATAAACAGGCGTTATGTTTTACGTTCGCTTCTTTTGGAAGTATTAATTTTGCAAATTATTGTAGGTAATTTATAAATATACTCCCCTTTGTATTACATCGACTAAGCATCGACTATTGATACGGAAGACGTGTAAACAAGAGACACTACAACATATTTTGGCCATATTTGGCAACTTTACGAACCAAAATTATACTTACAATTAATTGTTTATGTATCAATCGTTATTATTTTTTAACAACACACAATAAAAGCCACATATTTTTACAAATAAATAAAAAATACGACAAGATGATGAAGATGATCGCAAAAGAGGGCCGATCGTTTATTCATCTGACACTGACAGTTTGTTTCTAACTTCATCAGATTTTTTTAATTATCGGTTCTGGATGTAAAGCCTTTTAAGACCAGTCCCAGTTTTCAGTTAAGCTGAATGAAGAGACTCAATAGGATTCCCACCATACAAAGGAATGCCTTGAGAAGATGAGCAGCAATTAGCAGCAGCCACTTTTGAATTGAATTGAATTAAACTCTGCCTAAGTTCTATTCAAATTTTAGTTTTTGGCTACTGCAGCTTGACTGCAGCAGGCAGAATCATCCAGCAAACTTGACAATATTGACACGTGTCATGAAATTATTTGGCAGTGAAATTGACATTTTATGACAACAGACGTTCGTAAACCTTTTTTCTTTATAACTTTTCAAAAACTTAAATTCATTGTACAACAATATCACATTTTCAGTTTGTTAGTTATTGTTTTGTCGTCCGTTGAATCTACACTTATTTAATATCTAAAAACTGAATTATTTTACAGAATTTATGTTATAATTTTATTCCAAAGTTACATTGCTTAGAAGTGACTTTTATATTGATAGCATAAAAAGTAGTTTCTAAACGCACTTTCATTTACTTTCACTGCCGCACAGGTGCCGCATGCAGTAGTGGCAAAATATTAACTTTTTTGAAATAACATCTGCTGACGAAGCACGTTATCACCATGGTGCTCGATTTAGATCTCTTCCGCGCCGATAAGGATGGTGACCCAGCGAAGATCCGCGAGAACCAACGGAAGCGGTTCAAAGATGTGGCTTTGGTGGACACTGTTGTTGACCAGGATTTACTTTGGAGAAGGCTGCGACACGATGCAGATAACTTGAATAAGTTAAAGAATGTGTGCAGCAAGGAGATAGGTCTGAAGATGAAGAGCAAAGAGCCCGTGGGCGCGGAGGACGACCCAGTGCCGTCGGAAGTCGCCGATAACCTCAGTAATTTAACTGGAGACAATCTCAAACCTCTCACTGTAAATCAAATCAAAAAGGTATTGTGTACTTAGTTTTACTTTCACATAATTCAGTAAAAGTCAGCAAACCCATATTATAGGTAATTGTTTCTACACTTATTTGTATTGCATCATCTATGTACCATTGCTGTAAATACATTAAATACTTTATGACTTAGAAACTTACATTGTCTATTAATTAACTTCTACACTAATAGAAAATGCATAAAATGTTTATGTGGCAAACATTAAAAATTTTTGCGTATCAACACTTCCATATGAAATTAAAACCTATCCCACCCAATACATATAACAAAATTTTGTAACTATTAAAAATAACAATTAAAAAAGTTTATTTAAACCATTCCAGGTCAGAATCTTAATAGACGAAGCGATAACAAAGAATGAACAAGGTCTATTAACAGCGGAAAAGGCTCGTTCAGCTGCGCTCAGGGAAGTCGGTAACCACCTCCACGAGTCAGTTCCTGTGGATGATGATGAAGACCACAATCTGGTGGAGAGGACACACGGAGACTGCGCATTTAGGACTAAATATTCACATGTTGATCTTATTTGTATGATTGATGGTGAGATTCTTTTTTAATTAACTTTATTTTGTTTTTGACAAACAATGACAAAGCCGAGTCACTCCTGTACATAATAATTTTGCTTTATTTTGATTATACTCAAGCTAACCTATAAGTCTTATTGTTAAAGAACAATACAGATATTTTTTATTTACTTATCCCCCAATTTCCTCCATTTGACAATGTCTTATTATGTAATAAAATAAAAATTAATCTAATTAAATTAATACTCTCAGTTATTTTTGAAAGTAAAATAGTCTTAAAATAAAATGGCTTACAAACATTTTAAGTAGGTTATGTACAATTCTGTAAAATATTTATGTGCCTTTTACAACATGCAATAAATAAAACACTTGTACAAATACATCAACTTACAAATGTTGATTATAATGAGTTTTTATACACTAATGGAAAAAATTAAGGGATCAAAAAAATATTCCAAATTTTTCGGTACTTTTCAACAGGCCGTAACTTTGAGAGAAATGGTCGTACAGGAAATAAAAAAAAAGGAAATTGTAGCTCCAAGTGTCTAGTTTTTGGATTAGAACTTCAAAATTTTGTAGCCTCCGCAGTTTTTGAGTAATCGTAGAAAAACCAGCAACAAAAAAATTCTCAAATTTTTTTTAGTTTTTTTTTTGGTCTACGAGCGTGGAAAATTTTTTTTTAGCTTAACCACCATAAGGATCTGATACTTTGTTCATTTAGCTTTAATTTCTTTTTTTAATCACCCTGATACGTCCACTCCTCGCTGAGATATCGGTCTTCAAATGGAAAAGGATCTCTTTGTCTTTGATTATCGATATCTCAGCAACCAATGATCGCACAGAAAGTTAAAGGTGGGTTTCTGACACCCTAGCTAGATACATTAAATCTAGTTAGGAATCAGTTACTATAATGAGATGATGTAGTGAATGATTATGTTATGTTGTATTATTCTGAAATTGCTTTGAGATTTCCAGAGTATTAGTTAGTGATACAGATACAACTGTAGGGCCCACTAGCATACATATAAGGTGTTAACTATAGTGTAGTAGA
Source organism: Timandra comae (assembly GCA_958496195.1). Lineage (NCBI taxonomy): Eukaryota > Metazoa > Arthropoda > Insecta > Lepidoptera > Geometridae > Timandra > Timandra comae. The sequence continues at coordinate 9,223,869 of OY292369.1, forward strand.
TGTATGCATAACATGCATTAAAAATGTCATATTGCAATTATGTAATGGGATACATCTGAAATGTGAACTAACAGTCAATTTAGTTAAAATGTTGACGATTATTGACAAAGAAAGATTGTATAAATCCTGATTTTGAAATGAATAAAAGACTTATTTTTTATTTTTTTATTGTTCCATAAACATTAAAACATAAGAATATAAATGAATTAAAAAAAACTAACGTATGTCCTTTCCAGGTATGGATGGCGAGCGAGGTACAGCAGTAGCCGGAGGAAGGGGGTACTACCTGAAGGGCCCCGCTGTGTTCTTGGAGCAGGCGCTCATCCAGCTCTCCCTGAGGATACTGCTCAAGAAGGGATACACGCCGCTTTATACGCCTTTCTTTATGAGGAAAGAGGTGCGTATTGTTGGTTTTGTTTGAAAATGATGGTTACTTATTTATTACCGTGGTATTTGTGTAAATTAATCTATTGAAATAGAGGTCACAAATCTCAATTAGAAAGTGGTAAATGCTGCTTATTACGATAATTTCTTTTTTTATGACCTTAATGCACCACTATGAGTACTTCAATGTATATTACGATCTAGCCTTAAATTTCATAATGTGATGAATTCCGATCTCGAAAGTTTAAAAAGTGTGTGATGAATAAAATATTAAACTTCATACATATTTGTGAAGTCAAAATAAAACTACTATGTACAAAAAAAAACTTTTTTTTTATTGAGGTAGGTTTTACTGTCACGCGCATGGCAACGCCGTTCGGTATATGAGCATTGCCCACTGGCGCGTCTATCTTCATCGTGACCATAAATATCAACAGCTTCTCAAACAATTCCCAATAAAGTTTAATGGAATTACTTATTCATTCCTATTATTTTTCTACATTCCCAGGTAATGCAAGAAGTGGCCCAACTGGCTCAATTCGACGAGGAGCTGTACAAGGTGGTCGGTAAGGGGTCTGAGAACAAGGGAGACAATGTCATAGAGGAGAAGTACCTGATCGCCACCTCGGAACAGCCCATAGCCGCGTATCACAGGGACGAGTGGCTGCCGGAGGCTTCATTGCCTATTAGGTAAGAAAATAATCATCTATCAACATTAGATGATGATTCTTTTTGTATCTAAATTATTTGAGAAAAAGATCAAACATTTCTGTCGTCAGTGCATAGTTACTATTCTGCCAATATTACAACACAAGACAAAAAAAATTACACCCATCTTTGACCTTTTTGTAACAAAAAATCTAAATCAATCAATTTAGTGATATGAGTCCTACCATGCCACAGGATGTCTGTCTGTGACAGATACATATCGTGCTTATAAACTTTTATATGTGACTAAGTGGGAGTATAATTAATATTCCAGGTATGCTGGCCTTTCAACATGTTTCCGACAAGAAGTCGGGTCCCACGGCCGAGACACTCGCGGTATCTTCAGGGTACATCAGTTTGAAAAGGTATCAAAATAATCATATTATTAATACACCATATACCCTGTAGTTGTGCATGTTTTAACTAAACATTAAAGAAATTCGTATACAAAAGATGAGAATGATGTAAGCAACATTTATAAAATAACAAAAGCTAAGCCTCGTCAACGTTTTTCTTTAAATTCAATCGCTATCGCACGTCGCCACAACAGCTTTGTTGCTGTTGCGAGTCGACGCTCGATCCTGCATCTACATAACACTAACTAATGGGAAAATAGAGTTTTTTCTGCGTCAAATAATGTAATAAGCGTTTCTGACAAAATATAATAACATTACAGGTAGAACAATTCGTGCTAACCTCCCCTCATGACAACGCCTCATGGATAATGATGGATGAGATGATTGCCAATGCTGAGGAATTCTACCAGCTACTCGGCATTCCTTACCGTATTGTAAACATTGTGTCTGGAGCCCTGAACCACGCGGCGGCTAAGAAGTTGGACTTGGAGGCGTGGTTCCCAGGGTCTGGAGCCTTCAGGGAGCTGGTCTCGTGCAGCAACTGCCTGGAGTACCAGGCGAGGAGGTTGTTAGTAAGGTTAGTAGTATAATGAACAAATTTCCGTTTTGAAATTCAATGTAACAGTTTCATTGTTAGGAAATAATTCTAAAACTAAAAGATGTTGGTTAACTCTGCTCAAAGTTTATTTATAATTTTAAAAGTTCTATACACGACAAAGACCTAATTCAATTAAGTATAAATGTAAGTATATAAGTATAAAATAATTCGCGAAAATTTAAAAATATCCCCCTTTCAACTGGTTTAAAATAATGCCAGCCGAACAACAAATATACTTTCCTAACAAAAATGTACCTAAAAAAAGGGATTTTGCTCAACTCTTTTTACTGCCCATAGCCATACAAACATAATCTTATTTTCCTATCTCCACTTCAGATACGGCCAGACAAAGAAGATGAACGCTGCGACGGAGTACGTGCACATGTTGAACGCGACGATGTGCGCCACCACGCGCGTCATCTGCGCCGTGCTCGAGGTCAACCAGACCGAGGAAGGGATTAAGGTACAACTTTAATTTATATATATAAAAATCAATTGCTGTTTGTTAGTCTCGCTAAAACTCGAGAACGGCTGAACGGATTTATCTTATCTTGACTTGAAATGTTCTTGGAGGTCTAGGAAAGGTTTAAAAGGTGAGAAAAAATCGAATAATTGCCGGGAACACAGGAACGGGTACTACGCGGGTGAAACCGCAAGGCACAGCTAGTATGTATTAAAAATCTGGATATTGATAATAGTGCCATATCCTGGCTTCAACTGTAGATAAGTGCTAAGTGCCATTTGGCTGCACAGAATGTGGTCATTGTGTTCCGACGGGTAATGCCCCAATCGCGCTACGTGAAAAAAAAATTGTCTATGACCAGGGCTGAGCCGCCCATATGTACGATGTGTGCGGCGCACACAGGCGCCCAGACACTAGGGGCGCCGCGGCCGCCATCGAAATTATTTTTGTTACACCAAAACAACAACATATCCATAAAGGAGGCCCCATTAGACCAAATAGACATACACGAGGGCTAGCAGCGAATCGCAGTTTCAGCCGCGTAGTTCTCTTTCCTGTGGGCATATCGGGATAAAATATAGCCTATACCCACTACCCAGGCCCCAGTGACGCCTAAGTACTGCCTAGCTAGCTCGCGAGTAGGGTGAGCGGCGCGCGGCGACCACGTATCTTTTTAAACTCGTGATATCTTACGAATGGAATGCCCGAATTTAATAATTTAAAAAGATAAATTAAATAACTTTTTGAATTATTAAATTCGGACATTCCATTTGAAAGATATCACGAGTTTAAAAAGTAAGTATTATGAAAAGATACGTGGTTACGCCGCAAACGCTACTCAGCGAGCCAGCTAGGCAGCACCTCATGCGATGTACTTGGCTTGGGCGTCACTGGGACCTGGGTATAGGTTAGGCCTGGGTAGGTTTTATCCCAGTATGCCCACGGAAAAGAGAACTACGCGGGTGAAACCGCGAGGCGTTGCTATTTATAATATTAGTACTTATAGGTAGATTTCGCAAACAGAAAAGCGATAAGAGTGGAAATAATATAATTTTCATCCCCCCCCCCCCCATGTTTTTAATTTTTTATATCTGGGGGTAAAAGCCGTTTTTAATATCAAGAGCGCAAAGTATGGCGCTGTAGGCAACCATATGGCTATTGGTATTGCCGCGCCGATAGTGTCACAGGCAATGAATGCACATCTCTAATTTTCCTCTTCTTTGTGTGTCATTTCTTTTTTTGGCGCTAAATCTTGTCTTCGAGTCGTTTGGTCTTATAGTGCAACATCAAAGTCGAAACACAATAGTTGAATCACACTAATTGTTATTAATCATGCTTCTTTGCGTGTCTATCGCACTGGCCTTGTAAAAATCTTAGATTCATGCTATGATCACGTGATCGGATTTGTTTTAAATTAACATAATAGGTAGTCAATGGAAAACGAAACTATTAGGGGAGACCTTTGCACAGACTCTTGAGTTTAAAAAGACTCTGAAGACTGTAAACTCTATCTCTATGGTTTATGAATGATTTTATGTCAAATTCAAATCTTTTGCGTAGGTCCCAGAAGCCCTAAAGCAATGGATGCCCGAGCAGTACCAGGACTTGATACCGTTCGTAAAGCCAGCACCTATTGACGTGGAAGCTGCCGCCGCCGCCGCCAAGAAGGGAAAGAAAGACAAGAAATAAATTACGAGCTTCATTCCTGTGCAGAGCATTTGATTTATTTATGCTAAGCTTAAATTTTATATCGATTAAAGTTGTGGAAGTTTATATTTGGTATTATTATTTTGAATGGTACCCTCTGATATTGTCCGCTAACATCATATTTGCTTCAAAGTGCTTCTGATCTGAAGTAACTCTTAGGGCCTATTTCACCATCTTCAAGTAAAGTTCCGAGTCTGAGACTCACAAGTTTTGTCACTTGTCATAAAGTAAGAAAGAGACAAAACTAACTTTACTTGGTGAGTAACAGTACTTGAAGGTCGTGAAATAGGCCCATTGTAATTGTAGCTCTAAAGTACTCCAATACCACTAATTAATAAAATACCTAAACAGCAAAAAGATTTTATTAGCTTTCAATTAATGAATTAAAACTATAGATTTTATCAATAAAACGCCATTTATAGATTATAACATTTATTGTGACATATTCAGTCAGCAGATAATACCTTATGCAATGCAAAATTTATATTTACAAGATAAAAAAGTGATTAACAATTAACTTTATTATTTATTTTAAAACTAGACTAGATTTTCACACTGTTTGGTGAACATTCAACCTCTATTTTAAACTACTGTGTATTTATAAAAGTTGCATGAAAATCTAGCCTGTACATTAAACATTTAACTTAGATAATTATATATTTCTAAACATTTTTACGAGAAAATTATCTTATAACTTAATTGTAAATAATGGTAGATCAAATACATGCACAATTACATAATGTATAAGTTTTATGTATTTAGGTTCTGGTTATCTTGTATGGGTAATTCAGTAAAAAATTACCTAAAAAATATTCCAGTCTAATTAACTTTAAAACAGGAAATAACAAAGACTTATTGTCCATATCATACTACAATTATTTAATGAGCTTTGAGATAGGGAACAAATACCATTAAACTTGCTATTATTATGTCTACCTATAATTGAAACAGACTCTTTAAACTTGAATATGATAATGTATGTACTGTTTCATATTTTACATAATGAAAAGGAACCCTCTCTTCATTTATCTGACTGATAACATGTATAACCCCTACCTAGATAAGAAATGTGATACAAACATGACACATTTATCCTTTCACCAAACATTCTTGTGGTATGTTTAGAAGATATTTTCACTATTTAAATTCAAACCTAACAAGAGATATTACATAAAAAATAAATGAAACTAAAGTAATCGATTCTAAATCATGTATAATATAAAAAAATGTTTTGCTGAGGCATTCCACTCTTGCCGTTACATTGAAGAGTGTTCTTTATTATCATAGTAATAAAGCATAAAATAAAATATATTTGTATTCACATAAACACCATTCAGATTAGGTATAACAATGTTTGTTAAATCTTCCAATGACAATCACAGAGTATTCTTAATTTCATTTTGGATTACGGTTACTAGCAGGCCAACTGTGCCTTTTGCCTGCATTTGTGCATGAGGGCTCTCAGTGTGAACTGCCTGCGCGCGAGGCTGCGGATCTGTTTTAAGAATGTGTCAAGGTCGATCACCTCCTTCCTGAGAGCCTCTCCCATATAGTACATGGCGTCTTCTAGAGTCGCCTCTTCAGCGAAAGCATTCAACAGTTGTGTGTAGAGTGGAGCAGTGGTCACCACAGCCTCGTCCACATCCACACCCTCTTGCTCCTCCAACTTCTGGACCGCAGCCTGCAGTTCCTTCTCTTTCTCCTGCAGGATCCCCACATTCTTATCTAACTCTGAACTCTCCCTCTGTAATTTCATCAGTATGTTTTCCAATCTACTCTTACCCTCCCTGAGCTCATGCTGGGTCCTACGCAGCGTCTCCAGCTCTGCTTGTGACTGTTGAGCCTGCTCCTTCAGTCTTCTCCTTAATTTATCCTCAACAGCAGAGAGCAAGGATGCTTTAATATGTTCCTCTGTGATAGTCCCCCCGGCAACATCTGGTTGTGGAGTGTACCCGGCAGCTGGGGGGTAAGGAGTTGTTGTTGGTGCAGGAGGGTATGGCATACCATTGGTATTGACTGCACCAGGGTACGGAGACCCAAAACTAGGATAAGGCAAATTGGATGTTGTAGGGTATGGAGCTCCACCGGGGTACCCAGTAGGCTGAGGTGCTACTTGTGGGTATCCGGGGAAGCCAGGCTGTGGCATGAATGAATTCACAGGATATGGCCGGGCCTCATTGCGGGGCTTGGAGTACACAGGAGGTATTTCGCCAAATGCTGTTATCATGGCCAGCACGAGATTCTGGAGTGTAGACCCGTTCTGCAACCACTCGTGGAGATAAGGAAGGTACACTTTACCATTACTGTCCACATACTTAGACACTTTTATAGACATATCTTTAGTAGGCTTCACAAAACACAATGGAGCATTCTGAGGGTGTGTATCCATCAGCCATATACTTACAGGGATGTTGTAATATGCCCCTTTGTAGTTTACTGGAATAGTTCCTTCCAAATTGAGTAAATCTTTTCGACATCCCGAGTTGAACACGAATCCTTCATGTCTGTAGGTCAAACTCCTGTACACTTGAATAAGATTTAGGACTTCTCTACAAGCGTAGTCCCGATGTTTGTATTTAGATAAATACTGCTTCAACACCGCCTCATCGTTTGCCATTGTATCACACAATAACAATTTGATTACGTACAAAGGAAATATTGATCGCAAACGAACAGGATTTTACAACGTAGAAATCACTCGATGTTGTAGTATTGTATTACTCGTACGGCAAATTAGATAAATTTTACAACTCCATAGCCGATTTTATCAAATCATTTCTATCAACTCAATTAACTACTGCACTTTCCTTGATCCGCCTCAAATAAAATTTGTCATCGTTTCGTTCCTTTTTGCTCCTGCTGCTTGGCTGCCAAACAGCCAAAATGTCAAGCAAAGTTGTCATCGTATTTTAGGTTACAAGACAGTCAAAGTCAACTTCAAAATTGTGGCTTTTTATCATAGAATAAGGATCACGACACGACCAGGATTCTCTCATAAGATCCTAGGTGACGATGTGTTTTGAATACACAAACCATCATACAACTTTTTTTTTATTTAATATTCAAACTCGGAACTTTCTTGGTGTACAAGACTTATTTATTTTTTAATTTGCTTGGCGCCTGATATTTTCTTTTCATTTAATATTGTGATTGTTTTATGTTTCCATTTAGTAATTTCCTCGCTGAGGGGGGATGAAAAATAATGTGCAAACAATTTTTAACCTTGCTCTTTTGACTCCCTCGATAACGCTCAGGATTCTTATTTTTAAAATTTTAGAATCCTTCACTGGCTCGATCCTCAACTGGAGCCCCGGTTAAAAAGCAACTTTGCACTCTTATATATAATTAGTTATTTGTTATACAAGAGTGCAAAGTTGCTTTTTAACCGGGGCTCCAGTTGAGAACCGAGCCAGCGAAGGATTCTAAAATTGAATCACGAGCGCAGCGAGGGATTCAAAATAAGAATCCTGAGCATCAGCGAGGGAGTCAAAGGAGCACAAGGTTAAAATTTGTTTGCACTCGAGTGCAACACATTATTTTTCATCCCCCCTCAGCGAGGAAATTACTAAATGGAAACATAAAACAATCACAATATTAAATGAAAAGAACATATCACGCGCAAAGAAAATTAAAAAATAAGTAAGTCTTGTACACCAAGAAGGTTCCGAGTTTAAATTTTAAATAAAAAAAAAGTTGTATGATGGTTTGTGAATTGAAAACATCATCACACTTAGTGCACACGATGTTCTAAATTCAAATTTACTTTAACCTCTAGAGCGCAAAAATGACTTTTACTCCCAGTTATCGAAAATGCCTTGGGTCCTACAGGGGCTGCCTACAGCGACCCCGATACTTTCCACTCGTGAGATTAAAATCGACTTTTACCCCCAGATATCGAGGATTAAAATAGTTATTTGTTATACAAGAGTGCAAAGTTGCTTTTTAACCGGGGCTCCAGTTGAGGACCGAGCCAGCAAAGGATTCTAATATAATAATAATAATAAATGGTCCCCCACCTTCGTGCTTGCCTTCATTGGCCGGCCGGAGTGGAGCCCGCGAGAGCACTTTGGTGCTCGGAGAGTGAGGGGCGTTGCGTAAGTGGTGAGTTGGCTTAGCATGAAGCTGGACCCTCGGGCTCAGTGGATCGCGGTTTAAAACCCAGGGCGTCTACTCCACTCTCAAAGCCGCTCGTTTCATGTTGCCCCCTTGTTGCGACTCGAGCGACTTGTTTGGGGGGCCCAGTTATAGAGCTGGCAAGTCTCCATCCGCCACTTCGTACATGTTTATAGCATTGTATCGGTGGGTGTCATAGTCCCCATAGTTCCCCAATATCCAGTCCATTAAACATCCCATTCCCATAACCCAGTCGTAGTTTTCCATATATTTGCAATAGTCCCAGCAGAACCGGGGACTGTCCTTGGATGCATTTTATAGTGTTATACAGGGATAGTCGCCGGATTGTGCATCCTTTACACAAGATTAAATATGTCAAAGGGCTTCCGTGTGTTGGCTTCGGCCCCATACTAGCCTTCCAAAAGACCGGGATTTAATAGTCCCGTGAATGGAAAAGACATGACAAATAATAATAATAATAAGCCCGCAGGGCACCTTTGAGGCGGGGTGTCGGGGAGTAGCGACCCCGCGGACCTGACGCGCTCCCGGGGGAGGTCACCATTCCTCACCTCCGCTCGCCTTCACTGGCCGGTGGAGTGAACACTGACGAGGAACAGGTCCCCCACCTCCGCGCTTGCCTTCATTGGCCGGCCGGAGTGGAGCCCGCGAGAGCACTTTGGTGCTCGGAGAGTGAGGGGTGTTGCGTAAGTGGTGAGTTGGCTTAGCATGAAGCTGGACCCTCGGGCTCAGTGGATCGCGGTTTAAAACCCAGGGCGTCTACTCCACTCTCAAAGCCGCTCGTTTCATGTTGCCCCCTTGTTGCGACTCGAGCGACTTGTTTGGGGGGCCCAGTTATAGAGCTGGCAAGTCTCCATCCGCCACTTCGTACATGTTTATAGCATTGTATCGGCGGGTGTCATAGTCCCCATAGTTCCCCAATATCCAGTCCATTAAACATCCCATTCCCATAACCCAGTCGTAGTTTTCCATATATTTGCAATAGTCCCAGCAGAACCGGGGACTGTCCTTGGATGCATTTTATAGTGTTATACAGGGACAGTCGCCGGATTGTGCATCCTTTACACAAGATTAAATATGTCAAAGGGCTTCCGTGTGTTGGCTTTGGCCCCATACTAGCCTTCCAAAAGACCGGGACTCCTTAATAGTCCCGTGAATGGAAAAGACATGACAATAATAATAATAATATTATTGACGTAGCAGTACCAAACACCCACAACCTTCAAAAAACTATAACCGAAAAAGTTAACAAATACATAGAATTGAAAGAAGAAATAGCCCGGATTTGGAAAATGAAAAAAGTTTTTATAGTTCCTTTGGTGTTATCTAGTACTGGTGTAATACCGAAACACTTAATTAGTTCCCTTAAGGTAATAGATCTCACAGAAAACAGTTACATCACAATGCAGAAGGCAGCAATTCTTAACACATGCAGAATAGTTCGTAAATTTCTTACAGATGAAACCAGTAGCCAACTTAGCCAACTTTCACAACCCACCTAACTTCAATGATTCTCACTTGGCTTAGGCCCGTGAGTCTCATTAAACCGAAGAGTATTCTCTTTGAGAAATAAAAATTAGTACCAAATAATAATAATAATGACGCGCTCCCGGGGGAGGTCACCATTCCTCACCTCCGCTCGCCTTCACTGGCCGGCGGAGTGAACACTGACGAGGAACAGGTCCCCCACCTCCGTGCTTGCCTTCACTGGCCGGCCGGAGTGGAGCCCGCGAGAGCACTTTGGTGCTCGGAGAGTGAGAGGCGTTGCGTAAGTGGTGAGTTGGCTTAGCATGAAGCTGGACCCTCGGGCTCAGTGGATCGCGGTTTAAAACCCAGGGCGTCTTCTCCACTCTCAAAGCCGCTCGTTTCATGTTGCCCCCTTGTTGCGATTCGAGCGACTTGTTTGGGGGGCCCAGTTATAGAGCTGGCAAGTCTCCATCCGCCACTTCGTACATGTTTATAGCATTGTATCGGCGGGTGTCATAGTCCCCATAGTTCCCCAATATCCAGTCCATTAACATCCCATTCCCATAACCCAGTCGTAGTTTTCCATATATTTACAATAGTCCCAGCAGAACCGGGGACTGTCCTTGGATGCATTTTATAGTGTTATACAGGGATAGTCGCCGGATTGTGCATCCTTTACACAAGATTAAACATGTCAAAGGGCTTCCGTGTGTTGGCTTTGGCCCCATACTAGCCTTCCAAAAGACCGGGACTCCTTAATAGTCCCGTGAATGGAAAAGACATAACAATAATAATAAATTGTTTATTTCAGATTAAAGCATCCATGCATTTTTTACATAAGTTTTAACAAGATACAATATAAAATAATATAATATAGATATTAAATAGTTCTAATACTAATACTATCAAATAAAAACTAATAAAAATCATGTATAATATAAAATTGTAAATAGTAATAAAAAAATAAATAAATAACAAAATAAAAATAAAAATCATGTATAAAATAAAACTGTATATACTAAAATAACATAACATTTTTACTTATGGTTCCCACTGTGGTGTACTGACAGCCAATATTTAAAAAAGGAACTGTCTGGACACTCACATATCGTCTTAAGTATAAAATTTTTCGAGGTTCGGAGACGTGCCCAAAAAGATGAAATACGGGTTCGCATTATGGCGAAAAAGTCGGGGACCCTGGCTTCGGCAAACATATTTGAGGCGCTACAGGAGGGCGATTCACTAAGGCAAAACATCTTTACATCCAAGAAATCATCGTTGAAACATCGGATGTAACCAAATCGGTATTCTGTAGTTACAACTTTGCGATCGTAGCGCTTCAACGATGTCAACGGCGCGACATAGAACTAAAATATAGTGCCAAATGTATGAAAAACGGTATTCTGTAACACAAAACATCCTCGCCTTCGACGACAACGGTGACTTCGCCTCTTCGCCTTCAATTTTAACTGTCAAACCGTAAAGCTTTAAAATTGTGGATGTTTCCTTGGATGTAGACGATTAAAATGTAAATTATCGTGTAATTTTACTAACAAAGTTGATCAAAATCTATTAAATAATCTTTTATGTTTTATTATTTCATCTAAGGATAACAAAACAGATATTTTAACCATGTCTCTAGCTAACTATTTCTATGAGCGAAAGTCTTTTATTTACGTGTATAGGTACTAGCAGCGTCCCGCAGTTCCCGCTCCCGTAAGACTGCGGGGAATTTATACCAAAAACCTTCCTCTTCAATCACTTTATCTATTTAAGATACCTCTTTAAAATCCGTACGTAAATACGGACAGATAGTGGGAAGCAACTTTATGTAATGAAGAAGATATTATATCCTCTCAGTACATACAAAAATAATGTAAAAAATAAAAACACAATTAATATGTTTATTAAATTTATTAAAGTTGGTGACCATGTCGTATAAGAAGGTGAGGGAAGCCGCTTTTACACAAGCTGTATTATTTCAGTCCAGACTGCACACCGCTAACCCGTTTGACCCGTATTTTATTTAAGTATTTCCATGTCACAATAATCGAATACCCAGTTTCCAGGTTTGCACCTCTGCCTGTAAAAAAAAACAATCTTTGAATTATACCTGAAATAAACATAACATCAAGTTCGTAACTTGTATCTAGCTAGGGTATCAGAAACTACACACACCCAGACAGAAATAAACATTTGTGGTTGATACAAATATCCATCCAGCAACGGGAATCGAACCCGCAACCTTACGGAAAAAGAAAAGAAGTTATAGTTATTTATAAAAAATAAATTTAATGTAAAAACACTAACCTGTGACCTGTGACGGTCAACATCCGTATGTATATTTTAATTTTAAGAGAATACAGTGGCCTGCTGCTTAGTTTCTTCTATAAATCCATTAGTCATCCTTTAGAATAATATGTGGGGCATCACTTTTACAAGCTCTTGTAATGTTTTCATTAAGAAATTAACAATAAAAACACGGACGGACCACTTGTATCATGGCCACCAAAAATGACATTGTAATATTGTCACCATTGTTTTTGAAATTTGAAATCAGTGTTGTCATTAAATACGGTACAAAATAAAATGTCAAATAATTATTTTTGAAGTCTAAAATGATATATTTAATTAAATATTAATTTCTATTAAATAAAACATGTTTCATGCATACGTATTGTGCATGTATATTAATTTAAAATGACGAAATAAATTTAAAATCGGTTAGTCGAGATTTTTCTCGATTATACTCTAGATTAATTTAATTAATTTAATTAAACATAGCAACACTGCAAACATCCTAGACATCGTCGTTGTTCGCCAGATCGTCGACGAGCTTAGGTAGCTTAGCGAATACGGTTTTTATCACGGTTGTTTTTAAAAGCGATGTCTCCGATGCAACATCTGTGAACTCGTCGTTGTTAACATCCGTGATGAGTTTGTTAGTGAATCGCATTGCAGTAACGTTGTTTCCTCAATAAAATGCGAAATGCATTGTTATATTGAATTCTCAACGTACTGTAAGTTGTTTTGTTAAAAGCTATCCAGAGTTGACAAGTATAAAAGTTTTGACAAAAGGCCTTAAATAAGGTTATTTTTACTTGGTCGCTACTTTTAGAGAATCTCCGGGCAAGCATATTACAACGAACCGCCAGGGCCCGCCGCTCACGCTCCATATCCTCATCGTCCTTCAGATTCTCTGCCAGTTTATGTCCGAGATATTTAAATCTTTGCACAACCTGCACTGGCGTACCATTCAACAATACCGGAGGTATCTTCTCCGGACCTCTCCCATACCTAAAAACAAGCATTTCGGTTTTTTTCACATTATACACCAGACCGTGTGCTTCAGCATACTTCTGGCATATACCCAATAGCTTCCTGAGACCTTTAATTGAGGGACTGAGGAGGACCATGTCGTCGGCGTAACTAATATTATTCATACACAAATCACCAATGTGACATCCTACCCTGGTCCTCCTCAGCTCCTCTATTAAGTCATTAATGTATAAGTTAAAGAGGTCCGGAGAAGTCAACCCGCCTTGGCGCACACCACAGTTTAACCTATACCCGCTAGACTGTGTGTCACCCCATCTTACATTATTAGTTTGGTTTTCGTACCAGTGTCTCAACAGATTCACCACTCTTTTATCAACTTGCGTCCCGTTTAGTTTCGACCATAGCAAATTATAATTTACCATATCGAAGGCGCGACTCAGGTCTAAAAAGCAAGCATACACTGATGTTTGTCTCGCTTTATAGTAATTTACTGTATGTTTTAAGCTAAAGATTGCTGAATCCGTTGAGAGACCGGGCCGAAAACCAAACTGAGCGTCATCTATTTTTATCCCACCCAGCGCAGGCTGCAATATCCTTTCAAATACTTTGCCTATAATAGTACCAAGTGAAATTGGTCTATAGTTGGACAAAACTGACAGATCACCGGTCTTGTTTTTGGGGATTGGAACCACCACTGTCTTCATTAGATCAGTAGGCAAACAACCATACCTAATACACATATTAAACAGCTCGGACAAAATACGATAGACTTCATCACCAGCATACAGAATATGTTCAATACTAAGATAATCAAAGCCAGGTGACTTACCACGCGTCATCCTCATAACAATCTCCCTAATATCTCGTGGCTTCACTTCGATCTCACTCTCGGACGGTGCCAAGGTGCTCTAAAATTGAATCACGAGTGCAGCGAGGGATTCAAAATAAGAATCCTGAGCGTTAGTGAGGGACTCAAAGGAGCACAAGGTTAAAAATTGTTTGCACTCGAGTGCAACACATTATTTTTCATCCCCCCTCAGCGAGGAAATTACTAAATGAAAACATAAAACAATCACAATATTAAGTGAAAAGCAAAAATATCACGTGCAAAGCAAATTAAAAAATAAGTAAGTCTTGTACACCAAGAAGGTTCCGAGTTTTAATTTGAAATAAAAAAAAGGTAGCACTCCGGGAGTGCCGGCATAAGTGAAAACTTCAATATTAACGTTGTGTTTAATTATAAGTATAAAAGTACTATCATTTATGAGGTAGAATACAATGTTTGTTTCTTACTTCAGTTATCATAAACGTCACGTGATGCTGATCTTACGCTTTTTCGATCAGCATCACGTGACCCTGACGCGAGTTTGAAAGTTTTTACCCATACAAAAAAAGTGCTCAGCGCCGCTAAAGAAGTTTTCACTTAAAAAAAGTTGTATGACAGTTTGTGAATCCAAAACATCATCACATTAGTGCACACGATGTTCTAAATTCAAATTTACTTTTACCTCTAGAGCGCAAAAACGACTTTTAATCCCAGTTAGCGAAATTGCCTTGGGTCCTGCAGGGGCTGCCTACAGCGACCCCGATACTTTCCGCTCTTGAGATTAAAATCGACTTTTACCCCCAGATATCGATGATTAAAAACATAATTTCCGAGCTAGTGGGATGGAAATAACTATTAACAATGAGTACTATGTAGCCAAAAAAATTTTAAAATATTTATTTTTTGAGGGTTAATCACCTTAATAATGTCACTGTCAACTAATTGTTAAACTGTCAGTTGTCATTGAAGTGAATTATTTGAATGTCAATGTCTTTGGAATAAATTTCAATTCGTTCTTTTTCTCGGCGAGCTGTCGACGTTGAATAACGTTGGGTGAACAGTTTGCCTGAAATCCAAGTTAATCGCTTTGGATTTAATATAATTCTACAATTTAATATTGTAAAAACCTGTCAAAATGCCGCCTAAGTTCGATCCTAACGAAGTTAAAATCGGTAAGCGCCATAAAGTGATGTTGCTGTGTAATAAAATGTGAACGTTCCGGTGTCTCCTCTTCTACAACATTTGGTGTGTATTTTTCAGTTAACTTGAGATGTATTGGTGGTGAAGTTGGTGCCACATCATCTTTGGCCCCCAAAATCGGTCCTTTGGGTTTGGTGAGTATAAAATGAATTTATATTTCGTCAAAATATCAACATAACCTATAAAAGTTCCGGCATGGTAGTACACTTATTAGAATATTGATAGGTTTAACTAAGACAATCACTTCATGAAGTAATTGGGCTCATATTGTTGTATTACTTGGTGATTGTCTTTTATTATGAGGATTGTATGATCCTGGGGGGTGCCTCCCTACCAGGCGCGTCCTTCCGGGTGGCGGATGGAAGGAACCCGCGACTCAGGATACTGGTTTCCCTGTCGCGGCTACTCCGAATGCCCAATAAGGAGTCGCGGACCAGGCCATGTGACTACCATGTTTAAGATATATAGGTTATCTACAATTTAGACATTTGGTAAACTTATTCTTTATTAATCTTTGTAATACATATTTTCTGAACTACTAAATTTTTGTGCAACTTAATTGCTCAATCGTAAATTTTGCATTAATCAAAATGATTATTTTCTAACATTATTCTTGTGGTACAGTCTCCCAAAAAGGTTGGTGATGATATCGCTAAGGCCACCAGTGACTGGAAGGGTCTGAAAATCACTGTCCAGTTGACAGTCCAGAACAGACAGGCACAGATCTCTGTGGTGCCGTCTGCAGCCGCCCTCATCATCAGAGCCCTGAAGGAGCCACCCCGTGACCGCAAGAAGCAGAAGAACAGTATGTATTACTTGATGACTATTATAAAGACTTTCCAAATTTTAAGAACTGCTGAATAAACCTACTGTGAAAAATTCTTTTAATTCATGAATGATAATTTTTATTGGTAGTCTAGTCTGAAAAAATCTTATGATCTTATTAGTATACCATATCATATTTACTTATTCAATTTGCCATAACCTTCTAACATAGGAAATTAATACAACTACAGAATTTATAAAATGCCTTTGATGTGATGTCTTCTGTGAATATATTTTAACCTTTTTTTTTTCTCTTATTCCAGTCAAACACAATGGCAACATCACCCTAGAAGATGTCATTGGTATTGCTAAGATCATGAGACCCAGATCAATGGCGCGCGACCTCTCTGGCTCAGTGAAGGAGATCCTCGGAACAGCACAGTCCGTCGGCTGCACAGTCGAGGGCAGGCCCCCACACGATCTCATTGTAGACATCAACAATGGATCATTAACTATTGACGAATAAATAGTGTTGTAAATTATTATTGTGCTGTTCATTATTTTAAACCCTTTCTAAACCTGTTTTTTGTAAAAAACACGTGCGTGCGCGGCGGGCGCCTGTCGCACGAAAGAAGAGCTCGGGTGCGCTGCTCATACTACTATTCATTATAAACGCGAGCGTGCGCCCGCGCTAGTTAGCGTTAGCCTTTAGGCATGGTGGCCAAAAATCTAGCTAGATATAAGCTCATACAAATTGCTAATTCAGCGGTTTTTCCAGTTGAACTATGACCATGGAAATACTATGTATACTAATCAATGTCAGATGTTCCACAGAGTATGCAATTAGAAAATACATTATCTGGCGCAATCGCACAGATTAAAAATAATTCACATTTTAGGGATACCATACTCGAAGGCCAAATTGAATGCCAATTAATGAAAAGCTACTGTGCCGGTGACAGCGTCGCTGTAATCGCATCGTTTGATTGTCATTTTGTTGAAAATTATAAAATCAAAATGACAATAGCAGCTTCCAATTTTAGCCGCCGGTACAGATTGTGACTCAATACGAAGAAATATTTGCTTTTCGATATGTTTTATTGATTAAGCTCCAAAACTACTGAACTGATTTTGATACATTTTGGCACAGATGTTTCTAGAATTTAGAAATAAAAGATATCTCAAAACCACAAAATGTTTATCTCGTGTGAGTTTGACTAAGCGTGTGCTACTATCTGTTTCCGTAAATACATGTTACAAATTACAACCTTTGTTATGATTGTAGTGAATGATTAACATAATCATGTTATTCAATTTCATTGGATTCAAATTAAGTAAGTAGTTAAAAGTGACATACCCACCCCGCCGTTTGAAGAAAAAAAAGTTTAAGCCGCGAGGTGCTGCTAGTTTTTTTAGTTATATTGGGGGTGAATGTCGTATGTAAAATATTCTTGAGAATGCATCAAGACGAGATTCTCTCAATTCGTCCATGTAAAATATTGTTGTAAAAATATCGCATAAAAAACTACTAATAGAGTTTGCAAAATATTTGGTAGTTATTTGTTGTGTGATGTGTCAACACTGTTCCCTCCAAGCAGAAATGTCAAAATGGCGTCAACGCAGGACGCTTGGTATATTTCTTTACTTGGTTTAGCAGAACATTTCCGTACATCGAGTCCTCCTGACATAAAAAGTTGTATTCAGTGTTTACAAGCAGTTTTTAATTTCAAACCGCCCCAAAGGGTGGAGGCCCGGACACATTTGCAACTTGG
Source organism: Timandra comae (assembly GCA_958496195.1). Classification (NCBI taxonomy): domain Eukaryota; kingdom Metazoa; phylum Arthropoda; class Insecta; order Lepidoptera; family Geometridae; genus Timandra; species Timandra comae. The sequence goes on from OY292369.1 coordinate 9,241,525, forward strand.
AAATATACTCTTGACACACACCAAAAACATCGACTTGGCGAGAACGCATTTGGAACAGAGTGTAAGTTTTTTTTTACTAATAATGGTACTACATGGTGTTTAGAATACTTAATGAAGAGTGGGAACCGGTCAACAACCTTTTATGGTTGGGTTTCTTAAAAGTTGCGGTCGTATCGTTAGAGGCGAGCGTTTGAAAGTATGTAAACAATGATTTGAAGTGGGTCATATGGCCAATAAATGTTGTTCTGGTTGCAGTGGTGCCTCTCTCAGACCATTAACGGGTTCGACGACGTGAAGTTCGAGGCGGCGAGCGTGCTGGCGGATCTGTTCGAACAACAGGGACAGCCCACACACTCCAAACCCATCCTGAGGAAAGCTATTGAGTTATCACAACACAGTGTTTATTGGCACTGTAGACTTATATTTCAATTAGCAGTGAGTACATTTCATCATTATTATTCCATATAACTCATTAATATTATTCTATGATAGCTTGTTTTTATGTGCCTATATCGTAAAGTTTTCTCTAAAACATAACTGCTAGTAATATTTACAGTACTTGGTAATATTTTTGAAAAAATATAAATAACTGTCACTATATTATATCTAGATAGTCTAGGATCAAAATTTTTTTGCCATCTAGTTTTTATTAATAAATAACCTGACTTGAATAAAAATTCTCTAGTTATTTATTGTATTAAATGTTTATTGTCGTTTTTTATTAATTTATAATGATTCAATTAAAAAAAGTCTTTAGGTAATAATTATTTTAATTGAATGTAATTCTGCTGAACAATTTATGTTGACAACATAATTATCTTCGTAAAAAGTTTTGAATTAAAACATTTTGTGTAGTTAAAGTTAAATTAAAAGTTACAACTTTTTTAGTGTTTTAGTATTGTATAAATATTTTATTTCTTTTGTATTATTCATTCCTCATTGTATTATTTTGAAGATTTCTTATATCTTTAAAAAAATAATATTTTATTTGAAGTAGGATTATAAGAAGTTTAAATCATTATGCACTTAAATTCTTATAGAGTAATTAACCTATATTCCAATTTTCTAATCAGAAACAAGTTTTATGAGTTCATAAAAACTAACTTCTAGAGCAATACCTATTATTAAATTAATAATACATATTTTATACTCATTTTTATCAATGATCGGAATATGTAAGGTGAATGCCCTTGTTATGGCCGGCTTATCCATATAAACTTTAACATTAATATGGATAAGCCTAGCGGGAAGAGAGATTTTATAATTTTTTATTAATCAAATATTTATGTCTGGTAAATAAATAAATAATTCATAGCTATAATTTTGAAATTCTAATTTTAAATTATTTTTGCTGCTTTTATACATCTTCAAATTTAAAAGTATTTAGATTTTATTTTTATCATTGCGTATGGCATTCTGTGAGGATCAGATTTCTACGTCCAGGTTATTTAGCCAGCTTATAGCAGCAGGTGTGATCCTATGGACCTCCGATATCCCGCCGGGGTAGCACCGATTTTATATTTTTATAAAGCAGCATTATACTGAATGAATTTCAAATTAGCTGCATCTTTCTAAACTAAGATCCTATAAGGACGCTTATTGCATATCCATAGTGTCTGTTAGTAGGTTGTAGAAGCTCATACTTGCATTAATAAAATATTCTTGATTAGTGTAATATAGTTAGTGTCATGAAAGTGAGTGAGTTAGTTCAAACAGATGCTAATGATTATGAAATAAAAAAATGGTAAAAAAACTTTTCGGCTAATTGGGTCATCTAATTGGTTTTTAGGTAAATTTCAAAAATTGCCTAAAATAAATCATTTGAATTCATTTATTTGTTCATAAACTTAGGTTTACATAAGGTTACAAGTCCTCTATGTTTCGCCATATTGGCATACGAACAAAGATAATTAAATAACAAAAAATATTGTCTGTTAGGCTGTACGAAGTTCGCCAGGTCAGATAGTTAAAAAAATTATGTAATTTCAGCAAATCCATGCAACAGAGAAGGAGTATGAGGTGGCGAGTAGTCTGCTCGGCGTCGGCGTCGACTACGCACAGATCTCGAACGCGGCGTACACGAGGGTACTATTCTTACTCAGTAGGGTAATGGTGAGTACATGTTTCAATTTGTTTAGTTATTATTTTTTTAATAAAAAAAACATCTAGTTGTTCCGAAAGTTGACTAAACCCCTAACAAAATGTTTAAAACTCATTGTTTAAAAGTCCTCTATCTTCCCCTTATGATATTAGTATATAGAGGAAGAATTAACCCTTGTCAGGCAAGTGCTTATACCTCTAGACTGCAGAAGTTTGAAGAGCTTTGCTAATTAATTCCAACCCAAACAAACATATCAAGGAAAAAGATTTAAGATAATGTTATCCTGATAACTTCCCTGAGTTTGCACTTTTATGTTCATATGTGTGTGTATTGTTTCAGTTATTGTTAATAGACAAAAAGATCCAAGAAGTGTTACCGCTGTTGAACCAGGCGGGTCACCTGGTCGACACTTGGGTCGGCAGCCCGCACCAGAAGGAGTACCTCAAAGTGTTCTTCCTTGTACTACAGGTAAATACATACTTCCAATATGGTCTCTAAGAAGCATTTGTGAATGTCGAATGTGAATCTACCACCGAATCGGCATGAAATTCGGGCTATTTTTGTTTTATCTATATAGATAAAACAAAAGCGGCGCCCCGCGGTTTCACCTGCGTAGTTCCCGTTCCCGTAGGAATATGGGGATAAAATTATACTAAAAACCTTCCCACTGAATCACTCTATCTATTAAAACAAAGCGCATCAAAATCCGTTGCGTAGTTTTAAAGATCTATTCATTTGATCGATAACATTTTGATCGCCAAATGAAATTGGGATTACGCGGGTAAAACCAAAGGTCTTGGTGTGCGTAAATAGAATGAATGATTATATTAAAACCTAGTCTACATTCAACAGATCCTTCCTTCTAGGATCTTTCCATTAACAGTCATGGCAGTACCCTGTAACAATTAAGTTAATTGATGCGGGTACTGTATAATTATCGTACTCAATAATTAATTACCATTTAACAAAAGATAACAATGGTTTATAAAACCCACAAACGCTATATGTATTTTATACTATTTTTTTAAACGAATATATAATTACATACAGTGGTGGTCATATAATTAAGAACGCTTATTTAACGTAACGATTTTTTCAAAATAGCATGTATAACTAATTGCATTTATTTATTTGTATTTCTTTTGATACCTTGAAACATTTCCATAGTATCGATACATCAGTTGATACACACGATTGGCTAATAAATAAAAAGATAAACTTTATACATTAGATCTAAACCTAATATTAATACGAACTGGCTGGTCATATAATTAAGAACGCTTTATGGTTAACTTTTTTATTCAAGTTTACATGAAGAACACTCTATAGCTTTGTGGTTGTAAGTCACTATTCGTATAATTTAGATCTCATTTAGTACTGTAAAGGTCTTAAAAGTGATTGTTTTATATGAATTCATATGGAGAAAAATAAAAGTTTTGACAAATCTACAAGGTAGATGATAAAAAAACTTCCTGAGAAGAATTTGGTCGAACAAATAGATATCTGACACTTTACAATGCTCAATAACGATATTTTTTCACGCTGTGAAGCATTTTGCCACATATCAGACTTACTTCAAATGGTTGGTGTGTGTTGAGTACCCAGAAAGTCATCACGTCGAGATGATCGAAAACATTCGTTTGGGGAAAGAAAATAATTTAAAGGGTCGAATGTGCTGAGAAACAAATATTTTGGGAGAAACAACTCCTCCAACAATCTCGGCACGGACTATACGAAGGTTTTTGGTACAAGGAAAACTGCACGGAAGAATAACAAGGAAGGGACCCATCATGGAACGATGCCATAGGCAATACCGGCTGGCACTTACATGAAGGTGTGAAAACTGGATAGTAAGACAGTGGAAAATGATATATTTTCTGACGAGACAAATATAAATTAGGGTGTTTTCTGGTGAAAAACATAATTTACGACATCTTCCGAATAAATAATTCGACCTTAAGTACACAAAAGTTACATTAAAGCATGATGAAGAAATATGTAATTTTTGGATGCTTCTTTGAATACGGCGTTGAAGCTGTGAGGCTGATACAAGAAAACATGGATCAATTCCAAGACAAAGTATATAATGGAAAAGCTATGTTCCTTCAAGCTGAAAACGTTCCTTTAGGTTTTTGGTCAATTTGAACATTCCAGCACGACAATGACCCAAAACATAATGCGCGCACCGTTAAGGAATATCTCATATTGCAATTATTTTCTGTCTAAAATTGGCCAGCCAACAGCCTAGACCTAAACCCAATCGAGCATTCTTGGTGCGAAGTCAAGAGAATAGTTTTTAATGGACAATATGTCAATTTAAAGAGAGCTGTAATGATGTTTTCTCAAAAGAATGGAACTCTGTTTCTCTTACAAAATGTCAAAAATTGATTGAGTCAACGCGTCGCCGCCCGGTATAGGTAAATCAGTAATTAAAAGTCGTAAACATATTACTAACTAGGAATTTCAGTTAAAATACAATAAATTGATATTTTACTTTCAAAATAATATCATTTATTGAATCTCAGTTTTATATAAATAACTTTTGAACAGTTTTAATAAATCGTTCTTAATTATTTGTCCAGCTTCATTGGTACATTAAATTCGTTACAATAGAGAACTAATGAAATTTGTAAAAAAAATAGTTGACCTTTCAATTCTATATTCCTAATCCCATTTGCCCCAGTCACGTAGCTATCTCATAACATAAATAGTTACTGCCAAAAGCCATAAATAACTATACAAGAAATGATTTGAACAAAAAATATCTCAAATTTCAAATCGTTCTTAATTATGTGACCACCACTGTATATGCGTATCTGTAGCATTATTATAGCTGATTATGTTTTTTTCTAGAATATATGCAACTTGACTTGCAAGACTTGTTTATTAAATGCAACTTTGCAGATAATTCTAATTTTATTGGATCACGATGGAGAGAAATAAATTCACATTTATAGTATTCGTTCAAAATGCTTAGACTGTTTTAATTCTTTATAACAGCTGCAAATAGTTGCGTGCAACCTTGTATTGTTTATAGCCGGTTAAATAGAACCCCACCATTCACGGTTCTTATAATAATTAACAAAAAAGATACTTTACTACTTAAACAGTAAATTAGTACTTAGTAATAAGTTGTACTTGTAAACAAAAAAAAACGTAAATAGACCTTTTTTAATTAGTGTCTATTGCGATGTTCAACTAAATGTTAGACTTTTTACAGCTTAAATTATCCGTAATGACTATCGATCATGTTAGAACAACAATCGGAACCCAAACACGAATGTTATTTTAACTCGCCATCACACCTATGGCGGTGCCATATGTTGCTTTACTGAAACCGTAAGAAATCCGCGATTAGCATTAGGTTATGAGCTCTATTTGAAAGGATTTACATTTTCTACACCTTTCGGACCTTTATCCTACTTTGAATTGGGGGCGTAGCGGTTTTGGAGCATTTGTCGGAATGTCAGTATTGATTGCTTGTTGCAGGTATGTCACTACCTGATGGCGGGTCAGGTGAAGAGCGTGAAGCCGTGCCTCAAACAGCTGCAGCAGAGCATACAGACCATCATGGCACCCACATGGCCTGATGATGATGGTGAGAATGGATTTGATTTCTATTATAAACTATAATTTATGATATATGTAGTATCTTAGATGGAACTTATTAACACTTAAAATGAAATTTTTTGAGTGTTTCAGTGTCTTTTGACCTACTACAACATATAAAGTAGATAAAAATCAGTCAGGATTTAGGATGTGAAGATAATAGATTATTAAAGTACCGAAGAGCAATTTATATTTATTTATTTATTTATTTATTTATTTATTCGTTAGGAAAACCAACAGCTTACATTATACTTAATTAACATTGTTTGAGTCTAGTCTCAGATGAGCCAATTACAGGTCTTCACCGATAGTTACATAGTAGTTATATAAAACAAGAAGTATGCGCTACAGATTGCTTTGAGATAAAGGTAAGTAAGTATATAAAAGAAAAAGATAGGTACAGTATTCTACACAGATTGGTCACAATGGCAGAGTAAAATTAATTAATCAGATTAAGATAGTAAAAGACACAAGTAGACACAAGCCAGGCGGTCAGTTACGGAAAATACACATTATTATTATTTTATTAATATTATTTTTCAAGGAAACAAAATTTTTATTAATTCACGTTTTAACGATAGAATATTACAGTTAAATAAATGAAAATCGTGTTGCTTGTATGTGTTGTTAAGCGATGTACTCGCCCTTAAAATAAAGCTATTTTGTCTATAGTTGGTCGATACGCAAGGCATAAAAATAGGGGGGTTATGTCTTCTAGATCTAGTGGGAACATTGAAATGTATGAGTGACAATAAATCGGAACAGTCTATAACACCATTAATGATATTCAGCATGAATGAAATGTCAGAGATTTCGCGTCTAATGGATAGAGGTACCAGGTGGTGCCTCTTGCATAGATTTTCGTATTCACTAGAGTTGTAAGGAATTTTTAACTTGAAACACAAGAACTTCATGAACTTTTTTTGGACGCGTTCCAATCTATCGATATAGCATTGATAGGAAGGATTCCAGATCTGTGAGGCGTATTCGAGTTTGCTCCTAACAAACGCACAGTAAAGGACTTTTAAGGTTTTACAATTAGAAAAACATGCTGAATTTCGCATTACAAAGCCCAGAGCCCTTACGGCATTTTTTACAATGTTGTCGATATGAGTATCGAATATAAGCTTAGAATCGTGAGTAACACCTAAGTCACGTATTTGCGACACCTTCTCAAGAGGGTGATGTTTTAGCTTATAAGAAGTCGGGATGATGTTCCTTTGGCGGGTGAAAGTGATAGTAGAACATTTGATTGGGTTAAGGTCAAGTTTATTGATTTCACAATATTCGTCAAGTCGTTCCAGGTCAGTCTGTAGGTTGTGTGAATCGCTGATGTTTCTGATTCTGGAGAAAATTTTCATGTCATCAGCAAAGCTGAGCAGTTTTGAGTGATGGAAACAATTAAAAATATCGTTCACAAAAATGTTAAAGAGGAGGGGTGCTAAGAGGGAGCCCTGTGGGACCCCACTAGGAATTAAAACCCACCCTGATATGTAGTTGTTGATGACAACAGCTTGTGATCTTTTATTTATGTATGATGTGAACCAACGCAGTAAGTCACCATTGATACCCATACCATACAGTTTGCAGATTAAAATTTTGTGGTCAATACGATCAAAACATTTGCTGTAGTCCGTGTATATTACGTCTACCTGACAACCCTTATCCATGGCCTCAGTGATGTAATCATTGAGAATTACAAGATTGGATACAGTAGATTTACGCCGCATGAAGCCATGTTGGTTATGATTGAGAAAGCTTTGTAGTGCGTTGTATACTTGACCATAAACAATTTTCTCCAATAATTTAGATAGAATGCACAGTTTGGATATTGGCCTGTAGTTGGTGATATCAGTTTTCGAGCCTTTTTTTAATATTGGTGTAATGTAAGCCGACTTCCATATATGTGGTACTGAGCATTCCCCGAGTGATTTGACAAATAGTAAGTAGATAGGTCTATATATAGTATTTGCACAGTTAATCAAAAAGAGGGCGGGCAATTCATCAGGTCCTGCTGATTTACTGGGGTCTAATTTTGTGAGAAGCTTATGGACTAATTTTGGATCTATTTCTATAGATGAAATATGGGTTTGTGGGAATACTGGCAACGAGTGGGTTATATTAGAGTGTGGTGAATTGTTGTTTGAGGAGTTTCCTGACAGAAATGTAGTGAAAAAGTATTCTGAAAATGCATTACAAATACTAGGACCATCACTCATAATCGCATCGGCATATCTCATAGAATTTGGAAGTCCATGAGATCTAGAACGCGATTTGATGAAGGACCAAAACTGCTTGGGATTGTGTGATATATTATTCTCCATAGAATTTACATAATTATCAAAACATTTTTTTTCCAACAATCGCACTCTATCCCTTTGTACCCTATATGAGTTAGCATCACAATTGTTACCATATGTTTTGTACTTTTGTAAGTATTTGAACTTTTCTTTAATTGCCTTTTTAAGTGATGCTGAGTACCAAATAGGATAGTGGTTATTATGTATTAATTTAGATGGAATATATTTATTGCGAAGAAGTTTGAATTTTGAATAAAATAGATCTAAGCACTGTTCCAAGCAAAGCTGTGAAAATTCTAAGTCCCAATTAATATTATAAAGTTCGGCGTTAATTGAGATGTAATCGCCTTTGTTATAAAAGTATTTAGTTTGGGGGCCAAATTTTAATAATTTCGTATAGACAGAGTTGATGTGAACGGTGATAGCTTTATGATTTTGGTGATATTAGAGCGGTATTGTAACTATACATTATACTAATGACTAACACTTGTCTTGTGTTGTGCAGCGGTGTGCGGCAACGTGATTGGGGGCGAATCGTTCGTGTGGCTGTCGCGGCAGCAGCTGTACGTGCTGGTGTACCTGGTGACGGTGATGCACTCGGCGCAGGCCGGCTACATGGACAAGGCGCACAAGTACACCGAGAAGGCGCTCGCGCAGATCGACAAGCTGGCGGGCGGCGCGGGAAGCGCGGCGCCGGCGCGCGTCGGCGCGGGCGCGGCGCGCGGCGGCGCCGGGCTCGCGTGGCGCCTGCGCATGGCGCTCGTGGAGCACGCGGCGCTGTGCCGCCTCGTCGCCGGCGGGAAGGCGCTCGCGCTGCACGAGATCGCGCGCGCAGCTGCGTTATTGCATCTCGCGCCTACACGTACGTTACTTTATGATCCTATATAATGAGATGATGTAGTGAATGATTATTTTATATACTATGCCTTGATCGCGGTCTGCGTATTAACGTTTCCAATTGTTTAGCCTTGACTTGGCAAGAAACAGAAAATCGAATCTGAGTACTTTACCATAGTATATTCTCATGGTGGATACTGACGTTGTAATGTGTTCACAGCCCAGACGGCGGCGGCGCACACGCCGCAGCTGCACTGCCTGCTCGGCCTGTACGCGATGTCCATGAACTGCATGGAAGCGGCTGAGGCGCAGTTCCACACCGCTATACATGTATGTATAATACTTACTACGAGTAATTACTATAACCCCAGTTCGAGAACTCGCAACTCGAGATTTATACATTACCCAATTTTGTTTTATGTACTCAAATTATTCTGTCAATATATCCCGTTAATCATAATAATTTGAGTTCTTATAACCATGATAACTATAAAAACTATTTTGTTTTATGTAGTTATCAATAAAAAAATATACTTCTAATGGTTCTAATGGTATCATTTTGCAGATGTCACAAGAGAGAGATTTATGGATGTTTGCGAAATTGAACCTCGCTATTGTATACTTAAGGGGGAGGAGAGATAGTGAATTGGCACAACTTATGGAACAGGTATGTTATTATATGATTATATTCTGATTACGTTCTGATCCCAATTACATAATGGGATAAAGGTTTGGTAGTAGAACTAGCAGATTTGGCGGAATGTCATTTACTTCAGAACTGTATATCCTTGAAAAAATAAGAATCCATGCTATTAGTCCTTCAAAAACTAACAAAAAATAAATGTATTTGTGCAGGTGCGTCCGGAGGCGCTGCCGGCGTACGCGCACGGGCTGCGCGCCGCGTCCTACTACGTGCTCGGGCTGCAGGCCTTCTTCCAGGCGCGCTACAACGAGGCCAAGTCAGTACTCGCTCATTGTTATATGTACTTTATATGTGTGTGTTCATTGTCATCTTATGGATAGTGACGTAAGGTGCAAATTTGATATAAATCTCTGGAGTAATAGTGGGGTCTCTGAGGAAGTGGAGTCACTGAGGAGGTGGAGTCACTGAGGAGGTGGGGTCACTGAGGGAGTGGGGGACGCCGAGGAAGTTGGGCGACTGAGTAAGTGGGGGAATGGGGTCACTGAAAGAGTGAGGGAGTGTGGACACAGGAAATAAAATCAGTTCTTCGATCTATCCAGTTTGGATCCCTTGTTCTTGCTTATACTGCTAATTTGTATTCTTTTTATCGTAGAGTTGAAGGTTGTCAGCCATTTAACGCCAATCAGAACCCTATTTACACCCTACATTTCTAGCATCTATTATTTATTTAAATAAATCCTATAATGATTTAGTGAACTTAAGACTTTATAATGTTCCAGACGGTACCTCCGCGAGACGCTGAAGATGGCGAACGCAGAAGACCTGAACCGGCTGACGTCGTGCTCGCTGGTGCTGCTCGGGCACATCTTCCTCTCGATCAACAACTCGCGCGAGAGCATGAACATGGTCACGCCCGCCATGCAGCTCGCCAGCAAGATACCCGACGTGCACGTGCAGCTCTGGGCCTCCGCTATATTGAAAGGTACGGGAAACATTTACCTGTAGTAGTAAAGCAGGGTGTAATATAGTATGCTATATATTGATGATTTAATTGCACTATATCGCGTCGTTGATTGATTGACCATTTATCAAGGCTATATAAGCTAGTCTAGTCCCTTCTACCATTGATTATTGTGGCACAAACTATCTACATATTATAAATTGATTCTACCTTCGATCAACTATCGACCCATTGTTCTGGTAATAAGAGAAGAGATAGTTTGTAAGAAATGCACACTTACTCTACAATAAATTATAGTCGTTAATATCGTGTAACATAACATATTTACCTTACACAGACCTGTACCGCCTGGCGGGCGACACGGAGCGCGAGAACGAGGCGTACCAGATGCACTGCAACTTCTCGCAGGCGCTGCTCAAGGACCACTTCCAGGCCACGCAGATGGCGCAGCACGCGCTCGTGCACTGGACCAGCGGCCCGCCGCCCGCGCTCCCCTCGCCCCACCACCCCACATAGGGGGGAGCGTAGCCCGCGCCGGGGGGACTCCGCCCGCACTGTGTCTAAGTTCTCCCCCATACAATGTCGCCCGCCACAGACTCAACTATGGACCTCAATGTTGATAACCACAGTGAATATTGTACAGTGTTGTGTAGTGCTTCTTGGATATTGTGAACTTGTAAAAGTGCACCGAGAAGTGACTAATGTGAATGCAATCGCCGAGGGTTTCGTCCGTTTAGTTGTAATTGATGTATTTATGTTTCGTATTGTGATGTGTTGTTTGTACTCCGTGGGGCGGTAATAAGACTTTAAATGTAACTGGGTGTGTCTTATGATGTTCTAAATCATTTGTTCTTATTCAAGGTAAGTGATTATGTGACTATTTATGTATAGTTCATATTCTACGGACTAGTGTATCAAATTTTGTTGTTGTATTGTCATCTCCATACTATACTATATCCCGAAATTTATGATTTTAAATGTTTCCTTTTGTACTGAACATTGTCGTGAAGAATATTTTGACACTTATCAATATTTTACTTGAATATTTTCACTTGATTGTTTTACATGAAATTTTAACGTAAACAGCCTTTTATTCATTTTATACATTCATATTATTAAAATCAATTATTATGCAACTATAAATTGTGTTGTGGATAAAAGCAAAAAATACAAAAGGTAAATCTAACTAGCGTGAACTCCTGTTGGTAGTTAAATCACGCAGGATCCAGTTTTATTAAACTCATTCCATTTAATTACTTAGAATATAAACTAAACTGTTTTTATTTAACAAACATCCTTATGAAAAGTACAATCGTATATAATAATAACTAATGATCACTGAAGCGCTTGGAACAATTTTCATCCTCATTTAGTTGTTAATAATCCATATAAAGTAAAAACAACATTTTGAAAAGTATTCAATATTGATAATCTTTACTGAAAAAGGGAAAATACATTGTAATCTAACGTAATTTTTCCTTAAAAAATCCAAAAGATGCCAACATACTTATCAGAATCTGATCTCATTAATTTATCATCAAGATTGAAATAAAACAGTTAAGCGGATTTTTGTCGTGGTTGTATTTTGTTTTACATTTTCTGATGTTTCGGATTCTTTACAGAACCCGTGATCACGTCAGAAAATGTAAAACAAAATACAACCACAACAGTAGTGTTCATGTAAATCAAAGGTATCAATTATCATCAAGATTTTGTTATTATTTAAAAACATACAGTAGAACGCTGATTATCCGAATAAATTGGGACCGGGGTCAATTCGGAGACTTAAAACAAAAATTCTGATAATTGGACTAGACTTGGATTGGATTTAGACTGGTAATAAAGAAAAAGGAACTGTCACACATACAATAAACTTTATAAAAATTAATAAACACAGTTCCACAATATGCTGACTTGAATAACTCGATCAGAGTAAGTTGCAACCCCTTCAGGCCTTAATAAAAATACTTAGGGCCTATTTCACGATCTTCACGTAAAGTTACTCACCAAGTAAATTTAGTTTTGTCTCTTTCATACTTTTGACAAAGACAAAACATGTGAGTAGGTACTCTGAACGTTTTTTGAAGATGGTGAAATAGGCCCTTAGTATAAAAATTAACGACACTAATAGAGGTGCATAGTAGCTTAGAACTGATTCGGATAATTGGTGATTCGGTTAATCGGCGTTCGGATAATCGGCGTTTTCTACTGTAAATTAATTTGTTCATGATTGTATGTAATTGCAACACTTGAAGCCATTAGATAGATAATGCATTTGTGTAAAAATGTATGATTGGTATGTTTCCTGTTTTATATGGATTTGAATTATCCATTGAACTGCATTTTTGTCTTACAATGTCATAATTACAAAACTATTAGGCTTGGTGGACAAGTGGCCCTAAAAACTGAGCTAGTTTTATTGATTCATAAATGTTGTATTGAGACACAAGGTTTTCTGTGCCGGCGGCAAAAATTGGAAGCTGCTATTGTCATTTAGACATGTCATTTGGATACATTTTCAATAAGGCTGGCCGCTGGGCAGCGCATAGTGGGCTGAAAATCGGCTTTCATAGGCTTTCATAGAATATTCAAATCCCTATGTCTATTCAAGTCGATTTCAGCCCACCGTGCGACGCTGTTCAAGCGCGCGACACAAACGCAACTACTACCACCAGACATCTCCGAACGCGCGCGCTGGACGGAGCTGTCGAGACGCGTGGCAATCAAATCACCCTTAATGTTGTATGGGGTTAATCATTGAACAATTGTATCAACTACATTCTCACTCTTTTAGGCCACATTATAAGGTACTTGTATTTTCCCGAAATTGGACCACTTCAATTTGTGCTCTGTATGCGTGCACAATCTTTCTGGCTAGACTTTTTCGGGGCACTGACTATCCGTTGGTCCCAGACCTTTTCCTGTCGTGGGTCTTACACGCTCCTGGCGACACGCAGGACAATGTTTTTCGTTATGCGCGCCCGTAGCCAATCCGCGTTTAGCGCGCATACTACACGCGTGATAGGAAAAACATGTATGAAATGGTGGGTTGCGGGCAGCCCGCATGCGGACCAAATCCGCACACGGGCGACAAAACGCATGACAGGAAAAGGGCCCTACGAGTTTCAATGATCTAGCCTGTCAGAACGCACAAGGGGACTCAAATTGGATAGGTCTAGTTACGGAAAACTGCCCGCCTCCAAGTACAAGATGATTTGGCCTGGAAGCGGCTTTTTATATCCATTTGTCGACCAAGTCAAATATAACTTTAATGATATCCAGAAGAGCAAAAGTGATGTAAGCGTTGGTTGTAGAAACAAATGTGAATAAAACTATCTGTCCGCGCGTCGGGCAGTCACAAGTTCACAAATGATCGTAGGCGGTTACATTGACTGATAACTAAATTAAAGTTTAGTGTAAATATTTAAATAATGATTTTTAAAAAGAACAAACCTTCTCATATTTATTATTATTAATTTTTATTTTTATAACAATTTGTTAGGTAATGAGCGGATATTGTTGACGATGTGCTGTTTAATTAATATTTAATGTAGCATTTGATTTGTTCGTCTGTTTACATTCGATGGAATAAATTATGTGCGTTTATGTATTGTGGTATTGTTCAAGTTTGTGTTGTGTAGATGTATGATGGGTTTGTACTGTGGGATAGATCCATCCATTGGACCTTGGGGGAGGGGGTTGCGCTGTTGTAATGTGATTATTCACCCCCTAGCATGGACGGAATAAGAGCTCATAGATATTAGACATTCTTACGTCATCGTTGGGGGCGTGGCATCATTCGCCCCGCCCCATTCACTCCTTGTAATATTTTGTTATACACTGTCTGAAACACAATGTCCTCTTATTCCGTCGTGTGCCCCCGTATGGAGCGACGGCTGGCGACATAACTAGTGAAGAACTTAAACATAATTGTAATAAAGTAATTCCCATTTGAACAGTTGGATGTGGCCTTAATGCGAGGGTTACATTATCTGTTGTTAATATGTAAATAAAAGTTAAAATATTGTAAATAATAAAATTATAAAATATATGTTTTTTGCTATATTTCAGTGTTTATTTATTTTGTCGTGACATTCAGGAAATAACGTTTGAAAAACAACAAACAGATATGAAAGTGGTTGATGTTGCCCTGTCGACCTTACTGGATGTGGATCCGGTACTTTGGGCAATTCCTATGTCCTATTCCGTGACCTTGCTTGGTTTCGCAATGAGGTCTGGTCAGGACAGTTCGTAAATTTCAAAATTATTTATTCTTAAGCTGGACCCCCAGATCTCTTTCCTTTTTTATTTGAAGACGCAGCACATTCTTTGCCGCCAACACGACGATTCGCAAGTTTTACATTCCACATATAACACAATGGAGATCGTATATTTGGTCCCTTCTCATTTTCTTGTTTATAATTGACATACGACTCCGTATGAATATTTTTGACTCGTTTCGTAAGTAGGGCTGTTTGATCTCGATGCTAGCTGAAGTTGCAAGAGTATTCACTGCAGATGGAGACCTCTGCGCCCGCGGGCTGAGCGTAGTGCGGGGGGTCAGGGGCGAGGTTGTTCTTCCTGTAGAACGTCTCCCGGAGGATCGCGCAGCGGCCGCGGTTGAAGTCGCGGCTCCGCAGACGAGACTGCTTCTGTTGCCACCCGTAGTCCCAGTTCGTCGTGATTCGGAAGAAGTATCTTGAGAAAAAGTAAAGTATTAATTTTTCTTTTTACCAATAATGTTTGTGCATTTTATTTCGTGCCGCTAAGGCCCCGCCCACTGTGACTTAGTAGCGTTTACGAAGCGCGCGACTGCATCGCTATTTAAAGTCGCAGTGAGCGAGGGCCAACCGGGCGAAAACACACAGCTGGCGACCGATTCGCGAGTCTTCCTTCCCCTTCCCTTCTACATCATAACTTACTTGTCCTCTGGGGACTTCTTGTTGCGGGCCTTGAGGTACACCTCGGTGGAGCCCTTCTCGGTGCTTTTGTACAGCAGGTCCTCCACCTCGGGTTCCACCGGCTTCATCATGCTGTCGTCCTCCTGGGGCTCCAAGTCGTGCGAGGGCACAGGTATCGGCTTAGCCGCTGGCTCGTCTAGTAGCTATTTTATTATAAACATTTTTGTAAGTAGGCTCATAGTTTTAACAATTTATTCGCCAGCTTATATAAGAAGAGATAAATTATGGGATGTGTAATTTTTGTAATACAGGACGCTGCGATGCTGTGTGAATATGAACTGCGTGAGACCCGCAGCGGGAATTATTTACGCACTCACGGGTCATCCCACAGGTCCCACGGTAAAATCCTGAAAAACTCTAAGATAAGTGCTTTTATCGACATAACAAGTGGAAATATCTCCTTTTGCTTTTGTCCAAATAGCCCCTTTCACTATTTTCGAATGAATATATGACTACGTGACGAACCTACACTATTATGTATGCGTGTGTGCTGTAACCACGGATGTGGCCAACGTTGTACTCACATCTAACAGTTGTTTGGCGAGTGCTATAGATACGTCTATTTCCCGGACTTGCTTCTCCTTCTGACTCTGCAGCACTTGCATTATGTTGTTCTGGTACCATTGGCGGATCCGTCTGTCCGACTTTTTGGCTGCATCCACGTAGAATTCATAACTCATTGTTTTATAAGTACTTATATGAACTTCACAGATATCAACAGATAATCTTATACCAGTAGGTATATTGTGTTGGAAAAAGTTAAAGCTTGAACTCGGATGTAAATACAGAAATTTTGAATTTATTTAATAAATACCCAGTAAAAATTTAGTTTGATATCACATGTGTGTGTTTTGTGTGTGTATGATTGACAGACATTTGATGTTAAGTCGGCATTTGACTTACTTATGTTATTTACGTGGAATATTTATGTGCACAAAAGAGGTGGTCATGGATATCACACTGAATTTTTCTCCAGTATAAGTAGTCAGAGGTATTTCTAAGTTTCTACTGTGTTCCTGTCGCAAGATCCTGGCGTCATCCTTACTGCGCGGTAGTTGCATTACCGCTTTGAGGTGGAGAACCTTCCGTAAAGCAGTAAGTACTTAGGTACTTACTGGGGAAGCTTAACTACAATAATTTTTCTATGTTTACATTTTTACGTCTTTTTTGCGTAGGTACTTAAGTACTACCTTTTGAAGCCGGTGTGAAATTCACCAGGTGAAAGTAAGTACTAACAAAATAGATTGTAAAATATTGGAGGTAAATAATAAAACAAAATATAAGTAGCGGCACGAAACTCTAGCGCTGACCGTTATTGCGCAGAAGTCAAAAATAAGGTACCACAGGGGGGCTAGAGGGACGAGGGGAGTGTGTGTGTGGCGCCGGTTGGCTAGTCTGCCGTACTCCGTCCCCCACCACGATAGCACACTCCGCGGACATCTGAATGAACAGTCGCGTTCTAAAGTATATTATTATTGCCGTTCATGGATAGTTTTTTTTAAGTTCAAGTTTGTTTGATATTTTTGGTTTTTTATTAGTGTATTTTTAGTAGATGGTCAATACTATACAACTTAATATTAAAGTTTAAGTTAACTTTATATTAAAGTTTAAGTTAACTTTAATATTAAGTAGGTAATTATTAATGTTAGCGCGCGCAACAGTACCTAATATCATCCACATTTCGTGCATGATAGACTTACTATTTATGTAAATAAAATATGTTGTTAAAAATATTTGTTTAAGTAGTTATAGTAATTGTAATTGAGTTATAAGTAATTGTATTTTGTTCGCTACTGTACACATGCGCAGCTATCCCCTCTACGTTTCGCTCAGCGCTAAACTTACGTGCCGCTACCTATACAAATTATTGATTTAGGTACTTAAGTATTTATTTTGCCTTAATATTGGAGTAATAAAACATAGATACCTAGTACAAGGTAGGTACGTTTGGACCCTCTTACCGGGACCTCCTCCTTTTTTTTGAAGTCTGTTTAAAAAGGAGTCGCGGTCTTCAGAGCCGCATACAGTCATCGCGAGGCGTGCGTCTCAAATGATTCGTCTCGCATGCCTGGGGCTGTGTGGACGTGTGTGCTCACAGTGAGCATTCGCGTCATACGATCGTTACGAACGCCGTCTCAGTACGAGCCGTGCGCTCCGTGTGGACCACCGATCATGGAGCCATTTTTCTACTGACGAACATCGTGCGTGGTGGTTTGCATGCTCAGCTTGAGCATGTGTCGTTTGGGACGCATGCATAAATGTACCGTCGTATGCCTCAGGTTGAGGCATACGTGATGATGACGAACCAATTGCGACGCGCGCCTCGCGATGTCTGTATGCGGCTCAGCAGTGACATGCAATTTGAGAAGTACCTAAGTTCTGCGGGGAAACCCGACGGAGTAAGGTGTTATTGCTAGCCGAAGTTGCAAGAATATTCACTGCACACAGAACATTCGGCTCCCACCGGCTGAGCGTAGTGCGGGAGGTCAGGGGCGAGGTTGTTCTTCCTGTAGAACGTCTCCCTGAGGATCGCGCAGCGGCCGCGGTTGACGTCGCGACTTGGTGTTCGAGACTTCTTCTGTTGCCAACCATAGTCCCAGTTCGAGGTGATTCGGAAGAAGTATCTGGAAATACACAAGTAAAAGTTGTGTTTTGGAATGTTAATATACCATCCTGTGGCGCTCACGCGTGACCGCGGTCGGCGGAGCCCCACATAACCTCCTGAGTCCTCTCCAGACGCGAGGCTACGCAGTTCAATGCGTTTTCCAAACAAAAAAGTACTTAAGTATTTCAATTTGACGACCTCGATGGCAGAGTGGTCACCATGCCGGACTACCATCCGTAAGGTTGCGGGTTCGATTCCCGTGCGGGGTGAATATTTGTGTGAACCACAAATGTTTGTCTCGGTCTGGGTGTGTGTGTGAATGAGTGTGTGCGTAGTTTCTGATACCCTAGATACAAGCTCCAAGCTTAGTTAGGGGTCAGTTACTATAATGAGATGATGTAGTGAATGATTATGTTATGTTATGTTATAATTGACAGCAGCTGTGATGATTTACTGACGACCTAAAAGGCTATGTGGCTGTAGATTGTTAAGATTTCATGATAGGTAAAGTTGCACGTACCTTTTTTTTTTTTTATGTCCCCGGGGAAATGCTTTGACGTGGCTTTGACGCATCCCCGCGCCGAAGCAGCGGTGTATGTGGGACTCGCCCTCCACCAAGATGGAGCGGTGGAGGTCCTACCCACTAAAACCCCCGGGGGCGACATCGCCTGGGCGCTGAGTGCCGGCGCAACGGTAAGCGGGACGCACATCCGCTACGCCAGCGGATGTTGCACGTACCTACGTATTTTCAAATGAATGTACTTTACTTACTTGTCTTCTGGCGACTTCTTGTTGCGGGCCTTGAGGTAAACCTCGGTGGAGCCCTTCTCGGTGCTCTTATACAGCAGGTCCTCGACTTCGGGTTCCACCGGCTTCATCATGCTGTCGTCCTCCTGGGGCACCACATCGTGCGAGGGCACTGGTATCGGCTTAGCTGCTGGCTCGTTTAGTAACTGGGTGGCGTTAGAAACATTTTCACTAAGAACAAATTGCGAAGCGTATACACGCAGCAGGACGGCTAGTGTGGTACATTATGTAAGTAAGTAGTAGGTTAGGTACTTTTTTGGGACTCAAGTGTGAGACATTTCTATGATATAAAAATTGTATAAGTACTTAATAGCAGTGCTTTTGTCGACGTAACAAGTGAACATTTTTCCATTTGCTTCTATCCCAAGCAGTCCCCAGTCCCATTACCCATATGGGTAATGGACGGGGAACGTGTTAAGTGTGCTGTGACCTATGTTGTACTCACATCCAACAGTTGTTTGGCGAGTGCTATAGATACATCTATTTCCCGGACTTGCTTCTCCTTCTGACTCTGCAGCACTTGCATGATGTTGTTCTGGTACCATTGTCGGATCCGTCTGTCCGACTTCTTGGCTGCGTCCAAGTAGAATCCATAACTCATTGTTTAGATCTGAACTTGATTTGCAATCAGATGTCATAGAAGAGTCTAATATTGTGTAGGTAAAAAGTGCCTAAAAGTTTGAACTTGGATAAAAAATACGGAAATTTATCATTACTGTATGTACTAAGTATCTATGTAGTTGAGAAGTAAGGTGTAGGAAAATCCTACACCTTACACAGTTTAATAACACGCGTGTATTTAGTAGAACATGAACAACATCTGCTTCATCTACTAATAATTTGACGTGATCCAAATATTATTTTTTGACGTGATGTTTATTATTGGACGATTATGACAGTAATTATGATAAAGGAAAGGAGGTGGTTCGTCGTTCTAGCAGCTTTATGTAAACGGCTGCGCATCGAAGATATCGCAATCCCTCACACCCCCTGGTTGGAGTAGGTACGGAATTTTCCACCGTGGCCACTCACTATCCTGCGCAGACGAAACCCTCCATGATTTTGATGAGTTAACGTAAGAGTAAACTAAAACCAGCTTAAGAGGGTGGGACTACCCTTCCCTTTAAATAATGACTACGGATTTTTTTGAGAAAGTCCGTATTTCCACACGAGCCGAGCTTAGTTGGCCAGGTATTTGTCTGTATTGCAGTAGATATTTATTAGTATTACTTTCTTCCGTAAATAAAACTACGTAATTATCTCTGAATTTCTTATTTATTATCTGTTAAACTTATCATTAAACTTAATTTTATAATACTTATACCATACATAACTATTAAATTAATATTACATAAACAAGTCAGATTTTATATAAATTATTATACATTGTACTTTTTACATTAATTATATTTCATCTGAATAATGTTTATTAGCTATAATACAAGTACCTTATACCATATGGTCTAGTGCTGCTATACTCAATAAAGCTTAAATTGTTTTGACAATATAACACCCAGTTTCTATACAGACTACCTGACACTTCACCTCGATCTTATCATTAGCCTTTATCTTACAACGTTATAGTGTATTTAGTTCTGGCTGTGCGAGCGCGGCGCGCGGCGCGGCGTGGGGCTGGCGGCCATGTGCCGCAGCAGGCCGCGCAGGCCGCGCGCCTCGCGCAGCCCGTCGGGCGGCTCGCGCTCGTCGCCGTCGGCCGCGCCGCAGAAGTCGTCCACCAGCGGCAGCGGGCCCGGCAGGCGCTCCGCGTGCTGCGACACCCGGGACTGGTGGCTCATCGGGGACGTCTTCTCGCAAGGCTGTTGGGCCTGAGGGATGTTTCATTTAAGTTGTGGAAATGGCAAATACTGCTTAATGTTACGTCTACAATCGTCGTCGTTGAGTTGACAGCTCGCACGACGTACCAAGAAAAAAAGCCTTATGTCGTGTGAACGGTTTTTTTATAACATAGTGTATTCCAGCGACCTATCAAAGGAAAATAAAGAAGAAATAACAAAGTAGGCCTTGTCTTTTTAATTCATATTCCATAGTAACCCTTACCTTACAAGTATTCTGTTAATTTCAATGTGAAGTTCTCGTAATTAGTAAATACATTGCAACAATTACCTTCCCAGTAAAACTCGCCAGTTTGTCCTGGAGTCTTTTCACTAAGGCTGCTTCACTCTCGTAACTGGCTAGCGTGGGGAGCGGCATGCACTGGAACACGGTCGCGAGCAGATTGTGCAGCGAGACGACCACACTCTCTTGCCACGCGCGTGTGTAGTACAGGCTGAACGATGGGTTCTCCTCAGGCTTTTGAATGTATGGGAGCACTGGAAAGTGTTTACAGAATTAATTGGTAACCTTTCGGATAAGAGTTGAATTCAAAATCTAGACTATGTATAATGTTTGATTATTGTTCTGATTGGGAAAATTCTTTCACTTTTAGGCAGCTACATTACCTCATAAATATATCGAATTATACAAGTCACAGCTTCATCACTACTTTCATGTAAATATTTAACCATGAAGCAACAGAACAATTCGGTCAGTCTCAGTTTGTTCTTACTAACATTACTAACATACTAACATTCTCATCACTAAAAATATTTATTCCTATAATACAGCGATTGCTATGGAAGGGCGGAATTCTTCTGGCACAAGTGTTTTAATACGCTTAAAAGAAGATTCCAACATAATAAGATATATGTAAACTTTTTAAAGAAATAAATACTTAATTTTAATTTTAATTTAAAAAAAATAAAATCAAGGCCTTGAGACCTCCAAAAGCAGGACGGCATTTTATTTTCTTTAAAACTCATCATCATAATATTTAAGATACATTATAAGTTATTCATTATAGTAAACTTACTGAACCAATCCCTCCATTCACTCTGTCCCTGGAGTTCAGGTAGCATTTTAGAAAAGAAATCAGCTATTTTATCATTCTTGGCTCCAGCTGTGCTCTGTGTGGCTGTCACAAGGTACAACTTGTATAAACTGTATTCCAGTTTACGAACAGCTGGAATGTAAATAAATAATTTTGTTATTACACTTTGCTTGGATTGGATCGGGCTGAGTGCTGTACATTGGGAGAGGCCTATGTTCAGCAGTGGACTGAGGAAGGCTGATGATAATGTTGTTATTATTGTTTATTAGGTAATTATCTTAGTAGTTAATTATTACTTTCTAGATATATGTGGAGTTATTGAGGAACAAGGATCTTTTATGAAAAAAAAATATGTATAATTCATTCCAAGTTACCTATAAGTATCAAAAACTAATAAATAACATTCATCCATGCTATAAGGTAATGTTCAGATTTTTTCTTTAAAAAACTTTATACATTTAAGACTCAAGGCTACTTCTAACTCCAAAAGGTGTTTAACTTGGGAGGTATTGCCTAACTAAAGTATAAATTGATAGTAGTAGTATATATAATATATATATTGATAAATAGATACTTAAACTGGCAATTATACAAGGAAATAAGAACGTAGGACACGAGTGAGTGAATATAGAAAGTAAAATGCGAGTTATCTGATAAGTACGTTTTGTGTTTGGTTGAAACTCAAAATGCACGTACCTGGCTGAACATGTATTTCCAATTTTGAAAAAACTAAGCTATCTAGATGAGACCAATATTCTTTGAGACCATTTAGGTCTGATACGTTAATGTATTGTAATATTTGCTCGACTATTTTATCCACTCTAAAACCTTTATCTTTGTCAGCTTTCAAATCGTTATCAAATGCTTTTAGGGTGGCTGCAAATCCTCTATACAATAAATATTCTCGTACTAGTTCGTCCACGAATTGAATATGTGCCATGATTAATAAATAAATTAATTATTTGAAAGTAAACAAAGAATGTTTTTTTTTTGTATTCACTGCCTGTTTTTTTTATTTTTTGACATTGATGGACAAACAAATGTTTGGACTTTGACGTTACGCACCAAACCTGTATACAAGGTTTGGGCCTTTGGGCTCTTCTTTTATTTGACTCAATAAAGCCAAGCCGAGTGAGCATTGGAAGCGGAGAAATTAGAGGTCACGGTGATCACTTTGACCATTTCTGTCCTCCTCTCAGAATATCTCCATCACCAGCTGTTCCAATGAGACTTTTGTTTTGTGCTTTTGTTCTATTGGGCTAGTGTGCTTGCTTAGGAATTACTACTTCCTAAGTTCACGCTCTGTCATGGCACAGCACTATAACATAGATAAATATAAATGTCATCAAATGTCAAAACTGTCAATCTCCTGACTACTGAAGTCCTCAAACAAATCAATCAGCTGTCGAGCCTGTCGATATTTGATCGAAAATGGATTAAAATTTCATACATAATGTGTATAATTAAATGAAAGGTGTTTCGCTTAGTGATTTGTGTTAGTAACAGTGTTAACAGTGGTGTTAGTGCTGGGTGGAGGGTTGTGCGGTGGACGATGGGTGCGGGCGAGTGAAGGTGGGAGTGAGGGGCGCGGGCGCGGCTCGGGCGAGCAGGCATGCGGCGGCATGGCGGGCGAGGCTGCGGGCACCTCGCGCGGCCTCCGAGTCTACAAGATCGTGGTACTGGGGGACGGCGGCGTCGGCAAGTCGGCGGTCACCCTGCAGTTCGTCAGCCATAGCTTCCTCGACTACCACGACCCCACTATTGGTCAGTCCGCACTATTGTTTACATTACATACTAAACAAATATTTAGTTACAAACTTAAAAATATTTAGTTTATAAAATATTTAGTTTATTAAACATTGTTTAAGTGTCAATATTTTTGTAGTGTTAAAATATGTTACTATCTGGTTCCTATGTTTAAGTTAAGCAACTTAAGTAAACATTTTCAGAGGATTCATATCAGCAACAAGCTGTTATAGATGGAGAACCAGCTCTACTGGACATCTTGGACACCGCGGGACAGGTACTTTCAAAGAAGTTTGTTCACCTAACATTTTTAGAGCTTATCCATGCCTACACTCTCACATGGATACTATAGTTACTAATTTACTCCTTAACATGACATGTTTTCTATTTACTAATAACATTACTTATACCTAATACCTGTATATATATAATATAATTTTAAGACTTTAAACAATTGCATGATTATATAGCCTTATTAATACTAATATCCTCATAATTAGAAACAGAGAATAGCAATGTTATATAAATTCATTGTTTTCATGTTTCTATGTATGAAATATATACGGTACTAGCAGTGCCCCGCGGTTTCACTCGCGTAGATCCCATTTACGTGGGAATATAGGAATAAACTATAGCCTATGTCACACGCTGACAATATAGCTTCCCATTAGTGAAAGAATTTTTGAAATCGGTTCAATAGATCCCGAGATTACCCCTTACATTTTAACAAACATACAAACTTTACTTCTTTATAATATTAGTATAGAAGTATAGATAATAGAGAGAAAAATATAATGTAAATTAACTATACCATTATTAATCCTTGTTAATTAGTATAAGTAGCGGCACGAAACTCTAGCGCTGACCGTTATTGCGCAGAAGTCAAAAATAAGGTATCACAGCTGGGCTAGAGGGACGAGGGGAGTGTGTGCGTAGCGCCGGTTGGCTAGTCTGCCGTACTCCGTCCCCCGCCACGATAGCACACTCCGCGGACATCTGAATGAACAGTCGCGTTCTAAAGTATATTATTATTGCCGTTCATGGATAGTTTTTTTAAAGATTAAGTTTGTTTGATATTTTTGGTTTTTTATTAGTGTATTTTTAGTAGATGGTCAATACTATACAACTTAATATTAAAGTTTAAGTTAACTTTAATATTAAGTAGGTAATTATTAATGTTAGCGCGCGCAACAGTACCTAATATCATCCACATTTCGTGCATGATAGACTTACTATTTATTTAAATAAAATATGTTGTTAAAAATATTTGTTTAAGTAGTTATATTAATTGTAATTGAGTTATAAGTAATTGTATTTTGTTCGCTACTGTACACATGCGCAGCTATCCCCTCTACGTTTCGCTCAGCGCTAAACTTACGTGCCGCTACCTATAAAAAGGATAAGGTTTTATGGCCTAATCTTTACTTCATGGTCAGATACTTTGAAATAATGATAAAGTTTAAAATATTCACTATCACTTAGAAAAAATAAGTTTAATTAATTTCTTATTAGGTAGGTAGTTTAGTTCCAGAGGTAAGTTCTATATTTCAAATAAGTTTGCCTTAAAATTTTCTGTAAGGTGTGGTATGGTAAGCTTTAGGCTATGATAATAAGATTTTTGTATTTTGAATAGAGTTTTCCGCCATTTTACTCAGATCTAGGCTATAGAGAATGTTGTTTTCAATTTAGCCTTTAGGGAAGGTTCATATCTGACGGAACATGCGTCGCGTATTATCGGTCGCGTAACGCCAGAACATACAAATGTATAGCAAAACTCTTGACCGTTCATACCGCACTAACATATAATCGGTTGAGTGTGAACGGTCAACTGTTTTTCTATACATTTGTCTGTTCTGGCGTTACGCGACCGATAATACGCGACGCATGTTCCGTCAGATATGAACCTTCCCTTAGGCTGTGTATCCATAGTGGTGCGTTATGTTTATGATGTGTATAAAATATAGTGTCACTGTACTATGATGTGTTTTACATTCACCTGAAAAAAGGAGGAGAAATACCAACATTTGCTGTTTATGTATGCACCAAACCAAATCAGTTCCGTACATTTTGTAAAAATACCTTTATTTTCATTCATACACAGGAAAACTAAGTTATATGATAATGTGGATGGTGCCGCTATGGGTACACATCTTTAATTTTACCATAACTTTGATAGCTGATATAGTTAATAACACTAGTGCACTAATTTAACACCATTATGTTACTAACCATGTAAATTATTATATAAGTATGCTGTCAAGAATAATAGTGTAAATGGGAAATATTTTTTGATTGTTCTAACATGTTTCATTATTTTAAATGGGTTGTGCTTGCTTTTATATTATAGACTTTTAAAATAATTAAAATGTATCCACTTTCTATATTTAAATTCTAATTTTTTCTCCAATTCTTTTCTTCCTATTGTTCCAGTACTTATTTAATTGTGTAAAATTGTAAATACATAATAAACAAAGTCTAGGTAGAATTCATTTTGAATTCAACTTTTTTCTCCTTCATTTAACTTGATTAGATGTTATTATTATTATTTTTTACATTCTTAGTGACCAGTAAACAAATCATTCAATCCTCTTCCAGCCTACATTTATCCTTAGTGGCCAGTACTTACGACACAAATAAGTTTGTGCAAAAGTTTTCACCAATAAGTTTGTATTCGCCAGGTGGAGTTCACAGCGATGCGGGAGCAGTACATGCGGTGCGGTGAGGGCTTCGTGCTGTGTTACTCGGTGACGGACCGGCGGTCGTTCCGCGCGGCCGCCGAGTACCGCCGTCTGCTGGCACAGGCCCGACCTGCTGAGAGACTGCCGCTTGTCCTCGTCGGGAACAAGCTAGATCTCGCGCCGCGGCTTAGACAAGTCAGTTGAATATTAATTTAATTTCCTTTCTCCTCCCATGGTCGGTCTGTATTAAATGCTGTGGCGGTAATCACTTAACACCTGATGATTCGTCTAATTTGGATTGTATAATAAATCTATAACATTCTAAATGTAAGTGGTCCTGGTCAGTTTTCCGCACTTCTCCAGTTTGGTCCATTGTGCGTGTTTAAAAATGACACTCAGCTAAAGCAGCAGCCGGAAAACTCATATTGCACATTGCCATTAAGTTCCAAATTAAGTAAATGTATCAGCACTTCACCTTGATTCACAATAGAGCCGATGTTTTTTGTTTTCAATAGGCGTTTTTATAAAGAAAATTGTGGAATTTCTATGGAAAATTCAACACTTACGAAGCCGAGAATACAATATAGTCCTTCATAGTTCCTAAACACATCTATAATCGTTCCAGGTGAGTACAGAGGAAGGCAAGGCGCTGGCGACCCAACTGGGATGTCCGTTCTACGAGACGAGCGCAGCACTGCGACACTTCGTCGACGACGCCTTCCACGCGCTGGTTAGGGAGATACGACGCCTTGAGAGGCAGCGGCAGGTATGTATCACATTTTATTATAATTCTTTTGGTCATTATTGTGACTTGACTTATTATTCACTTCAAGCTTGGTCTCCATTTCTGGGTTACGCTGTGTAAGTGTGTAAACATACAATTTTTTTAGTTCCGTTCTGACGTAGCAGAATTCGGACGAATATGACATATTCTAACAATTCGTGCCGAATCCTCGGATCATAGTCGGCAATCGAACCGAACTTTAGTCGCGTTTAAGGTGTGCTCTTGCCACGGAATTGCCGCTGTAGTTCAGTCCTGCTAAGTCCCGGGCTTGAATCCTGACTAGACCAATACACCAACTTATAATATTATGATTGTTTCAGTCATCAATCCTAGGCACGGGTATATCGACGGGCGGCGGCGGGCGGCGTCGTTGGCGGCGCCTGCGCAGTATATTTGCGCTCGTTTTCCGCCGCCGGAGACGACACCATTCCACGCCTTGACGCACTCAAGTGAGAACATTCATGTGAAAACATCTAGAGATGTATGAAACCATTTAGAAAGATTTAAGAAAACACCTAGAAACATAAATGTACAATATCAACATCTATTCTAAAATAACAAGTTTAAATGAAAATTAATAATAATGTTAAATTATAAAAAAAATGGTAGACGTGATAGTCTTTCCTATTCCGTATGTGTTTTGCTAGTTTGTGATAATATAGGAATATGATTTGAAGAGTGAAATTGAAAGTCCTAAAAATGATAATAATTTGGCCTATGGAAATATGAATTAAGTTTTTATTAAGTAATAGGGACTAGACACATTAATTCAGCTCCATTCAGCTTTTGTTTTGTTTGCGTGCGTACGCGTCTCCATACAAAATCGATGTTTTGTATGGAGACGCGTACGCATCGTTGTTTTGTATGGACAAACGCTGAATGGAGCTGAAATGTGTTTAGTCCCTTACGCGTCGATGTCTATAATCGGATATGATAACCCAAATGTATAAAAAAATATTCAGTTGATCATCTGTTATACAAATAATATGAATTCAAAATACACAAAACAAAAGAAAAAATATGAAAAAGACATCATTATTAATAAAAAAAAAACAATACAACTAATCTTTTATCTCCTTCACTCTTATCAAAAGTAGAGTTAAAGAAAAGAACAGAGTATTAAATTAGATATTGCTTATAATGTAGCAATTCATTTTAGCGTGTTTAATAATGTGGCCTAAACATTATAAAACTATTCAAAATTATAAAAAAAATCCTCCAACTTAAAATTTTTGTCTTGAATGTAGTTATGATCAATCTCTTAAAACGTTTTCAAAATTAGTTCAGCCATTTGAGAGCTACAATACATAGACAACTGTAGGATTTTAGCTATTCTGGGACTCATTGTAGTTACCTGTATAGCTCATACACAAGCAATATAATCCAACGAATATAAGAGATAATAATATATAATACAGTGTGGCAGAATTAAAAAAAATAACAGAAATAATTATTAGCCACTCTATAAACAATATTTGTGATAACTTTGTGTCCTTCCCGTACCTACCTCAATACATTGTTTTAATTGTAAAACATTTAAATGGTTATTATTTAATTGTGAAGTGTTTCTGTATCAATTAGTAGGTATATAGGTTTTCTTTAGTTTTTTTCACGCTGGCTAATAAGTAAGTATATAGCTTTCGATTCCAATTTATTTTAAAAGTTTTTAGTGAATTTGGCTGTAGGCCCTTTTGAATTTACAGTATTTTTAATGTTGCCATATTTGAATATTTTTTAAACACCCTGTTTTAATGTTGCCATTTGCCATAAAAATGTCTTAAGCAATGTAATCTGTGTTGCTATTTTGCCATAAATTATTGATTTTTGTAACAGTATTTTAAATGTTGCCATGACTTAAATTTAACATTGCCATATGTAAATTACCTAAAATTCCTGGTCCTCTACCTCTAATTATATTTCTAAAATTAATTGACCAATTATTATAACAAAATATGTGTAATTGGTCCATTCTAAAATAAATTTCTTCATATTATATGCACATAGTATTTAAATATATTAAAAAAAGTTTTATTAGCTGTGTTTCAATAGGCATAGATAAATGACTGTAGAAATAGGATAAAAATGTTTTGTGTCACTCATACTTTGACATAAATAAAACTGTCAATGTCAGTCCGCGAAAAAAGGACAGATGTATTGCATTTACAATGTGTGTGACAAGGACCTAATATGACTCTTTACTCTGTTCAAGAAAGTGATAACAATTTTATTTATGTCAAAGTATGCTATTCAAAAAACACTCGTGCGGTTCTCGTAATAGATGTTATTTTACATTGAATAGGTATTTAAAATAATATAACCCCATTTACCAATAGCTTAGTTTAAGTGTGTAGTGAAAACGTAGTTTGAATCCGACCTAAGTGGAGCCTAAAATACGCGGATGTCTTCCGAGATGTTGATCCGATGAAAGCAATAAATAATCGTAATTTTTATGAGAACACTAGTTATTTTTGTCGTTTGTTTAAAACAATGTTTAGATTGTAAATTGTACCTAATAGTTGTAATTGAGTGTAATTAGATGAGAATAGGGGACCTTAGGAAGGCAGTGTTCACACATGACAGTTCTATATGTCAACTGTCAAGTCATATTTAGTTCGAGCAAGGTGCTCTAGCTGCTCAGATAGAATCGACCAACTATATTTAAAAGCCGATCAATTAAATAAAAAAATATTGGTAAGTACTGACTTCATTTTGACATACAAAGTTGTTGCAATATTGAATTGATTGATTTATCGCTGTCATGTGTGGACGTTGCTTTAAAATTATATTTTTATTAACGCCATGATGTATAACCAAAGCTGAGTTACCCGTTCGTTTGTTTGAACCGTTAAGTACAATTAGATAATGTAAGTGAGATCTATCGAGCTCTAACTCTGTGCGACAGAGACAGCAATAAATATACTAAAATTTTTAATAAAAAATATATTTACATTATGTAGTCGTTTAAGTAATTTTAATGTGTAGGCTTGGAGGTGGACCTTGTGTATTTCTCTTTTTTTTGTGTAATGGACAATAGAATTTCTTAATGTAAAATTTAATTTGAACAATTTTGAAATTAACCTTTATGTGCAAAACGTGGCTTTTAAATATTAAACTAATTTTATTAAGATAGTAAGCAAGTAATAGCTAATATGCTACGGAAAAGGCGGGTAAACTAAGTTCAATATGACTACTACTCAAATGTGTAGTAGTTTTAGACTTTATACATTATAAACCAGAAATACAATTAATATTTTTTTCTTTTTCAAGCACTTATGAGTTCACCTCCAACACTACGATCGGTGTTAAAACCATCCCAAAAATCGTTAGTCGTGGTAAAGTCGTGTGGAATATTATAATGTTAGGTCGATACGCACAAATATTAGTGTAGAATTGAAATATAGGTTGCGTTGGTTTTATATTGAATACGGATCAAATATTTTAATGTTTAACTTAACTACGGCCTAAAAAACAGGGAGTTTACGTTAAGGTTGTTGGGACAAAAGTTCATACAAACTTTCATCCCACTTTCAAAATGGGATGAAAGTTTTTATTTCTTTTTAGTGCCCAGTTAAAATACCTATATAATGATTTTTAGTTAGAAATGTCCTGATTTCTTCCAAAATAGTATGCTTTGAAATAAAACACTTAAACGGATTTTTGTCGTGGTTATATTTTGTTTTACATTTTCTGACGTTTCGGATTCTTTACAGAACCCGTGATCACAGAAGACTAAGATGGAATACGTCTGTACAAAGTAATGTAAAAATATTACTACCTTCAATATTTTTGAATATAATTTTAAATACATTGTGAATTTACCACAGATTCGGAAATACATCAGCTGAGAAGAATCTGCAAGAAACTGAGTCTGAAATAGTTACTAATTTTTATTTATTAATACTCATACATATTTAAAAACAACAAATTAAATTAAAAAAATAAAAATTTAAATAACAATAGGTACTTACACAACTTAAAGTAAAGAGAAAAAAAAAATGACAGTTAATCCAGTAACCCCCCCCGGATCGCCCCCGGCGCGAAAGTGCCCATTACGCTGACTGCATTGCCGCGTTGGACTGCGATGGCCAACCTTTGCACCAGGTACGAACCGGAGCGAGAGTCACCAGATTTCTCCCTCATCCTTCGCCCCAACTCGCTCACTAAAACCTTGCCCTCAGCAGCCCAACTGCCCAAGGTCTCCACAGCTATTGGGACAAACTGATAATGCGGCATCAACGCCGCGTACTTTAGCCGTTTTTTACTTGCTGCGGCCTCCGCAGCAGCAGCCGGGGACATAACGGTGCGACTGAGGTGGCTGGGAGCGACAGTGCTGACGCACGTGGCGTCCCACAACAGGCATTTGCCACTCCTCCACGGCACCAAAGTCAACCCGTCCGGCCTCTTGCCATCAGACCTACTAAGGCCAGGCGGTTCAAGCACGCACGGGACGTCCACAGATATAAAGGCTCTCCGGAGTATATCGTTGAGAGCATGATGCCTTGGGAACCTCCCGGAGCAACGCGTACAACTTAATGCGTGATGGCCGTCAGACTCCACCATGGAACCGCAGATGCATCTATGGGGTTCACACACCTTGCAGCCCAGGCGAAGAGCCACCGCGATACGCAAAGAGCTGTCATCCATAAGGGTTCCCAAGTGAGGCGAAGGTAGTGCCTGCAACCATGCTCCTGATTCCGGCTGAGATACAGCCTTAAGTCTGGCCAGATCGGGTCCCGAAGCATCTTCCATTAATTGCCCCAAGGAACGTTTTACGCCAAGATCATCCCAAGCACGCTGAAAATGAGGAACTGCTGGACTTGGAACTCCTGCATTAAGGAGCGACCAAGCTGAGATGGCGTCACCAACATAGGGTATGCTCGCCACGCCACCATTAGAGTGAAGTATTGTAGTGACAAGGTCTGCTACCCCATGTGCCGACGCCAAGAAAGCCGGCAAGCCCACGTCCCGCGCACGGCGCATCCCGAGACCTCCAGATCTAATTGGGAGAGCCGCCTGTGTCCATTGAAGCTCATTAAGAGAAACATTCAGGATCGACTCGACTGAAGTCTTTAAAGCTTCGTCCAATAGAATGACCTCCTCAGGACAAGACCAGGAAGGGGTTGTACGCAAGAGATAAGTTAATTTGGGAAGGGCAAAGCACATGCGCAATAAAACTAATGCTACGTGGGCAGAAAGATCTTTAAGACGTTCTTTAGCGGTCAGGAGAAGCTGTTTTTGAGATAAAATAGTCTGAAATTATTTTTTATATTATTTTTTTAAATAAAATAAATTACAATGCACTTTAAAATCAAAACAAAAATTTTTTATTAAAAAATTTTTTTTATTGATTTTAATGTTGTTTGGTAGTAATATTTTTACATTACTTTGTACAGACGTCTTCCATCTTAGTCTTCTGTGAAGTGAACGTTTCGGGTTCTGTAAAGAATCCGAAACGTCAGAAAATGTAAAACAAAATATAACCACGACAAAAATCCGTTTAAGTGTTTTATTTCAATGTGTAGTGTTCGTGTAAATCAAAGATATCAATACAAAATAGTATGCTTTACAACAATTCACACTCATAATATAAAAAAAGTTTTTTAATGTTTTCTTTGATATTGAGCTGCCATAACATTTATAATTTGATTCGTATTCAATAGCTGGTATTAATATAATAAAGAGCGTTGTTTACCAATCGTGTATGGTGTCAAATTAGAGTGTAAAGTCGTGTGATGTATTATTATTAGGGTACGCGTATGGTGACACGCATGCGACGCAGGCCGCGCAGGGCAGAGCAGGTACATGCGACGCAGACATGTGTCTGTCCTGCTCTCTCTGTCGCGACTTTCCATGCTTTACAAATTCTGCTCTGCTCTGCCCGCGCGGCCTGCGTCGCCTGCGTGTCAGCATTCGCCTTGTCTTAGTCGTTTTATTATGTTCTTTAATGTTAAAGGTCTACTGGGGATACTTACGTCATGTTACGTCAATGTAAAGTCAGTGAAGAAAATATACAGTGAGATCACTCTTATCATATAATTGGTAACTTTATTTTCAATCTAGCACTCACTCTTTGGACTGTATCATCTCTTTCTATCCATGCGAGTTACAGTCAAGTGTAAAAATAAATTGTTTTTTTACACTAATTGTAATTAGATTACACACATTCAATTTATTTTTACATAAATTTAGCATAGTCTTGGATTAGTTCGATCCTGTTTTGAAATCCCAGAAAACTTGAAGCGTATAAATTTTCAGCGATCCCTCATGTTGTCTTAACATACATTTTTGAATTAATTATTTTAAAAAGATTGGTCCACTTATTTTCTTTAAAACTTCTACACTGACAAAAAAATCCCAATAGACTTCGAGTAAAACATTGTGAACTAACCGCTATCAGTAGAAGATTAGCACGATCCGGCAAGCGATGAAAACAAACCTATGAAAATGTATGAAGCATGCCACGAGTTATAGCGATTCGCGACATTTTCAAGTATGTTGTCACCGCTCTTCGCTCTTGTTAATACTTCAATTTCGGAATAGTTGTGCTAAATAATGTATTTATTAAATTGTTATATTTCTATTTGTGTTAAATTACATGCATGAATTAAAAGTACTAACGCACACAAATAATAATCTGTATTGTTAACGCAATTTGTTTCTTATTCTAAATAATGTTAGAGTTGATTTTCATAATATTATAATTGTTTGTTAAGAAGAGTTCATAAAAATCCCAAATTTCATTTATTTCTTTGTATTTTAAGTCTGTTAAAAATAAAAAAAGTAATTTTTATTTAAATAAGATATGTCTAACTCTAGTCATTATTATTTGATGATATATGTATATGTAGCTGTTTGTTAGTTTGATAATATTCGGTTTTTATTATAAAATAAGTTTATTTTAAATTAACCTTCTAATGTTATAAATGCGAAAGTTTCTATAAAATATGTACTTATATTTATTAATGTTTATTTTATAATAAAAACCAATTTATGTAACTTGATGTATAACTTCTGTTTAACTAATATTGTATGTAGTATTTTGAACCATGTCCTCGATAACAAGGTTATTATAGTTTTTAGTTCGACTTGGCCTAAGTATACTTAGTAAATACGACTTTATTTTATGTGCAGTAAAGTTTTATTTCAAATTACTAAATCAATAAAAAAAAACCCCCTTTTTGAAGTCGTTTAAAATCTAACAGATTCTCTTTCTCATTTTTAATAATTGTATGAGTTTGTATTTTGTTTAATTGGGCCTAAGTTAAATATAGATATAGACCGTGATAACAATATTATTAGTTTGCATAATATCCTTTAATTTATTCCATGTTAGATATTATATGTAGGTACTATTTTCTGTGACTCTTATGGGCCTAAAGCGCAAGAAAAAATCGCCTCAAAGGTGAACGACCGCCGTGTTCTTTGCTGATAAAATAAAATAATTCATAATTTCTTTTAAATGTTCTAATTATTATTTAATTTATTTATTTTTTGAAAACAATAATTTTTGTTTTATTTATTTATTAAAAATGGAAACAAGTATTTATTTTAAAAATAAATAACAATATATATTTAGATCTTAAATGTATTCCATGTGTTTAGATAATAAGTATGTAATGTAAATGTAGGTGATATGAACAATAATTTAATCGTAGGAAGTTCTAGTTTTTATTGTACGGTCAGCAAAGAAAGTTTATTAATAATTTACAAATATTCAAACTTATTTTAACTTTTCAAAAATAAGAAATTGCATCTAGAAGGGTCCTGAAGATTGAATAATTAATAATGTTATTCAACTTTTTTTGCTGACGGTACATTTTACATGTTAATTGATTATATTTATGTGTTCAACGTGAATCGATTGTTATCCTGTAGGAAAGTTACCATATCTATACCTTTCCCGGGATAAGACCGATTGTTGACGGTTAAATAAATAGTTACTTTCGCATTTATAATAATAATTAAAAGATTGTGTAATATTTTAATTTTTATTGTTTTAATATTGAAAATGTTTAATATATTAAGTAAATTTGTATGTAGGTAATATTGTTATTTATAATAATTTATAACACCAAATAGTACCTTTCATATGTTAATATAAATTTTATGCGAATATTGTAAGCGGTGTGTAATTGTGTAGTTATTTTGTTGAATAAATGTCATGTTTCACAATTTTGACTTTTTATTTGCACTACTTAATAATAAACACCAGAGATATTACGTATATAAGTCATGGTGATCATGGGAGATGAGTGGGACCCCTTGGGAAGTATAATGCTTTCAAACAAAAAATAAGTACTTATCTAAATCAGTTCAAGCGTCATCGAGTAATCGGGGAAAATACCTTAAGACAAGTACCGGTTTCTGTCTTTTTAAAATCTATCGTTAAGATTATTGAAAAGTTTTACCAAGAGAGCAGGGATTTCACCCCGCGTGGTGGTAACGGCACGTGCGACGCAGAAATGTGTCTGTCCTGCTCTCTCGTGACGTTCCATGCAACACAAAATCTGCTCTGCACTGCCCTGCGCGGCCTGCGAGCCCGCGTGTCAACATACGCCTTCGCCTATGGTCGCAACCGCGTCTGACGTTGTATGCATGTACTCTGTGGGATGTTTACCCCAAAGAGGTAAGTACCTACAAAAAACTCTTACCTACCGTACTGTACAGTACATGTACTTTCTTTGTAGAGTTAGTCCAATTATGATAGGCGTACTATTTCAGTGGACGGCTTCACGCCTCGGCGTCGCAGTAGAGTGGTTAAGTATCACGGTCTTGTGGTACCTAACTTAGAAGCTTGAAGGGAAAACCGCATGGACCGAAAAGCCACTTTAGATTTTGTAAAGAATCAGCGTTTAAAAAAGGTTCCACCATTATAAAAAGATAATTACATGCGGGGCCAGATTCTACTCTGTGTTAGAACCCAATTGAATCCCACGCGGACAAAATTGTATGTGGAATTCAAATAAGTACGTTAATTAGTATTTAATCCAAATACAAGATACCATTTGGTTTTAGTAATACTTGCTTAGAATAATACCTACATTATTAAAGCTCTATCGCTGCTCAACCAAAGTTCATACTCAATTAAACACTATTCACAAGCAATCACAAACATGATCCGTTTCTAAATTGGTATAGCTACATAACAAAGACTATCTAATCATGATTCCAAGTACTTACTTAAATATATTACCAAGAAAACATGTTACACAATCTAATTTGACTATAAACTAGCTGTATCGCGGTTTTACGTGGAACGCGTAATATCTGTTCCCTTTCGGCTCCAATCCACCTTTGCATCAAAACGAATTAAAGTATACATAAAGCCTATTTCGAGTTTGGCGAGATGGTTGAATTTTTATAAGATTTTGACCACATTTTTGTCCAGAAAAGATTAAAAAAAAAGAGTTTTTCAAAATTACTCTTTGGTAGGTCTGCTTTGAGTAGAGTTAAATCTATTGAAAGTAAAAAATTAAGTAAGTAGTACATAAGTTAATATTTTATTAAGTTTTTTTATTTTCTTACATACTACCTACGAGTATATTTAAAGAACGTTTATAATTTATCTCTCCTTCAAATTGGATTAAAACATTTCCAAAACCTGTTGCGTACCACAAATTATGTGAGGATAAGTGGAGACAGATGGAGGGTTGGGTCAGAGGGTGAGTGTATCCGGTATCTTGGCAAAATCACGGCATTTCCAGCCAGTGTTGATAGCGGCCCGGCGACGAATACACGTCGCATTCTGTCGCGTTTTCCGCGCAAATTTTACGTCATAATCTGTGCTTTACTTTCTTTTTTTTAATTGTGTAGCCGGGAAAAGTAAAAAAGAAAAAATATGATTTAGATAGTGTTTTGTCTTTAAAGAATAAAAAAATAACAAAAATGAAACTTTTTACGTAAAGTTATGATCAAATCTTAATCATCAGATATTTTACATATTTAAGTTAATTTAATGTGAAATAGTAAATATCGACAGATCTATCGAACAAAATGTTTAATTTAATATCCTTGAACTTTATATTACTAATTTCTGGTGGATTATCTGATAAAATAATTTATAAAGTCGGTGTTTTAATGGCATCGAGATTAGATTCCCCGTTTGATTTAGAACGTTGTGGTCCGGCAGTGGACATAGCGTTGGAGAAAATAAATGAAAAGTTTTTGGCCCACCACGGCGTCGAACTTCAAAAAGTTCAAGGAAGGCAAGTATTTATAACTATTAACTTACTTAAAAGTATTTGTTTGTTTATTTATTGCTAAAACATTTAAAAATAAATCGATTATGTACAAAATTACGGTATAAGGAAACGCATCGGCATAATGCAACAAACGACATATAATAAGTAGAAACTTTTTAAGTAGAAATTTTAATTGTTGCATAAAAGAAATAAATTAAGTACTTACTTATTAAAATAGGTATTTTACTTAAGATCCTGAATTAAGTTTTAAAAATATTAAGTACTTAATTTTATCTAGCGGCTTCACACGAATGCATTTTTAAGCCCTCCCACTTCCAACATGGCAGGCAATTTATTATTATTTAAGTACTTACTTACATTATACCTAATTTACAGTTAAAATAATACTTAAGTGCTTACTTTAAATACATTTTAAATAAATAATAAAATACATTTATTAAGAAACGTCTTTTCTTGTTCGTAAAAATAAATACACGTTGTACTTTACCTTAATAGTTAATAACAAAACGTTGTGTATCGTTTGCCGGGAAACCCTAATGGAATCCCCGAGGGAAAACCTTTTGTTCAACCGATAACTTGTGGTGAAGTATTTTATAATGGCCTTATTGGAAAATATTAATATTAGAAGGACATAATTTTGGTTTAAATTTACTACGTTATATGTTTGATACATTTTTAAAACAATGTAAATAGTGCAGATAAACTTTCCTTGATATACGAGAAAAACACGGCACATACATAGGAAAAAAGTAAAGTAAAATAAAGCTATATTATAATTTGGAACAAAAATCCCGCATGGGCGAATAAATTTCCGCTCACAGAAAACTTACGACTACTTAGTATTTCTTATAATTAATTATTCATGTGAAAGTTAGTACCAAATAAGTTTCGTTTACACATATGTAGAAACTACTATGATCACCAAATCATTACCACATTCAAATAATGGCTTTCCAAGTCTTTTTCAATTACATAATATAGCAAAAAAAAACTTCCATTTTAAAAATGTGACAGATTTTCGTTTCGTTCGTGCAATAAGTAGTAAGTACCCGCACCAACTTACTGTCTACTCCAGGTATCGGAGTTTGAAGGGTAAATGCATTAGACTCAAGAAGTGCTTTATTGAATTATAGTACGAGTCACGTACGAGTACGTTAAACTTTTATATTATTTATTTTAGTACTTCTCTTGATATCTTCTTCTCTGTTAAATTAGAAGTAGCGGTTCCTATGGAAAGATGATGGTTGTCATTTTCTCAATATGGCTCGCGTTTTAGTGAAGCACCAATATCATCAATGAACCATGAAGCGCGCGGTGTTTGGCATTTTGCAGACCTATATTTTTAACCTAACTTACTGTAATGACATCCAAATTATAGCTTCACTTACTTAGTTGTATTTTAGAGACCTGTGACCACTGCAAGTGCTACCTAATCGAAATGTCGATGTAATAAACTTCGCTCTTTAAATGCAGCTAAGACCTATTATGGGTTCATAAACTGTAAACTCAGTTCAGGTATAAAAGTGTTCCAGTGTGTAAGTTCTAACGTAAGTAAAAACAAACGAGCAAACTTACTTAAACTTAGGCATTAGCTTTATATTACTCTACTGTTAGGTTTCCAACGTAACTTACTTTCAAACTGATTGAGTATAAGTAAATTTTAAGCTTGTAAGTTTAAATTGTAGGACAAAGGTCCCTTTCCTTAATGAATGATAATAGTATAGTGAGAAGAGATAGATAGATGTTATCCTTTCTTGTTCAATGGGTATTGGTGGTTTCAAACTTAAGCTGTGTTAGGAAAATTGCAATTTATCCTTGCATATATAATGACTGTTGGTGGTCTCGATTCCGAGTTGTATTTGAAATGGCAATAATCGTTTGACCCAAGAATTGTAACCGAAACTTCAGACTTAAAAGGCAATAGCATATACCAGGCAATCGAGAACGAGAGATCACTGAGACGATTCGCTTAGGGCCATTAATACAGGTTTTTAAGCGTAACAAAGATACAATGAAACGGCCTGAATTTAAAAAACTCATCTCTTTTAGGTTGTATAATAATTACTCGTAACGTAAACTCGTAATCAAAGATCTTACTCGTAAACAAAGCTGCCCATACGCTCTTTTCTCGTCTACCGATCCGAAACGAGGTAGAGGTTTTAATTTAGAAAAAGTACGCATCAAAAAGAAGGTTTTCAATTCAAAAGATTGGCCTTATTACTTAGGTGTATGTTACGAGATTTATTTATTTTATATTTTCTTCCTGATTATATTTCACATTTTCTAGCTACCCTTCATGCTCCGGTGCAATAGCTCCTGGGTTGGCAGCCGATATGCATTTCAAAGACGATGTTATCGCGTTCGTGGGTCCCGCGTGTGCGTTCGCATTGGAACCGGTGGCGAGGCTCGCGGCCTACTGGAATACTCCCATCATAACTGGCATGGGCGATCAGGTATGTTGGCTTTTATATTATGTTATTTTTTGGTGGCTTTGAGTAGAGTGACGTATGAAAATTAAACTCACAATTTTGTTGTGTTAGTTCACTGTTTGTTTGAATTTGTAACACAAAGGTGAGTCTACATTATGTAACAAATGTTTCGTAATGCGTAATACAAGATGTAACATAATCTACACTCACCTTACGTTTTATTTTCGTAACGGGTCGAAAACTACTGGACCTAAAAGAAGCTGAAGTAAGCTGGTTTTAGATAAAATTTTGAGCAGATTACAGATAAAATTTTGGTTACTACCCATTATAGTTTACTAGCCACTGGATAGTCATTTCGAGTCAGAACCGTCTAGAAGCGGTGGTCTTAACTGTATCCCTTACCCAGATTTACAGTATTAATCACATTAAATACAATTTTGGTTCTTATGATCACTTCGAGGTAAAGTGGAATGAATGTATGGATAGAAATAATTGGAAAGCAGTTGTTTTGGGGTTAGGTGGAGTAAGCCCATTAAACAATGTTGAATTGACACAAGACGGACCGAAAGACACAACATAAAAATCATGTTAGATTAGCTTAGAATAAAAAAAACAAAAACAAAAATAATTATTGTAAAAAACACATAAAATATACAAGGTTGTGTGGGAACTCTTCTTTTAAGTATTATTTTCAACACACTTGCTCATAAAGGGGCTCTTATTTGTGCAAAAACAGTTGAATAATGACACGTTTTATCCACTAGTGAGTTAGAGATTGTTTTTTTAAATTGCTTTGTTTTACAAAAAGTTTCGATATCAAAAAAATTGTGTCCATACATTTTAAAAACAAACTTCAACTATGTTGCCTTACTTTTGGTAGGTCTATGGTCGATTTCATTCATTCATTCATTCGTTTTTTTTTTAATAAGTATATTCTTTTAGTCTTTGACCGATCACCATTGTTGTGTTGGATGCGCGCGAATAGAAAAACTAATTATTTATTAGCGAAAAATGATAATTTCTTCGCAAATGTGTTGAAAAACGTTGTATGGTACACGCGTGTATTAATGATTACTATCCTCGGCTATCTTCAGACCCTCGCCTGACGGCTCGGGCCTCAATAGCGCCTCGGAAGTAATCACCAACTTACCTCGCTTGTACCATAAATTACTATTACTTGTGTTAGGAGAGTCCCCTCTCAATTATCTTTAGTATTATTTAATCGTAATGAACTAAAAGATGTTACACTTACAAAATTATTTTACACGTTACTCAAGAAGCGAACTAGGCCTCCGCGTCAACTTCTCTTATTTCCCAAAGAAACGGAAGCTCTAGCGAAAGTAATTGTTCATCAAAGAGAACAACAAATTGTAAAAAGTAATTACTTAACCGAATTAAGTAAAACAGGCTCTGAAAACGAAAACTCTACATTAAGTATTCCTTTGGGGGTTTATAAAACAATCATGATGTAGATAAATAAGTATTTGTGTTCAAAGGTATTTTGAAGTTACATTAAAATGATCGTAATTATTCTTGAAATATTATTGTACGTGTGCGACCGTGAATTTACGAACAATTACTTTCACGCAACTTTTGCCTTGAAAAAAAGAATATCTGTACAAGAAATGGCTCTGGAAACAAACCTAATTAAAATATCACATATATTTAATAAAAAATATTAATAGAGATACGCAACTTCTTTTAATACTTAATAATATTTTTATTTGCACATCTTCCCTCTATGAAATACGAGTATATCTCGCTAATAACGAGAACATAACATATGGAATTCTCTCCTTATCTCAAACGTTAGCGAACATAAAGTGATATTACACAGTACATTAGCATTTTTGGATATCAAACAAATTGTTAGGAATCCCGACACTCAGATATAAAGCCTTTAACGATCTCGGCCTTTACGTTCTTTGGTGTAAAGTATATAAAAACTACTAAATTGCTGCTATTCATTTTATCTACACTAATATTATAAAGAGGAAAGATTAGTTCGTTTGTAACAAATAGGCTCCGAAATTACTGAACCAATTAAAAAAAAACTTTTACCATTAGAAAGCTACATTCACCCTGAGTAATATATGTTATTTTTATCCCCGTATTCCCACGGGCACGGGAACCACGTGGGTGAAACCGCGAGACATCGCAAGTTTATAATAAAAAACCTGATCAAATTAGACTTCTATTCAAAACAATGCTACTTAATCTTGTTTGGTTAGCTTCTAAAACCGATTAACCCATTTAAACCTTTTCTATGACTTTCTAAAAGAAACTTTCCGAAGTAAAAATACTCAAACCAAGATAAACATACAAGTACCTACAAAATCTAACTTGCTATGTTTGGTACAGCATATAGGTTCACTACATCACTTGACCGTATGCCGTATGGTCACAATGTTATAAACAATGGACATACGTTATAAAATATTAATAACTTATCTACATTTTACGACATAAAGTTAGTTGTATCACGGTAATTTGGTATGCATTGCTTACATCCAACATTTGTATGAATTTACAATGTAGCTCACAAACTAATGCTACGAGCGTGCTACGACGGCTCGTAGTAGTTGTGACGTGTGTTCGTAGGCTAATAAAATAAATATAAAAATGAAATTGACTGTTAATTTAATAATGTTTAGGTTAATTTAAGAAGATTTATAAGTCTTGGGACAGTTTTAAAATGTCTTAAACATTAATAATATACCCCATAGTCGGATTACTTTGATCAAAATTTTGATGAGATTTTTAATGAGATGACATGGAATTTTGATGAGATAGCAAGTAGAGAATTATTAGCAGCATTTAATAGGATAATTCTTATTTAATATTCTCATGGGTTAATGTAAACACGGGATGAGGCCGTAGGGCGCAGCGTAGGTGGAAATGTAATAACACACAGCTGTTGAATTATTAAATATATAAAGTAAACAGTCTGATCTGCCTATTTTTTGTATGTTTTATAACTTATAATTACTTATCATAGTTATAATGACATAACTATTAATATTTTAAAAAAGTACAAGAATAATATAAAACAAATAATTACCTAATCTTTTATCGTCATAGAGTAACTAATCCCTAATTAAGTTCATGACTTGTGTCTAGGATAGGGTATCAGAAAATACGCAAACTCATTCATACACATTCAGACCAAGTCGCATAAATATTTACCATTTAATCTGAAATCGAATCTGTAATCCTTTGTTAGTGTACCAGCAAGATTACTTCACCAATTATGGAAACTATTTGTATCTGGGGGTCAATTCCACTTAATTTTTACGACTCGATCATATCCCGGTCTGATCCGTAGTTAGAACTTTAAAACAAATTGGCATTTCCCTAAATGTTTGCCATGTTGAACTACCTATTTCCACATCCCAGCTATTGAGCATCTTGAATACTAATTTGCCTTTAACAGCACCCATTAGTAACATTTATAGAGACACCATTACGTTGTCTAACCGCCCGAAAATTTAATTTGCATTACAAGGCTAAGGTGTCTCGACGAATTTATCTGAAACTCGCATCCGCCCCGACTTCGCATGACTGAAATTCCGCCGTATATTTTCCAAACTTTTCTTTCATACCACAGCATTCATTTTTTGTCGGCAAATTACAAACGCAAGAAAAATAATTAAATAATTAGTTTATGCACATATATTTGAGATACAACTTAGGATATGAACTGATTGTAATTTATTCTAGATTTTAAGAGTTGTATTTTGTTTTGTGCAATAAATAAAATAAAATAAAAAATTGTGCAGCCGTACTGAAGTGATGTGGGATCATTAAAATCTGAACTTGATTTTTATATTTATATTGATTCAGCTACAGACAAATTACAAAACCGTTTATTGTAGCATATATCATATATCAAAATAAACTATCATTTTTTAAGAGATTCCATAGCCATCATCAAACTAATATTACTTACTATAATATAATACATTTAATGACTTGAAGTTGCCATTCCAAATATTTGTAATGAACTCGACCAAGTAATGTAGCTCTATTACGGTGGTTGAATCGTATTATCGAATGGAAACCAAACCATTACGGCGGCTGATGATAACAATTAGACTCTGAATGTGAATGGAATGACTTAGGTTAACGGATTGCTTCATTGTTTATGGATCGGTAAATATGTGGTGTTTAACTCAGATTCGATCACACGATATTATCTAGTAATAATGCGTTTAGCGATGGAAATTATCTCTAATAGATATTATAAAACTAGATACTAGAGGTTCAAATTAATAAAAAACCCTATTAGTATTATTCTACCTTTTATATATTTTTATCATAAACATTGGCGACATAAAAGAGTACGTACAATTGTAGAACCTGATTCCAACACCATAAAATCTCCAGGGATTCAAACTAAATACAAATCAGACACAAAAACTTTCATCAAAATCGATGGAGATAAGAAAGTTTTTGCGAGACTAGATGGTGCCCCGCGATTTAACCCGCATTAATTCCGATCTCCTGAGAAATTCGGGATAAAATGTATAATTCTATGTATTATTCCTGATTGTAAGGAACATCTGTACCGATGACTAAAATCGGTGATGTAGTTTTTTCGTGAAAGAGTAATCCATCCATGTATCTTCAATCAATTCTATCCTCGCAAACTTTCGCGTATATAATAACAGTAGATCGATAGAATAAATAAATACGTATACTACGGTTACTATGTAAATATATCGTAGCAGTGATATTCGTAAAATCCCTTATTTGGAAGGTTTTCAGTGACACCCGACTGTGACGGAGAGAAAGTGACTCGATTTATTCAAGTGTTTATATAGTTACCTATGTATTTGCCTTCAACCTTCCGTCGAATAACATCTGAGCGTATTTTACGATATATATTCAGGATTTTATGTTTAAAGAAAATCTCACGATAAACGTAACGTAGCACCTGACACCTAGGTTTTTTACTTTAGCTTACGGTATCAAACGAATCAACGCATTTCCGATAAACATTTACATTATAATTAAATAAATTATTGCCTTTATCTAATATCACTTTGTATTGATATAAGATTTTTTCAAAGCTTAGTAATTATATAAAAATAATGTCTGAGCTTCAAGGTTTTCTGCGTAATTCCTGTTCCTAATTATCTCGTAGTAATTTTAGGAAAAAGTCTTAGATTACTTAAATAAGTACATTTTATTTTCTGTGCCGAGAATTCGTGTTGTGAAGCGTAACAAACTTTACTTTCCAAATAATATTATAATTTATTGGATAACTAAGTATATCTCTGAATTAAATATATAATTTAAATCACATATATAACATACTTAGTTTGGAAAGAATCTCTCTATCGGCAGACCAATCTACCATTTATGGTCTTAGAAAATATTGTT
This sequence comes from Timandra comae, assembly GCA_958496195.1. Classification (NCBI taxonomy): domain Eukaryota; kingdom Metazoa; phylum Arthropoda; class Insecta; order Lepidoptera; family Geometridae; genus Timandra; species Timandra comae. The sequence goes on from OY292369.1 coordinate 9,286,460, forward strand.
AACCAGGAAGTCAAATATTTACCAAGGATTTTGTTAAACTTTCTTTCCTCTCTACGAAAGGTAACACGCCGGTAACATGTGGTGATAATCAGATTTATTATACGAATATACTACACAAAGCAAATTGTGAGTTTGTGTAATCCTGTAAATAGAGCGAGCTTGTAAAATACGAGGCACTGCCGCCGTGATAGCCACATTGTCTCTTTGCCCTGGTCCCAACGTCCCACAGATTGAATCGCCGAAATAGTTTTTGTTGTTGTTCCAAAATATTTGGTAGCAACATTGTTGTGTTTTGTTGTTCTAAGGTTTGTTTAACAACTTTTGACATATTTTGTAAAGTGGAGAGGTATCTCTATAATTTATGCTTTAGGCAATGAAAAATACACGAACTTTTGTAAAAATAAGCTTTATCTACCATAGTAAAAATGATTTCTAACCCTGTAATAGACTGTAATATAAGAATATAAACAAAAAGATATAAATAAATTAACAATAAACCTTTATAAAGCACAAATAAGATAGTCCCGAAAATCGAACCGCTATCTCTATTCGGCAATCGCTCGTTGACGACTTCTTTAGGTACCACAAGAGCCGATTAATCCCCACGCACGAAAGTATTCAAGTCTACAACGAGACCTAGTAAATCCCTGATCTTAAGTGCAATTAAACTTCCTCTTAATCTACGTAGTAGTACGTAGGTAATGTTGGTGGTATTAATGGAGGGCATCCCGTCCTATTGGTTAAGTCAAGGGTACAAACAAATCAAGATGAAAGCGGGGTACAATTCCTTGGGGGAGCGAACTTGGCATTGACAGTACAAATGGATTGAAATGTAACGAGACAGTGCGGAGCAATGGGACACGCGACACTCTTTATGTCGTGTTTATGGAGTACTCTCCCAGTTTGTTTGATTGTTCTATAGATACTGTGTCTGTGTGCTATTTTTGGTTTCATTGATTTTGTTTTCGTTTTATTTATTGAAATCAGGATCTTAAGTTAGGCAAGCGATGCATGATTGCTGAATGCCTGGGGCATTAGGCAAGCTTAATGATTGATTACGCATGTTCCTCCTCACTGTACATCATTAAGTTAATTTTACTTACTTAAATAGATAATAAATTTATAGTTCTTACAAAAAGACCTTAAATAATGACGTTATTTTATTTTTTTGAAAAGGATTAAAAAAGATTAACCTTTTAAATTAGCTAAAAGAATTAATAAATTATATATTCTTACTTTAACTGTGTTTGAATAACGTTAAAAAAGGCTTTAAAATGCCGAGTTATATCCGTTTTTCGGGAACCATTTTTCCGTTGATTCGTCGGGAATTCTTTGGCAATTTTCCTTACATAGTAATTCGAGCAATTTTACAACCTCAGCTCAATTTAATGAACATTATCCAGCATCCTAATCCTTTAATAACATTAAAGTTAATCCACATTTGCTTTCGTTCGTTACTTTTAGTAATCCTATTCCACAATTTTAGATATTGATTTAATCAAAAGATAAATATATGTAAAACAGTACAGCATCTAGGTATTTTAATTAAAATATTCCTCATACTTTATTAAATAAAAATGTTATTTAATATTGTAACAAAATTCAAAATATTTACTTTCATGATATTGCTTTTCCGGACCTTTTACCCGTCGTTCCACCCTGAGCTATCTAGGAATGCGAAACACTATACAAAATTAAATTCTAGAAATATTGTTGCGAAGTTTTACACCGCTGTAACTTTCAGTAAACACTTTATGACACTCTACAACGATAAGAAATTCATACGAACATGAGCTTATTTGATAAGTTCCATTTAGATACTCTTATAGTTAAGGTAAAGGGACTACCAAATAATTTTATTTATAATATAAATGAAGCTGGAGGAGTAGTTCATACAAATACCTAAATTTTTGGTATATGATTAACGCGACATTAGCTAGCATTTCCAACAGTTTCTTTTAATATCTTAATATATTCTTCGAATGTTTGAATTGAACTTAAATGTCTCTATCTATTCTTTTGGGCTGCGTTCGTAGACCATTATAATACCGTTCTTTTTATAGCCACCATCCGAAGGGGAGCTAGCAGCACCTGCCAGCGTCGTCAGCAGAATGCATCGACTGAGGAACCTTCGCAAGGGATCAAGGGTATGCAAAAACAGTATTTTATTACTTTTTTAACGGAATTACTGAGGTATAACTTATGCAGTCATAAAATAGAAATTGTCTTGGTTAGTAAGTATTATGACTGTAATTCTTCTGAAATAATACCATTTCAAATAAATAATGACATTCCATTATCGACATAAGTATATACATACTATTTAGGGTGGAACTGAACTGTCGTTCCACCGAATCTGATTAAGATAAAAAGCCGACTCCATTAGATATGGGACAAAGGTCATCGAGAAGTACATAAATCGTATTTCGACTGTTTCGCTCGGCGCCAATAAGTAAGTCTAAATAATATAAAGAAACATACATATTAAGGGCGCGGGCCCACCTCCACGCACGCTACGCACACGGCACACGGCCACGCGGCGCTGCCATGCAGATGAAATTTCAATTGTTTGCCGCGTGGCCGTGTGCAGCGTGCATAGCGTGTGTGGTGATGGGTCCACGCCTCACACGTACTATTATCCCACCAGCCTCAAACATTATTTAATGACAAAGACAAGTACCCCACCCTGACGCGGATGTCCTACTGCCAATGTCGCCTCCCGAAAGTCTTCACCAGTGTCTTCGAGAGGTTCGGCTGGTCGCATGTGGCACTACTGCTGGATAAGTCAGATCTGTTCTCTTTGACTGTTGGTGAGTTGATGTCTTTTTAATTGCTTCTTTAGAATAGGAGGAGGTTTTGAGTTTCAGTCGTATGTTTTGGTTGCAAGTATAATATAACATAATAATTCACTACATAATCTCATTATAGTAACTGACCCCTAAGTATGCCTGTTTTTATTGCTTTTCTAATGTTATTAAGCTAGTCCCACGAATTTAAATGCTTAGTACGAAGTAAGGTAAACGAATGAATAGAATAAAATGATACAGTTAGTCAGTATTTAAAAAAATCCGTTTCAAAACATTTTCATTTTTTACAATTGTCAAACAGTACAAAACGTTCCAAAACGGTCTGCAAAAAAGAAGCTAACACACTAAAATGCGTGTCGTGTCCAACACCACTGCCTTCTGTATCTGACCCTTGACCCAACCGTCGAGGGAAAGCCTCTTAAGATGTTGATTTAGGCTTTTGCTTTTAACCTTTTCGCACTAACGACTTTGGTAAAACAATTGTTGAATCAACGTGGTTGGTGAACAAATCATGGCGGTAATCTATAATTTAAAAATATACATACTTATGTATGGAAAGTACAAAATCACTCCATGGTTTCATGAGCGCCAATCACAATTTGGGATAAAAAGTATCCTGTGTTATTCCATAAAGAACATCTCTACCAAATTTCCCTTAAATCGGTCCAGTAGCTTTCCACACATCAACACAAACTTTGCCTTCATAATATCAGTAGGATAAGTTATTAGTTGTGAAATTGTTGTTGATATAAGCCCTCATCAGGAACTAATACTCGAGTTATCTAATAAATATTCACTTTACAGCATCTGTTCGGTACATAGTTAGCGTATGATCGATGAGCGTTCAAAACAATCTGCAAACACAATGTGTTAAACTGTGTTCATTCTGGTGAACAAGTTACGTTACAAACACGTCACGTACAAATAAATCTTATTTCTTGTGTAATTGACGTAGAAGTTCAACAATTTGTATTCTAGGTATTGCTTCAAATAGTTCTAAATGATATTAGGTATCTACTTTATAAATTGTACAGAATGACTTTATATTATGTGATATTATCTTATTCGATTATGTTCAAACTAGGTATTCTATTTTTTTAAATATTGGAACCTTGACATACAGTTTAGTGCTTCATGAGTTTAATCAAAATGGTATCAATAACAATACACCTAAGGATTGTATTGGTAGTTAATTTTGCCATGTGATTTTGCGATAGGAATTCCTTGTATATCTCGATCGAAACATTGAGGTAACTTTACATAAACTGTTAATTATGTAATCAATAACAATAGTTGGTGGAATAAACTATTCTATAGGATTGAAAATTCAAGCTTCAATTCATTTACGAACGGCGACTTTCGAATATACCTCAAAATGCCACGAATTCTGGTACAGAAAATCCAACGATGAATCTGTGCTTGATAAATTTTAAAGACTTCAAAGAATTTATTAGTATTCTACCATCAACTACCATCAAATAACTCTATCATTTCATTTGGAATTTTCACTTCCGTGGAAAAAATTAAGATGCGACTGTATGACAAAGATTTCTCTCTTTCTGATGATATTAGCACGATGAGAAATACTTAGCGTAATCACTACGCTAAGTATTTCTCTTGCTTGCTCCTATCTTGGTCTGGGTGAGTGTGTGAGCGTGTGCGTAGTTTCTGATACCCTAAGATCAGTGGTTCTCATCTTTTTGATAACGGACCGTTTTGGAAAGCGATATACTTGATGAAACCCTATTTGAAGTACACAAACCGGAAAAATTAGAGGAACGTTAGTTCATTTGTGTTTTTTTTTTTTTTAGGAATTTTTGTTATAATGTTATTATATTTCTATGATTGAGTATTTGAATATGCTATGAATGAATTTTTTTAATAATAAACTTGTTTAATGGAAAAAAAAATGATATTTTACGGGGTGTCGTCATCGGAAGCAAACGCCTGACATATTGACGTTTTACGGATGACATAGTCCTTTTTGGCCCAACAGCACATGAACTGCAAGGAATGCTCCAAGAACTGAACACTACAAGCCTTGAGGTTGGTCTTCGAAGTTGGTCATTGGGGAAGTTGGTCAGATTGGGAATTTGGTCAGACGGGGAAGTTGGTCAGTCAAGGAAGTTGATCAGATGGGGAAGTCGGTCAGACGGGGAAGTTGGTCAGACGGGGAAGTTGGTCAGTTGGGGAAGTTGGTCAGACGGGGAAGTTGGTCAGACGGGGAAGTTGGTCAGATAGGGAAGTTGGTCAGATGGGGAAGTTGGTCAGATGGGGAAGTTGGTCAGACGAGGAAGGTGGTCAGATGGGGAAGTTGATCAGACGGGGAAGTTGATCAGTTGGCGAAGTTGATCAGTTGGGGAAGTTGGTCAGACGGGGAAGTTGTTCAGATGGGGAAGTTGATCAGACGGGGAAGTTGGTCAGACGGGGAAGTTGGTCAGACGGGGAAGTTGGTCAGTCGGGGATGTTGGTCAGTTGGAGAAGTTGGTCAGTTGGGGAAGTTGGTCAGACGGGGAAGTTGGTCAGACGGGGAAGTTGGTCAGACGGGGAAGTTGGTCTGACGGGGAAGGTGGTCAGACGGGGAAGTTGGTCAGATGGGGAAGTTGATCAGACGGGGAAGTTGGTCAGTTGGGGAAGTTGGTCAGACGGGGAAGTTGGTCAGATGGGGAAGTTGATCAGACGGGGAAGTTGGTCAGACGGGGAAGTTGGTCAGACGGGGAAGTTGGTCAGTCGGGGATGTTGGTCAGTTGGAGAAGTTGGTCAGTTGGGGAAGTTGGTCAGACGGGGAAGTTGGTCAGACGGGGAAGTTGGTCAGACGGGGAAGTTGGTCAGTTGGGGAAGTTGGTCAGTTGGCGAAGTTGATCAGTTGGGGAAGTTGGTCAGACGGGGAAGTTGGTCTGATGGGGAAGTTGGTCAGACGGGGAAGTTGGTCAGACGGGGAAGTTGGTCAGTCGGGGATGTTGGTCAGTTGGAGAAGTTGGTCAGTTGGGGAAGTTGGTCAGTTGGGGAAGTTGGTCAGAAGAGGAAGTTGGTCAGACGGGGAAGTTGGTCAGTTGGAAAAGTTGGTCAGACGGGAAAGTTGGTCAGACGGGGAAGTTGGTCAGTTGGAAAAGTTGGTCAGACGGGGAAGTTGGTCAGATGGAGAAGTTGGTCAGTTGGGGAAGTTGGTCAGTTGGGGAAGTTGGTCAGAAGAGGAAGTTGGTCAGACGGGGAAGTTAGTCAGTTGGGGAAGTTGGTCTGACGGGGAAGTTGGTCAGACGGGGAAGTTGGTCAGACGAGGAAGGTGGTCAGACGGGGAAGTTGGTCAGTTGGGGAAGTTGGTCAGGCGGGGAAGTTGGTCAGACGGGGAAGTTGGTCAGTTGGGGAAGTTGGTAAGACGGGAAAGTTGGTCAGTTGGGGAAGTTGGTCAGACGAGGAAGTTGCTCAGACGGGGAAGTTGCTCAGTTGGAGAAGTTGGTCAGATGGGGAAGTTGGTCAGACGGGGAAGTTGGTCAGTTGGGGAAGTTGGTCAGTTGGGGAAGTTGGTCAGACGGGGATGTTGGTCAGTCTGGGATGTTGGTCAGTTGGAGAAGTTGGTCAGTTGGGGAAATTGGTCGGTTGAGGAATGTGGTCAGACGAGGAAGTTGGTCAGTTGGCGAAGTTGGTCAGACGGAGAATTTACACTCGTAAATGGCACGAGACAGCCTTACGAACTGCCCACTATACCTTGTGTAATATCAGAAGCTATTATTTAAAAGGAAACAATGATATTGCTTGTTCCATTGTTTTAAACAAACTGAGTAGAATTAGTCTCTCAAACTATCCACAACTCGTAAATGGTACGAGACAGCCTCATGAACTGCCCACATAACCGGGTGCAATATTAGAAGACATTTTTCGAAAGGAAATGTTGAAATTGCTTGTTCAATTATTTTGAACAATACGGAGAAGAGATAGCCTCTCGAACTATCCACAATTCTTAAATGGTACGAGACAATAAAACGTTATAACCAGACGAACTTCTCCGGAACTGTCGTTTATAGTAGAGGTTCTGGTATGGGGTGGCTTATGTTCAGGAGCACGCATGGGGCTAGTCGCGATCGAAAATGGATCCCTGACGGCTCAGCGATACTTAACCGATGTCTTGGAGCCCCATGAAATGCCTTTTGCCCTATTTATAGGCGACGGTTTTGTTTTATGCATGATAACGGATTCAGCTAAAGTGGTACGTAAGTACTTAAACGAAGTGGAAAATACCCAAATCGACTGACCAGCGAGATCACCAGACATGAGGCCACACTTTTGAGCTTAAAAAATCTTTAGTTTTGTAACATTCATATAAGAAGTACTTCTTACTTAAAATTTCAATCTTATTTTTTTCACACTTTGAGAATCGTTGCCCTAGCTAGATATAAGTTTCGAACTTAGATAGGGGTCAGTTACTAAATTGAGATATATGATGCAGTGAATGATTATTGTTTATTTTATGCTTTACTCTATAAAGAAGTAAGTCTGTAGATTAGTAAGAGAATAAAGTATAAAGTAAAAGTGATAGTTTTCTTAATTGTTATGGTTAGGTAAAAGCCTAGAATGGGGCCTGAGGAAGGAAGGCGTGCTGAAGGCAGTTCGAGAGCTGGACGGCAACGAGCGGGAGTCCTGTGAGGCGCTGTTACGGGACGTCAGTATGTACGCTAGGGGTGAGTTCATTACACTAAATAATAAATTACTCCTATTACTCTATGATTACTAATTATGTTCAATAGCAATATCTAAAGTGTTAAAACTTTTAACAATTTTTAATTCTTAAAAGCTTGTTGACACAAGCTTGTAATGTTGAACATGCTTTTAAGGATTAAGTCTTAAGAATCTTTACATATTATTATTAACGCTTTGGTAATAAATCCAATGTACCTATGAGAGATATGTATTTTGTTGATGTATTGTGCAGTCTGCAAGTAAATATAAACGCTGAATTAGCCACAGTCGAGTGAATTCAATTTCTCGCACGGGAAGTCAATAAAAGATTATACTCTGAACGTCAATTCCTTTAATTGTTTGTTTTGATGTGTTTGATAGAAATGAATTGAAAAATAAATCACAAATCTTTTATCATCAGTCTTGCTGAGTTCCGGTCTGAAGGAAAGTGAGCTCTGTGTGTTTATAAATTTATATGTTTTATAAATAAACCAAACTCAAACGTTTCTACGTCATACTAACAATATACAATACCCGTAGAGATTTGGAATTTAGGAATTTCTTATCGTAATTCTAAGAAAAACATTTGTGGCTCTAGAGAACTAAGAAATAATGAAGGGTATAGTTATTTATGGTACAAGAGAGTAAAGTTGGTGAATACTTCCGAGGCGCTATTGAGGCCCGAGCCGTCAGGCGAGGGTCTGAAGATAGACGAGGATAGTAATCATCAATACTCGCGTGTACCATACAACGTTTTTCAACACACTTGCGAAGAAAATAATAATAAAATATCATTTTTCGCTAAAAATAAACAGTTTTTCTATTCGCGCGCATCCAACACAACAATAGTGATCGGCCAAAGACTAAAAGAATATACTTATTAAAAAAAATTCGAATGAATGAATGAATGAATGAAATCGACCATAAACCTACCAAAAGTAAGGCAACATAGTTGAAGTTTGTTTTTAAAATGTATGGACACAATTTTTTTGCTATCGAAACTTTTTTAAAAACAAAGCAATTTAAAAAAACAATGTATAACTCACTAGTGAATAAAACGTGTCATTATTCAACTGTTTTTGCACAAATAAGAGCCCCTTTATGAGGAAGTGTGTTGAAAAATTAATTTATCTGGATAGTTTTCCGCAATTACACTTGTCTAATTTGGGTCCCTTGTGCGCGCTGCGATATATTTTTAGTTGGACTTTTGAAGGCGCTAATCGGACCTATGGCATAAAGGGCTCTACTCTACTTATAATCTAAATCAGTTTAGTTTGTTCACGTTTAAAAGTTGTAAGTAAGTTAAACGCTTTTTCTTTCTTTCTTTCTTTCTTTCTTTCTTTCTTTCTTTCTTGTAAACATCCACTTACGTTCACATTCATTCACAGAAACTTTCCCGTTGATAAAATTAGAAGGATAAATTACTGAAACGCGTAAATCAGAGTGTTATTGTTACTCATTGTGTTTCAATAACTTTTGATAACAAGGTCAATGTTGGCTCGTGTAAATGTCATTCATTATACTTATGAATAGCAAATTTACAAATTATATGATTGAATTAATAATACATACTTACACGTCTAGTTAGACTTTATTCATGTTGTTTTTCATTTTATATGAACTTGTTATCATAAAGTGTAAACACACATAAAAGAGGGTTATGAGTTTTATATCTGAGCTTGGTTTTAACTTTTAAACATGCTAGCTAGTTAAAACTAGCAACAATTTGCAGTTTTATCTGACTTAATTTATAACTTGGAATCGTTGAAAATATATTAAATGTTCACTGAGTTTTTAGCTTTCAAAATGCTTATTAAAATTCTTTGAAAAATATTTTAATAAAAAAATACCGGGCGCTATTTTTTATCAAAATATTTTTTAAAAAATTGTGTTACTCAATAATGTTATTTTCGATGGTTGTCCTTAAATAAATAAATGTGAATTTTCCGTTTAACAAATACAATTGAGGGCTCAGCTTAGCATGGATGTTGGTAATTTCACCTTCGATTTATGAAAATTTCCTTCGCATAAACCCTCTTGGATTAATACACAACAAAATGAGCGTAATTGAAGCTGCGGCCATTCCACTTCAAATTTTGTAGCTTTTCATTCTCAAGTGATTTGAGAAAAAACATTTGTGGTAATTGATTTTACTTATTACCCGTGTACATCTCGTGTGCATTACCCGTACCCTGGATTGACATTTACCCCGAAGAATAAAACCCTCATGTATTTACGATGAGCTGATTTTTGTATTTTGTACATAATATAGGTAGATTACCTTTGCCCCACAATGTTACCCTTAATGACATTAACCCCTTAAGATTAAACCCGAGTTTTCTCATATCCAAGACCATTTTTAACCTTAGAAACCTTAGATACAGTTATCATGTCCTTGGAAACAACATCTAGTTAGACAATATTTTTACGGCAGTCTCTCTCTGAAACAGCTTTTGTTGAAAACTTAATAAGAACTTGTCAAATGGTAATAAACAGCTTCACCAGCTGGTCTAACTATAAAAATATTGTAATAAAACAGTCGTCGAATGAACGCGACGTTTCCCTCTACCCTTTTACGTTAAAAGCGGTGAATTAATGTTGTGTAAAGTGGTTTTATATCAAGGTTGATGAAATTTTGGTCCCACGAAAAGATGGGCTTAATTTTTGTGATTGTAATTTTGAAGGTGCACAGTTTTAAAACGCTTTGGAAAATGTAATGGGTTTTGCAGTGTGTTTTGTACATTGGATAGTATTATTTATCTATTAATTTTATAAAGGATTTTCGGATTAAATATAAATAATAATTTGCACTAAAAGTAATTAAAAACTTCTTAGTAGGTACAGTCTCGGAATGAAAAGGTTCGTCAATTTTCAAATTGATTCGTATAATGTGTTGCGAAAACATATTACCTTTTGAAACTATGGTACAGAATAGACTCGGGTTAGGGAAAATAATGTTCTACTGCTCGATAATAAGGTTCAAAATTATTCAGATCAGTGTTGTTTGACAGGATAAATATCTTGTCAACAAGATTTTTGATAAACTAAAACCTTCTTGTTGGTTCAAACTGCCATTATTATTTCTGTTTAAAACTATTGTCAATCGGTCAATGTCATCATTGCAAAATATCAAAGAGGTTTTTATATACCGCGCGCACAAGGCAGTGTTTAAAAAAGGATAGAAAAATCAAGCAAAACCTTATTCGATAGCAAACGTCATTCTATTTATTTCAATGTTAGCATCACTGTTTCTTACACTTGTATGTTGGTATAATTGTTTCTTGCAATACTAGTGCAAGTGGAAACCGACTCTAAGGTGACGAACCTTTTCATTCCGACACTGTACATAACTTTATTTTTCCTCAATGCAATCGCGCGAAAAGCACCTATAGAAACTTTAAGGGTAATAACGGAAAACGTTTTTGTCTTAAATATAAAATTCATATCTTTTAACGCTAAAAAACCATCAGAATTTAATAAAAAGCTTCTTCTTATTTCCTTCTTGACTTCGCGTCGCTGGGCGACATTTAACTCGAAGATTTAATTTAATCACTTTAGGTCTTTTTTACACAGTGACATTATTTATGACCAGGAGACGGTTTTCTTTACTTTTTATAATTTAATTAATAACATATTAAGTATTTTTTATTGTGCCAGTTGTAATATTGAGTGTGCGCGGCTCGTTGGTGCGAGAGTTCCTGTTAGCTGCGCACGCGCTCGGCATGACCCGAGGGGATTGGGCGTTCTTGGACGTCGAAATATTTCAGGTGCGTAATATCTTTTGTTTTTCATATTTTTAAATAAAATACTATGGGCTTGTAATAAAGTTTGTGTATACTCGTAGATATCTCATTCCAAAAATGTTTTCGAAATCATAATAGGATATGAGGATTACATATTTATAGAGTTTTACAAACTTAGGTAGGTCCTCTGCAAATAGTTAAATGCTTAGAAGGAATAAAAAACATTCCAACTATAAATCCATTTTCGAAATTATATAAAAATGTATTGGTTTGCTAAACCTGTATATATTACAAACCAATTTTTTAAATTACAAAGTATCCCAACCTCTATCAACAACAAAGTGAAGTGACCTTAAAGTTCACTGGGCGGACAATGATCGCGAGTTCGGATTAATTCGGGCCTCGGTCGGCTTTCAATCAAATTGTTTTAATCTGTTCAGTTCGTACAAGCGTCACGAACCCTTCACTGAGAAACTCTGGACGAACGATACTCGTGCTGACGTCCGATATTGTTACAATTATTAAACTTCTAGAAGCGTCTTTATGTTGCTACCACTTGTACATTCTTTAATGTTGTGATAAAGATATACATAGAGTCTGCAGTAAAGGAAACTCTGGGTGGTTATAAAGAACTACAAGATGTTGTTTTTTCGAGAATTTTTGGTCTAAAAGTTTATGCATGGAAAAACGATTTCGCGGAAGCCGTCTAACAAATCTTTCTTAACTGTATAGTTACTAAAAATCAAACGTTTTCCAATCTTGACTATACATATACTTACATAGTATAAGCCAGAAATGATTACTACAGGCCTTGGCTGTAAAAAAATATCAGAGTCAATGTATTCTCAACTATTTATATATAAGTTTTAAATAGTTTAAATCAAACCAGTCTATGACCTTTCCTACATTAACTACTATTCTAGATCTAGACCTATCCAGTACAATCGAATCATGCATCCAGCGACTTGCGGCCTTCCGTACTGTTACCCCTGTTCGGTCTTTGGTTTCCATCCTACAACTTTTGACCCTCAGTTCTTAGTGCTAAGTTGCTTTTTCATTGCCATTCGTTAAATAATGCGCTGACTTATGGAAATTTTTGTATATCTACATACCTTTCCTATATGTGGTAAAACACTGAACAACCTTTTATGTAACTCATACCGTTTTTATAAAGGGTATAAAGAACATACATAATTTATAAAGGTCTAGTACCATTGAGATCTTTTTGGGATCCCCTCCACTCTCCAAAATTACTCTTTATTTTAATTATTAGTTACTCTAGGGAGGGTACTGGAGCGAGACGAAGTGAACCCTATTGTGTGTGATGTTCTCTAAATCCTGATAGATTTAATCCCGGGTAGGTATGAGCCTATAAGACAATATGAGCTGATGATGTTGCTCACCTATTGTATTCCTCTAGGGTGGTTACTGGGGCGAGACAGGCTGGGCAGCCGGTGACAGTCGCGATCTGTCTGCGCGCGCGGCGTACGAGGCACTACTCCGCGTCTCCTTGAAACTACCCACAGGAGACCGGTTCGATGAGTTCGCGGACACAGTGCGTGCGCGAGCTCGAGCCCACTATAACTATACGTTCTCTGATGGGGAAGAGGTATGGCCATTAAGAGCGCTTTCAGACTAGCGTATTTTTACTGCGCGTTTACGGTCGTTTCAGCATACGCGCTTCGAAAAACGAGCTTATACGCGGTTATCGCTCCGAAAAACGCGCGGGTATAAACGCTGGTCTAAAACCGCTCTAATATGTGTACAGTCAGCGTCAGAGTAATGATCCTCTCTTGTACGCTCACTTTGGGATGCCATACAAGGGACGGTGCCTATACTCTGACGCTGACCATGCTAATTACAGCATTTACAATTCGTTGCACAAATTATATTTGTATATAAATCCGAGGTGTGATATCAAAACTGTTTTGATGGTTGAGAAAGCAATACACAGAACCCAAAACAAAGTAACATACTCAAATAAACAATCCAAAGTTAAATTAAATCACTTTTGTCTTTCCACAAACTATTTATTGATCTCGATGGGTTTGACCACAGAGGGATTCTTGCTCTGCGGTTGAACTTTACGTACCACCCAAGTTTTATGTATTAAAACATAAATAAGCGTATAGTGTGTGAATAGTGTACTCTAGGTAAAATAGCAAAACTCTTAGTTTTACCAAATATTCCAATCCAGGTAAATTTCTTCATCGGTGCGTTCTACGATGGCGTGTACTTGCTGGGCATGGCGCTGAACGAGACGCTTACGGAGGGGGGAGACATCCGCGACGGGAGGAACATTACTGGGAGGATGTGGGGACGGGACTTTCATGGTAAGAGGACAACTACTTGTACCTACCCAAATAACTCAAAATATTATAGAAGACCTTGGCTGTGGTAGAAGATTCAGGTTTTACTAAGGGACCTAGAATTCTGGTATCTCAATCAATCTCAATTTTAGAGTAAACTGGTATAATTTGTCGCAATTGGAATTGTTGTTGGTGGTCAAATATTTTAAGTTATTACACATACTTACTATATCAGTTTAGCTTGTACGGTTAATATCTCCATAAAGGGCGAGGATAAGCGGGTGTTCGAATAATGGGAAAGTGGGAATCGCTAATATTAGCCCAAAATGCATTTTCACCCAGTTTTAAATACCAAAATACTAAAATAATTGGTGTTCAACAGGTATAACAGGTCACGTTCGTATAGACTCCGTTGGCGATAGAGACGCTGATTACGCCATCTTGGATCTTGATCCCGTCACCGGCAAGTTTGAAGTAAGTACCCTCAAACTCGACAGACTAATAAATCTTAAAGTGTACTTAGGATAGCCGAGCATAATATATGAAGTTTCTCCATGCAAATAACACACATTGTTTTACTCCATATTAGTTTATTTTCGTATATGAGGTCCCGAATCAGCGGAAACTTTTATGGTGTTTTCTTTTTGCAATGGACGACGGAATAATAAAGATTACATATTCACGTATCTATTCCTAATAAAAAACAAATTCCTAAAAAGTAATGGCGTCCACATTTATTCATTACATTCTAATTTCGACTCCATTTGCACGTAATAAGGCGGAAATCAACTTGTCAAATAAATTTGGGAGTAAACGACGCCAGAAACGTATTTCCGTACATTTCTCAGATACGATGAACGGAGACGCCCGTTTGTTTTGATTTCACGCACAAATGTCGAGTTTTTGATTAGAGTTCGTCCACTTACTCGTAAGTTTAGTAAGATATTGCTTCTATAAAATATACCGGTTTATTAAGCGTGGAATAATAAAAGACTTTCAAGATTAAGTTAGATACTTCTTTGTTCTGAACCAAACATTGAAAAGGCCGAAGATCGCAATTCGGTCCGAAGGGTCGATTGTTATCTGTTGATAAAATATTTGTGTTCCGACGGGAATATTACAAAATTTTGTATATTATGTAAAGAATTTATAGTTATTAAAGTGGAAAGTTGTTTGGAAACGATATTGGGCGCTGGTTTTTGCTATGGTTACCTTTTCTATTAGCGAGATAACGAAGTTACATTGTTATTTTAGAGATATTTAACTAGTATTTATTTGGGCTGTTATAGTAAACATTTCATTTAAAATATCCATTTCATATTTAAATCACAACGCGAGAGGCTTTTAAATAATAATCGCGACTCCACGATTTATAATGAATTACTATTTAAATGTATAGCAAACATTACGCATTTAGGTTAAATTAACATTCAGGCTGGCTAGAATAATCGAAGCATTTGAATTTCATTCCGGCTGGAGGCCAGTCTAAGACTGCGTATCTATTTCGTTTAGAAGTTTTATTCCTAATTCCTCTACCTTAACATACTGGTTGTAAACCCAGGTGGTAGCGTTCTACCATGGCCTGAACAGCAGTTATAAGCCGGTGGGGGGCAAAGCCATCCATTGGCCGGGGGGCAGGCGCGGGCCCCCACCAGACACGCCGCGCTGCGGCTTCCTCGGGACCGACCCCGCGTGTCAGGGGGGTATGTACATACTCATACACATACACACACATACATGCTAGGTACACATTACTAATAAAAACTAACAACACCATGTGATTACTTTAATGTCTCCAATAAGCCTGTACTTAGCCATGAACGCAAATTTGCTACTGTAAAACCATCAAGAGTAGAGGTTCAGGCGTTTAGAGCCCCACAAAATCATTGGTCAATCTAGCATTTCAGGCATTGAGAGCCCTACAAAATCTCCTGAAATCTTCTCCTTCAGCCACAGTGGGAATGCAGTTTGATGCATTTTCCCAACGAAAAAAGGAATGGAGACCTTAGAACAATCTTAACTACTCGAAACACTAAAATATGAAATAGGATCCTAAGAACAATTTCCAACAAATCATTCATACATAAATAAAACATATCCAAATCCTCTATATACCTTCTATTTTGTACAAGGACATATCGTCATGTTGCTTTCATTGCACCCGGGGGTATATAATTTCTCATTCAAACGAGCTTAGGTGATATTTTACTGGAATAACCGTACAAATTGTTGCGTTCAATATTTGCGAGTAGTAGGAAGACAAAACAAGATAGATTTCCTTTCATTTACTTTAAAAAGAAGATAGTGAATCATGAAAGAGCTTGTTTTTTAAATTGTTTTTTTATCTATTAAAGACATCATCATATTCCTACTCTGATCAAACATTTATATGTTTTTCTCTTCCATTCACTCTTTCCACCATCATTCATTCAAAGTCATGACAACCAAGTGGTGTAGTTGGTAGTGACCCTGCCTGCTATGCCAATGGTTACGTCTTGTCTGGGTGTTTTCAATCTATTCTCAGTATGTGTTTATACATTTATATTATTTTTCTCTATCAGCTTTCATCAAAATATTCAAACCTTTCAATCGCATACCATCTTTCACGCCATCCATCTTTTCTTAGGTCTCCTTCTGGCTTATATCTAGTCTAGAGTAACTTATATTATCTATATATATTTTACAAAGAAACTCGTAATTTGATTATGTCCTACGTGATACGAATAGTTTCACGATCAGTCCATTTCAAGAAAACTTGTAGTAATGTTGTTATAGGAATAAAGTTTGAGTTAAAAGCTTACTAACTCTACAAGGTCGGTGACCTGTCACACGACTTTTTATATAAATCTTTGAGAACTGAATTACTATTGATGTTATTTTTAATAAAGATATTTTCATACGATTATGATAAAGCAGAAGTGAAAAGCTTTTTTGTCAAATAAACAAAGTAAAATGACGTCATAATAAAATAAATATGGTAGACACTAACTGTCAAAATATAAATTACTATTGACTGAAGTAAAGTTTAGTCAAGTTACATAAAAATATCTGAAGAATATGTAATATCTTAAAAAGCACTTTTATAAATAAAATTGCCCAATTAGTCGTCCAGCTAGTAAACAGATTACCTCAAACAATAACCAAACATCAGTCTTAAAACATCCTTAATATCACACGACAAGGTTCTCACCCTCAATTTCATTTAGGAAACATAAATTGGACACTAGATGGTCAAGGTCCATGAAATGTAACCTTGAATCATGGGGGTCAAGGTCGCGTTTTGTATGGCATCTAGGTTTAGATAAAAATGGGTAGAAGACACAATGAGGCTACAGAAAGAACCACATAATAGGAAGCCTTTTGTACGAGTTTATGGCCGCTGACGTCATTGATAGACGCATCCATTAATGGTGGTCTAAGTTTACAGCCTCACCTGTTGTTTTGTTTTATAAATATCGATATTATTTGTTTTGTTGAGTTTTTTAGTACGAACATTTTGGAGATCATCCTAACTAAATTCACATTACACATTATTATTTTTACACCTCCACATTAAAAACAAAAAATAAACACGTAAGTAATAAACCCATCCTTCCGTATATTACGTTTATTATGTGTTCCTTAAATTGAATTTTGTGTGGCGGTAATATTTCCCGAAAACCTAATTTGTACCATCCAATTTGTACACATATTTTACGAGTTAAGTGTGATTTAGATCCGTCTTACCTTTTGTACGTATTCTAAGATTGGTCGTTGTTTTGCACGCTGCTATGGACAGAGGCCCAGGCAGTTATAATATATTGTTTCATCGGCCTCGCAATATTCCTCACTTTCGCTGTTACTGCCGCCTGCGTCGCTTACAAGTAAGTTATTCGATTTAGTGCCAAATAGAGGCAATCTAAGCTCATAGTGTAAATGTGAGTATTACTTTTTTGTGGCTAAATTGCTGAATTGATTTTGATACAATTTGGGATTGTCACAAACAAAGATTTGGACAACAAAGGATTGTTCGTCTTTTGTATGCTTATTTGTTGTAACAGATTATTTCACAGCGCTACTCTCATATATTTTAGTTAATCTAATTTAACTTTACTTAGGGCCTATTTCACCATCTTCAAGTAACGTTCCGAGTACTTACCTACTCACATGTTTTGTCTTTGTCACTTGACATAAAGTAAGAAAGAGACAAAACTAACTTACTTTGTAAGTAACTTTACTTGAAGGTCGTGAAATAGGCCTTTAGTCTTAATGTTTTGTTATATACAAATAGTATCTAGGCATGTAAAGTATCTAAGTATTTCTTTCTTAACGAAGACTAAATTATAAAGTTTCAAATAAATGGTTCGAAACCCCGTTAAAGAACAAGTTCTCAAGTAAAAACAGGTAAATGTGCCGAAGTTGTGTTCAAGTTAGATTGAGACGACGAACTTGTTACTAAAATGTTAAATGTACATGTTTTCGATATAATAATGACATTGAAAATGGAAATGAGAAAAATTTGGAGCACAAGTTATATCATTGTAAAGTACAAGTAAAGTGTAGTTGTTCAACATGTAACGAAACTATATGTTTGTAGGTACATTAAGTTGATGAGTAGTTATAATAAGAATGAGCGAAGCATAACATATAATACAGAATACAATAATATAATACGGTATACCGTATTATTTACTATAGCCGGTATAACGGTCAGCGTCAGAGAAAAGCCTTCCTTGGTATACTACGCCTTACTTTGACCCTGACTGTACTGTTAATGTAAAAAATCATGATTAGCGTCTGTCTCTCTTGTTAGTCTGTATACGCTTCTTAATAAAAAATTTAATAAGGTATACCCCCAGTTTTTCTAGAAAGCTTTCAAACTGTTTGTTTTCTAGAAAGCTTTTAAACTGCTTTCAAGAAAAACTTTTTCATTTCGTAAAGATTTGGGATAGCAACTTTATAATTAGGTATTAAAAACATTATATGGAAGTAAAGTTATATAAATTATTATGATTAACGTTGTATTTACCATGTATATTATTTATTTCGAGTTTCCGATATTTCGACGCTGTTGCAAGCGCCATGATCACGTATGTGTCACAGTTCATCCGTGATCATATACATGGTAAATATCTCTTTGAGTGCTAATAACCATGATAACTATAAAAACTATAGAGTTATTTAGTTATATTTCTTATACGATAGGTATTGAATATTTGCTACATATCAAAGAATATATTTCAAAGCAATACATTCAAGTTACAATATATTTTGTCAAAGCAAAGATAAGTAAGCCTATTATATTATTTTCAAACAAAGGTAGCTAAGGGAATGTGTGTTTTCTATTTTCTTTTGTAGATAATATTTGTTGTATTATTCAATTTGATTTTCAGTACCTGGTATTTTACTTTGAGCTTTTGTCTTTGATAAGCGAAGTCATTTTAATAATCCTTTAAGCAATTAAAGTTGGTTAATATTATGTTTGCTATTTATTTTTACTAAACATAGCATAATTAGCATTACTTTAAAATCCTTTTATTATACACCCTTATTTTGAAATTGCGATACCTTATCTCACAGCTAATGTAAACGACGGGTGACAATATAATAGTGAAGTTAGTTTTTTTCTTTTGCTTTTATTTAAAAAGTTATGATAAGTCAAAGATTTTCAAAATCCCGCCGAATTTTATTGTTATTCTACACCGAACGCTGCGATACACAGCTGAGCGCGGTCATCGACCCGAGCCGTCACAGAATACTTGATAGCTAGTGTGCCGTCTGGTAATACGACATTTATTTGGTATTTTTTAAAGATAAGTAATCGACTATCATTTTTGATATTTTTATTGGATATATGGATTCAGTTACTGCTACAGATATTCTGATTTTAATAAGTCCCATATTTTCAAAATAGGGGTGTATACTGAGGTATGAAATTAAGCTATTTATATCATCATTGTCTGATATTTGCATCTATAAAGAAAACAAGAAAGAAGAACATAAAAATAAATAGCATCGTACGGGCCATAGTTATGTGGTTCAACAAGCTACAGTATCGTCATGGGACGGAGGTAACCCTTCACAATATAGTATAGTACCTATAACAGACAGACAAGTATACAGCTAATATTATAAGTATGAAAAATTGTATGTATGTATGTTTTTTAATTCTAAGGTTGTGTGTGAAGTCGACCAACCCGCACTTGGCCAGCGTGGTTGACTAAGGCCTAATCACCCTAATTCAGGGTAGGCTCGAGCCCCTCGGTGGGGACATATATGAGCTAATGATGATAATGTATGTTATTGGTATGTTTTTGCTTAAAAAGAGCTATGATGAGCGGTCTTGAACTAGACTAGAGTGGGAATTGAATTCATAACATTTGGCATAACTAGACTCCACTTGGTCATCATAATTTAGTAGATAGATAGATAGATATAACTCTTTATTGCCTTTCACAAATAAAACAGCTAAGTATACAAATGTATACAATAACAATAATAACTAAAATATAACACATAGTAGATATATTTACTAATCAGAAATGCCAAAAAAGTCTTCATAGGTATAACGTTATAATAATTTCGTTATACCTAATATTTTGGAAATAATAGCCTGTCACGGACAGATAGAGTATCTTGATATTTTGATTAATAAACTGTAGGCAGTATCGTAATTTGTTACTAAGATCATGCTGAGGGCAAGATTAGAATATTGTGCTCCTTAATTCTGGGCGAAATGTTTGAATGCTGATTTTTCTTCTAGAAATTTTCATTTTAGGTTAATAAGTATAGAAAAGGAAATGGATTAACAGATTGAAACGATGTTGTGATTGTTGGAAGTGAAATATATTTAAGATTTGGATTGGAATCTGCTACGATCAATTAGTATTTCGCCAAGCTCTATCCTGTAATGTTTGATGGAAGAAAAATGTTAGTCATATGTCATATTATTGTCCCTTTTGTATATGTAGGCACAGTTTATGAATAAAAATGTATAAATCGATTTTTGTGTCTGCCCGTACATAATAAACTTCGCGTTAACATTCGACATGTATTTAAAAATGTTATATGTATTTGTTTGACTATCGACTGTTGTGAAAACAGTTTGTCCAAACAATTTTTCATTTTGTTAGTGTACACAGAGACACGAGCAATAACTAGAGATTGGACGTGACGATATTAACATTTAGAACTGAAACATCAGCCATTTTGACACCTATTGTTATTTTATGTATTACTAACTGTATCCCGCGGTTTAACTCGTGTTAGCTCAGCTTCGGTTGACCTTAGCGTGAAAGCGATTCTTGAAAGCTTTCTGGATAAATGTGCTATCCAACATTGAATGTGTTTTTCGTTTCGAACCAGCAGATCCTGAGATTAGCGCGTTCAACAGCAACAACTATTAAGGAAGGCAACTAGCGCTGGTGTAGGCGTAGCTGGATTTTGGTCCGGGAAAAAATAGATTATTTGGTTATTTTTGTGGCCATTGACACGAAAGAAGAAGAACAGAACTATACTACTTTACAAATTTTTTGTAAATTAGTATAGATGTAATGTTGGTTAGCACATTTATTCTATTATTTAAAAAAATGTTTATTAATAAACATAACCTTCAATTTATAAGTCTTCTTTTGTAAGGTCTTTGATGTCCAAAAGTGCTCCTTTGAGTCCGAACTGAATAAATAAATTTGAAATCGAATTGTATTTGAATGATAATGTAATTGGATAATATTAAGATAAATTGTAATACGGAATTCGCAAAAGGTACTCGAGTAAAAAACAGATGTTGAGTTAAAAGAAGAAAACATGGTTTTTGGATTTTATTTTAAGTTTTAATTCTTATACCATCTATGAAATGAAATTAACGCTTCAGTGGTCTTGCAGCATGTGCGCTTAGGAACCAGATTTCGGGTGGTATAAAGCCGAATGTTGTTTCCATACACACTCGTATCAATATCACTAATGGGTGTCGTATATCCAACTGGCTTACGGCTTTACTAGCAAGGGGTTCAAAAGGATTTGAACCCTATATACGTGTATGTAGCTAGGAAGCTTGAATTTTTCGAATGACATTTCAGAGTATAGCTAAAGGTGGCCATTGACGAGTCAGTTTAACTGATCAGTTGAACTGGCGTCCATCCAAAAATGGTCTTCAATAACCAGAGCGATTCCAAATTCCAGTGGGGGTTGGCCTAAAACTTTTGGAGTGATGCACAGTTTTGTCTGGACTGATCAGTTCAACTTACTCGTCAATGGCGACGTTAAGTCTCGTAATTGAAACATTTCATTTATTTTATTTTATTTAGAAAAATGTATAGGGTAAGCGTCGTTACCATACAATTAATTCTACATTGTAACATACAGGCAAGCCCGTATAGACGCGGAGCTAAACAACATGTCGTGGCGGGTGAGGCCTGAGGAAGTGTTGGTGGAAGTCGGCACCGGGCTGGGCGCCAGTCCCGCGCTGCACAGCATCAATGAGGTGCTTAAGGTATGTGGTCGGAATCAAATAATATTGTTATCTATGTATAGTAAGCAAGAATAGATAGATGTATGAATGGTAACAGTGATTGACTGATAGAACAACGCACAGCCCAAACTCAAAGGGCTAGAAACTTAAGATTTCTTATGATGTAGGCATCCACTAAGGAAGGATTTTTCAAAATTTAAGCCCAAAGGGGGTGAAGTGAAAATTTAACACGCGGGTAAGACCGTGGGACACAGCTAGTCAAATAACGTAAACGTATACTAAAATAACAAACGGTATTTTGTCCATAATTATGCCATTTTCCATTTTGTTATAATTATATAATTAGTTTCTAGAATTTGATCCTAATTAGCGACACTAGGTCGTTTGATAATACAGGGTGACTTTATAAGATTTTTTGTTCAGTATATTTCTGGATATGGTCTATCACGCCTACTTGAAAAATTCATCCTTTATGCATGTATCGCCTGATGGATGGAAACAGGAGCAAGGCTAGACGATGTATATTTTTTCTTGCGAGGGTCATGTGTATAAGAATTTGTTTCTAGGAAATCTCCGGGAAATGTACAAAATTTGCACCCATATGTATTCGGATGTGTCTCTAGTTTATAATGCAAAATATACCCTGCCTAAGTTATGGGTCGATATGAATACTTGTATCAAAATGATAGAGCGAATTTCGAAACTTTTCAACGCGTAAATCTCATCCAATCACAAGATTACATTTAATAAAATTCCTTGCATAACACATTTCCTTGAATTTCTCCCCAGCAGCGGGTTGGATTTTAGTCAGGATGAAATCCTTTTGCTAACTTGTGGGTAATTCTGTAAAATATAATCAGATAGTATTTTTACGCCAAAGAGTACAAAATGTAAAATCTATCCACATTATCCATTTATATCCACGAATAAGTTTCACTATCCAATCACAAGATCACATTTTAATAAAATTCCATTAATTCCATAATATTTACAGCAACGTAAACTGTCGCCTTGGGCCATCACAATATAATGTCGTGAAATCCTACACTTTTGAAACTAATTAAAAGAATCGTTCCTTTTAAGTAATTTTCAAAGAAAACAAAGTTTTCTTTCATAACGGCAGATAGCTGCGAAGATTCTCAGGGTGACCACATAAATCAAATTAAAAAGAATTATTGCCTCTAGGATAGTGTTGCTAGCGTCTGTTTAAATCACACGCTACCTTTTTTACACAAAAAATATTTTCTTTTTCACGTAGGGAATGTTTTTGCTAGGGGCCATCTCACGGCTATTGGTGGGCTCAAAAAAAGCTATCCCGTGTTTTCAATTATATTTTGTTATCGATCTGGTAGTAAGTAGGAGATCTGTAGCATAGTTTTAGACACCTACTTTAAACACAGGTAATAAACCCAGTTAGGCCACAGAAAAATGAGTTACGAAGCTGTTTTTTTTAATCTAAATACTATAAATAATACCTTTTTAAATAATGGTTACATCATCCACATTTAATTAGATGATTCCGAGTAAACAAATGTAATACAGATCAAATAGAAAAAAAATAGGTCAGGTACACATTCTACAGGCAACAATTTAATTGAAAACGTATGATATCGTGTTGTTTAATTAATTAAAATTATAGACGTTTAAGTAATTGGATTAAGTTTATCGTTGTTTTGTTTACTCACCTGTGTATTACGTACTGTTATATCCCTGGATTGCAAGGGTTCATGCTGGGACGACACAAAACTGCAATGTCAGCTTTTCTTAGTATTAATCATTGTTTGTAGTAGAAGTTAGTCTGCATCCATCCTTCTTTCGGAACGGTTGTCTTTCATAATTATATTTTATTTCAATTATAATTTGTTTATATCAAAAATAGTTTTTTTTAAAAACCAAATCCCAAAGTCCGGGATAACATTTGGTGGCAGCGGTGGGATCCGGAAATTCACAGTGCCCGTTCCGCAGACTCGCGCCGGATCTCGCAAAAATCCAAAACAAAATAACTGAAAAACTATATTCAGTGAAATCCGAAAATAATAAATCCGTATCCAGTGAAATCTAGAAATAATTAATGTGTAACCAGTGTTCAAAAATCTGTGTTTAAAACGAATATCCTATCGTGCCAGTGATATAAGTGATATATACTCATCCTTGGAGCATCCTTACAATCCGTGTCCTGTAAATAAAGGATACTTTTAACCTTCGAGCTACGTGTCCTGGAATCGAAGTCGCAACTTATCCTGTTAAGAAATAACAATCAAATCCACTCGCCAGACACCGTGCATCGGAATGTTCAAGATCAACGTCGTCGCGTTCTTATCGGTCGCCCACGCATTAGCGATACAGTGAGTCCTTGGTCATTGTTTAGACTACAATATTATTAGAGTTCCTTTGGGTAATAGGCAAAACCCGTTTGAAATAATTTGTTTGTACTATTTTGGTTGTAACATTATATTTAATATCCATCTTTATATTTTTAAATCGAATTAGAGTCCCGAAAATATTTAAGCGTAATATTTCGCTTTCTTGGTTGGCTCTATGTAATTATGCTAGGAGCAAAAATTGAAGAGCCCACTTTTGATAAGTCAGACGAATCTGTAGAATCCAAAGGTAAGTCATCTCGACAACCATCTCCGTCTTCTAGAAGCACTAGGTCTAAGTCTAAAAGCCTCGAAATGGATATTAACGCTCTTCTTAAATTTATAAAACCTTATGACGGAAGCAGGGAACATTTAAACGCATTTATTATTAAATGTAACAATGCGATGGATTTGGCAACCGATGTCCAGAAACCTATGCTTTTTAAGTATATTATAAATTCACTAGAAGGTAGGGCTGCAACTACTTGCGCTATTAAAGAATTTAGTGATTGGAGCCAATTAAAAGAATTCCTTAAGACTCAGTTTAGTGAACATAAACATTACACACATTTGTTAACTGAGTTACAAGAAAGTAGACAGGGGGTTAATGAAACAGTCAGTCAATTTTCACTTCGTGTCGAAACTGCCCTTTTCAATTTGTTAACTGAAATTTCGTTGGCCAATTATCCTCAAAAGGAAATTCCTGGCCGTATAGCCTCCATGGAGGACCTTGCTCTGCACCATTTTCTTATGGGGCTGTTACCAAGGATTTCAAACCTAGTTAGAGCCCGCAACCCTAAAAACTTTAACAGCGCGGTGAACCTGGCCATGTCAGAGGAGAAAATACAAAATAGCCAGTTCGCCAAACGAAACGCCAGTCAAACTAATAATGCTGCAAAGCCCTATAATAATCAACCATCAAATAACAAATCCAATTCTAAATACTCTAAACCCTATAATAATCCACAATCAAATAATAAATTCAGTTCTGATTACCCTTCACAATCCAAACAAGTTCCGAAGGCATCAGGACCATTCTGTAGATATTGTAAAGCGACGGGACATGATATCAAAGATTGTGAGCTCCGGGTAGCTAACAATAACCGCCGCAATCAGATGAACCAGAGGTCAAACCATGATAATTTTTATCCCAATCGCGTGACCCACGTAGACGAATGTGTAGATGTCCCCGAGGATGACTCCACAGATGAAAATTTAAACTAGTAAAAGCCTCGTCCCGGTGTCACTCGAGGCTATCATCAAAAAATGACACCAACCGCAAGTTCCAATCCGATAATCTCATTTACGAGATCAATATCGATACTACGAAAAGATTACTTCCCCACGTCCTGTTGGACTCTCCTGTAGCGGAAACACCGCTCTCCTTACTCGTCGATTCCGGCTCGGCGATATGTTTACTAAAATCATCCTCTTTTAGTAAACATCCAAAGATTGTTAAAGAAACAATCAAACTCAAAGGTATCGATCCAGGCGATGAGCCTACGGCTACTGAAGGCCATTTCCAATTAAAACTTAAAGTATCCAAGAATATGTCCATTCCTTTTAAATTCCATGTAGTAAAAAATATTAACCTACCTTATGATGGCATCATAGGTACAGACTTCCTTACTACATTTGGTTGTAAGATTGATTACACCTCTGATATCCTTAGTCTAGGTAAAGACAAAAAGGTGAAAATCAAACTACACTTTAGTGAGCCCACTTATGTCATTCCTCCTAGGACAGAAACTATAATCGAATGTTCTGTCTTAAATCCACAAATTAAAGAAGGCTTTTTACTTGACTATCACCATTCAGATGATTTACTATTTCCAAATTGCTTAGTAAAAGTAAAAAATAATAATCGAATAAACATCTCAGTGGTAAATGTTTCCGAAAATCATATTGAACTCTCCTCTAATCTTAAATTAAAACTAATTCCAATGTGTAAAAGTACCCCTATATCAATAAACAATATTTCTGTTGATATAAATCACAATACTAATCTAACTTCTTTTGAACGCTCACAACAGGTTCTTAACCTCTTACGAACATCGCATTTAAATTCAGAAGAATTGGAAGCTCTTTGTGACCTCTGTTCAAATTACGCCGATATCTTTCATCTCCCTGATGAACAATTAACTTTCACTAATGCTTTACAACACGATATACCAACCACTTCTTCTATTCCAATCCACACTAAATCATATCGTTTCCCAGAAGTTCATAAGAAGGAAGTTAACGATCAAGTTAATAAAATGCTTAGCCAAGGGATAATAGAACCCTCTACTTCTCCATGGTCTTCACCCATTTGGGTTGTCCCAAAAAAGTTAGACGCATCTGGCCAACAAAAATGGCGGGTCGTCATCGACTACCGCAAGTTGAACGATATAACAATCGGCGACGCATATCCCATACCACAGATTTCGGAAATCCTAGATCAACTGGGATCATGTAAATATTTCTCAACCCTTGATTTATCTTCTGGCTTTCATCAAATCGAAGTTAAAGCCGAGGATAGACCGAAAACAGCATTTACAGTTCCACAAGGACATTACGAATTTGTCCGAATGCCATTCGGTTTGAAAAACGCGCCTTCTACCTTCCAAAGATTAATGAATACTGCTTTGTCTGGCTTACAGGGTATTCGCTGCTTCGTATACTTAGATGACATCGTAATCTATTCTCACCAGCTTTCCGATCATATAGATAATCTTTCTCAAGTCTTCAAAAGATTACGAAATTATAATCTTAAACTTCAGCCAGACAAATGTGAGTTTTTACGTAGAGAGGTCGCTTACTTAGGACATATAATTACAGATGAAGGTGTGAAACCTAACCCTGAAAAAATCAAGGCAGTCACTGAATATCCAATCCCTAAATGTCCAAAAGACATAAAATCATTTTTAGGCCTCGTGTCATATTATCGCCGTTTCATACCTGGATTTTCCAAACTAGCTAAACCTTTAACTAATCTACTCAAAAAGGACGTGCCCTTTCTATGGGAAAACGCTCAACAATTATCATTCGAAAGCCTAAAGAACAAACTTGTTTCCGCCCCTATATTAGCTTACCCCGATTTCTCTAAACCTTTTATCCTTACCTGTGACGCTTCAAACTACGCAATATCTGCGATTTTGTCCCAGGGTCAAATAGGCCAAGATAGACCTATAGCATTTGCATCTCGCACCCTGAACAAGGCCGAATGCAATTATAGTGTTACTGAGAAAGAATGTCTCGCCATACTATTCGGCACGAAAACATTCCGCCCTTACC
Organism: Timandra comae; assembly: GCA_958496195.1. Taxonomy (NCBI): domain Eukaryota; kingdom Metazoa; phylum Arthropoda; class Insecta; order Lepidoptera; family Geometridae; genus Timandra; species Timandra comae. The sequence continues at coordinate 9,314,078 of OY292369.1, forward strand.
TATACGGTAACCATTTCTCAGTTGTCACTGACCATAAGCCCTTACAATGGCTATTTAATTGTAAAGACCCTGGTTCAAGGCTGATTCGTTGGCGACTCAAACTAGAAGAATTCGAATATGACATTAAATATAAAAAGGGCAAAATAAATTCCAATGCCGACGCCCTCTCTCGATTCCCAGTCAACCCTGTCCAACCGGAATCTATATCAAAGCCCAATCCTGAAATGGAAAGAGAACCCTCTCAGGCAGTAGATAAAGACCTCATGGATCTTTTAATATCTCCACCCTCGTTTCATCCTGAAGAGCTAAACTCACCTGTTACAGATCCTCTTGCTCTAGATGATAACGACTTACTCCCTTTACCTGAAATAGAGCTTAATTCTAAATCTCCTGAAATCCTGGAAGAAAACACTAATAATGACTTACCTTCTACCTCTGAACGCTTGTGGACTCCGGACGATCCACCTGCAAATCCAACGATCCAGCATCCAAGCTGTGACCCTGAAAACAGTAATGACCTACCTGGTATATCCAATGATAGCTATCCCGCGTTCCTAAAAGCAACAGCGCAAAAAGATAATATGAACTTTAATACGGTAATTCAAGAACATAAAGAAGATATAACTAAATCTAAATATAAAATAATTATCTTACCTACATCTATAGATCTCGATGAGTCGAATCCATATGTCCAAAATATTTTAGATAACATGTCCAATAATTCGGAGAGTATCCACAAAGAAAGATCTTTAAATTCGTTTATATCGTTTGAAAATAAGGATATAACATACTATTTCCTATTTTTCAAAGTACATCATTTTGACAAATCTAGCTATCCAGATATCTATGAGAGCCTGAAAAGAATAAGGAATGAACTAGTTATCAATTTAAATCTAGATTCAAACCCTGATATCTCTATAACAGATTTTAAAAACCCATTTGATACTCACCAATATATTAAGATTTATAATATGCTCCTCTATTTGTTCAATAACAGTAATATAAATATACATATATACAAAGGCTCAATCATATATCCATCTTTATCTGAAATTCCCAAAATACTCAAAGAAAACCATGATATTCCTATCGCCGGACACCTAGGTAGTAATAGAATGCTTAAGCGAATCCAAGAGACCTTCTATTGGAAGAACATGCGTGTTGACATTGAAAATTTCATTAAGAGATGCACGCAATGTCAGACCAATAAAGCTCTTAGACAAATAAATCGGGCTCCCATGCAAATAACGAGTACATCAACTCAACCACTCCAACGAATATCACTAGATATAGTAGGACCACTACCCGAAGCAGGGGTTGCTAAATTAAAATATATACTTACCATTCAAGATGATCTAACAAAATTCTCTTCCGCATACCCGATTCGAAGCACTACCGCAGAAGAAACCAGCGAATGCCTTCTTCACTATATATCTATTTTTGGTATCCCGAAAATGATCCTCACAGACCAAGGAACCAATTTTACATCTGAACTATTTCGCAAAACTTGCGAATTCCTTAAAATAAAGAATCTTTGGTCATCTCCATATCATCCACAGACTCAAGGAGCCCTTGAGCGCAGCCACTCCACTCTTAAAGAGTATCTGAGATCTTTTGTGGATGATGAACAATCCAATTGGCCCAGATACGTGTACACAGCCATGCTTACCTACAACACGTCTATTCACTCTACTACCAACTTCACGCCATACGAATTAATGTTTGGAAACAAACCCGTGATCCCAAATTCCTTATATGACGAAGCATCAGGAGCAACTTACCCTGACTATGTCCGTATGCTCCAGAGTAGGCTGAAATATTCTAGAGAAAAGGCTTTAGATTCCATAAGGAAATCCAAAGAGTCCTCTAAAACCTACTATGACACTCACACTCGTCCAGCTAAATACAAAATCGGGGACTATGTGTATCTGAAAAACCATCTACGAATGCGTAAAGCACTTTCACCACAGTGGAAAGGGCCTTATAAAGTAGTTAAAATCAATGGTAATAACACACTTACCTTACTTATTAATCGACGTCATGTCACCCATCACTTTGACCAGGTCAAACTGGCTGAAGTAAACTCGTAACGTAGAAAATAAATAACCACTTAAATTAGTTATATAAATTAGACTTACCATAGGTTATTTTTACAGTACAGCTCAGGGCCAACCCTATCAGAAGTTCATCGAGCCAATCAACTCTAGTTCCGGACTCTACTTCGATTATTTAGGAAAGTTAAGAATAAATAATATTAAGCTTAATATAGTTATACCTGTAGATTTATCTCACTTCAAACCTCATGTACAAAATATTAAATCAGCCCTTTTAATTACTGAAGAATTATGTAACCAAACTAGAATTATAGAAATTAATACAGATTGTTATAACCATCTAAAACCATTAACAGTGCGGTTCCAAGATATGAGCAGGGAACTGGAAGCAATCTCACATTTAATTGATAATAGAGCAAAACGTTCTGCTTGGATTAGCGGTGCAGGAACGATCTTTAAAAAGATATTTGGTATTTTAGACGAAAATGATGGTTTACGATATGATGAAGCCATTAGAACCATACAATTTAATGAAAGAAAAATAGCTTCATTAATGAAAGAAAATATTTTAGTAACTACTACAGTGTTAAATCAATATAATGTCACTCTAAATAAAATAAAAGAGAATGAAGCAAATTGTAAAGACGCTATTACTAAACTATCAGCAAATGTCAAAAACATTACAGAAATCACAAACGGTTTGCGAATACAAGCATATGTTAATGAAGTAATTAATGCAATTGAAACATCTATACTTACCCTTTCTTTTCAATTAGAAGACATCATTAACGCTATTCTATTCAGTAGCCAAAATATCTTACATCCTGCTATAATAACACCCACAGAACTTCACAAAGAACTTACAAATAATTATAGATACTTACCCAGTGACCTCGAGCTGCCTGTATCTTTAGATATTAATTCTGTTCATGTAATCTTAAGTATTTCTAGGTTAGTTTGTTTCTATGCTAGTAATAAGGTAGTATTTGTATTGCAAGTACCAATGGTCAAAATTCAAGAATATGTGTTATATCATAGTATTGCTCTACCAACACCACATAATGCTTCAAACCCAAATACGTTTAGTTTAATATTACCTGATAACAAGTACATAGCAATGACCAAGGACAAATCCCTCTATTGTGTTTTCAATAGTTTAGAAGTTTGTCTACTACTTACTCCCGGCAATTATATTTGTGACATCGAAAATGTATACTCCACAGACGCAAAGCCCACATGTGAGAGTGAACTTCTCTCAAAAATAGTTACTGAAAAACCTACTCAATGTCGCACAAAATCTCTTATAGGAAATATAAATATCTGGAAAGCCTTAATTAACAATAAGTGGATCTTTATACAATCGGAACCTAATAAAATATCAATAGATTGTTTAAATACCAAATTACAAGAAATTACTATTTCAGGTACAGGAATGCTCAACATTCCAAAAAATTGTATTGTCTATTGTAAAACTACCACACTCATACCTAAGTATAACACCTTCAATGTAACCTCTCCGATCAACCACTTTCCAGATTTTAACCTAATTAATGACTCTTGTTGTAACATAAATAAAATAATTAAAAATGAAATTAATGTATCACCCGTAAAATTAGATAATGTAAATTTAGATGATTTTCATACCGATTATAATGACAAAGTGAAATCTATTCTAGATGACCTAGAACCCATAGAACATCCGCCAACCCCACACATTGTAACGTATGGGACACATTATTCAATTTTGACACTTGTAATTGTAGTTTTTATATTCCTATTTCTTGTATACTTAATTTGTAAGAGAATCTGTAAATTACGCAACCGTTCCTGTAAAATTAAAATAAATAATTGTAAAACCGCATCTCAGCCTGAACCTGTAATAGAAATGACAGACAGACAGACAGATCCCGAAGATAAACCTAATATTAGCAATGTTGCTCCACTTCGAATAACAATATAACAGAGACTTTGAATTAACCCCAAAGCCTCCTTTTAAAGGGGGAGGTGTTATATCCCTGGATTGCAAGGGTTCATGCTGGGACGACACAAAACTGCAATGTCAGCTTTTCTTAGTATTAATCATTGTTTGTAGTAGAAGTTAGTCTGCATCCATCCTTCTTTCGGAACGGTTGTCTTTCATAATTATATTTTATTTCAATTATAATTTGTTTATATCAAAAATAGTTTTTTTAAAAACCAAATCCCAAAGTCCGGGATAACAGTACGTATTATGTACGTGTTTACTTATCTCAGTAATTAACGTTTTATGTTCATTTTACGGAGAAAAGTTTAGATTGTTATGAATTCTAATTGTTAAGTTAGACACAAAGCTTTATTCTTTTCTTGAAGCATTCTTTAGAACAAAACTTTTACTTTACAACAGTCTGTAACACGAAAATATAGTGTTATGTTATCTAATGCGGTATAGCATAAAATAACCAAGAATTTAGAATATTATGATAAATGTTCTATTCTAACCAACATACCTACTAAGTCATGTTTGCTATTGAAAATCGTGTATGTGTAATAGCAGTATATTTTACGCAACCGTTGTTTGGTCGTCAAGTCACCTTTCTTTAGCTATTTTGCTTTCAATCTCGAAACAGTCAATCAAAAATATTTTAGGAGTAAAGTAGTACCTACCTACCTACTAAGTTAATGTTAGCAGTAATTTCTAGTACCTAACATAGATCTTATTTCCCCAATAAAGTATAAGGTAAGCAATAAATACAACCTTTAAATACCACTCAGACTCAGACGTATTTTATGTGTATCGTGGTAAGAATATAAATTGTTTGATAGCTATCTCTGGGCTGGAGTGGCCGCGGCAGTGTGACCGCGTCGAATGTGAGTGGGACGCCTTTGACACTGTCTTCCTTCACTCTTGGACTGTACAAGGGGAACAGAGTGGCAGTCAAGAAGATACACAGAAAGAAATTGGATTTGAACAAGAAATTGCTTTGGGAGATTAGGCAGGTTAGTTGGTTTTAAAATAAACTTTGAAAGATTAAAATGTGACTGGAAAAAATAGTTAGGATATTATTTGTCTGCTATGTATTTTGTTTCTGTGCCTTAAATCTGCTATAATATGAAGATACTGAAATGTGTTTTAAATTGCTATTACTTCGGATGCTACTTATAAAAAAAAAATACAGATGAGTTCGTTGACTAGAAACGTTTTCTTATTTAGTGGTGGTAAGATAACCAATCTTTATGTCTTATCTTATTAATAATGTAAATATTCGTTAAATTGCCCGTGTCGATATTTGTGCCTTAATTCCTAGACTAGAATTCACTCGGAAATTGTCCATCTCTGTCAATGTCCGGATCACCGAATTAATCTACTGTTTCGGAATCGAAGTGAACGTTAATTGGTTGTGCTAGGAACGTTAGCATTGGTGTCATTGTTTACAGTGCGCGGTTTTCTTTAACCTAAACCTGTTTGTCCGTAGTTTGATATACAGAATATAGTATATGCTTTCTGTTCTTATTTTATCAGTGTACTACGAGTAACTAAGATACTAATCCGTTCATAAAATTTTGAGTAAGGAACATTAAAAAATCTCCAGATTTTATTTCTTAGTCCTAACAATAAAAATATCTAAAAACCACAGCAACATTTCCAACAGATTTAAAAGCAACATAAACACAAACGTATCATAAAAATGTAACCAGAAAGTATAAAGGCTTATCCATAAAAGAGTGTTACATCTTGCGTCAACAGGCTCGCAACGTGTCGCACGAGAATACGGCGCGTTTTATCGGCGCGTGTGTGGACTGCCCTTTAGTGTTTGTGCTCACTGAGTACTGTCCGAAGGGCTCTCTCAAAGACGTACTTGCCAACGAGGAATTGCAATTGGACTGGAACTTCAGGACGTCACTGGTTCATGATATCGTACAGGTGAGGATTTAATAATTATTACTTGATGTTTATTTAAATACTAGTTGTATAAATAGCTATAAGTATACATATGTAAAGGTTTCTCATGAAAATAATGTCAACATGAATTTTCCTACATTTTCTCAAAAGTCTTGTCTTTCTAATCGAGTCTAAAATAATAATTCCAAATAAATATAAGACACACTAATCACAAACATCCAAGACGAAACCCTACCCAATTTTATTACCACAAACGTGTGAGATTTCCTATTTTTATCCTTTGTATAAACAGTTATTACACATACAACACTTGGAAGACAAAATCAAAGCAAGGTATAATAAAAGACAAGCCGTTTGACCTTTCGTAACTAGCTATAACTCGGCGAAGTAATGTTGTGAGGCCATATCTGGTGACGCCGTAAACATTACGATACGCCGGATTATAACACCACTTTATATTGTGCTTACTTACAACATATTGCTAACATTTTACTTAGGAATTATGGAAACTTATAACATGTTTTATAAATTGCTGTTTTCAAGTGAGTAAGAGAGCTATAAACTTGTAGCTGTTTTTGCCTACACGAGGTAGAACGTAGAATGATCGTACGATTACAAGAAAGGTTGTAGTCGTACGATGGGTTTAAACATACAGATTTTTTCGGAGTGTCATTCTTAGAGCTCGCAAGCCTTCACACGAGTACGGTGATAATTGGTTGGTCTTGGACTGTCTAGAACACAATTTGACTACATTTGATTTCCGCTTAGAGCTTAAAGTGACTACAACACAATGCGAGCACTCAAATTTCCTGAAGCACACATTGACTGAAATCGCATCATGCCATAGTACGATCTTGGCTAATAAGGATGACACCTAACCTTAATCACGTACAATTTTCTATACTTTACATTCCTACCTCATTTTGCGGCGCCTGACTAATCAAGTATCTTTTTCTATACTTAGTATTTCTTCCTGTATATATTCCTTAGGGTATGTGCTACCTGCACGGCGGTCTGGGCGCGCACGGTAAGCTCCGCTCGTCCAACTGTCTGATCGACGGCCGGTTCGTCCTCAAGATATCGGACTTCGGCCTCAACACGCTCTGCACGCCCACGGACCTCATTAAGGATGACAATTATTATTATAGTAAGCGCCTATTTCATCATCTTCAAGTAAAGAGTAACTACTCAAGTAGGATATTATTGGGCATTCTACCCCACCTGCCGTTCCTACGTCTCACTCCGTTCGCCTTCGTCACTTTCGGTGTGGTAAAATGCCCAATAATATCGTATGGAGTAGGAGCCGTTCAACATTTCCGTTTTATTGATTTACTTACTTTTTTATTACAATAACAACAATAACTGCGGCTCATGCTGACGATATGCTTCACTTTATAAATGCTGATGTAATTGATATATTACCTCATTATTAAACATACACATGCACAGTCGCCATGAAATTTGTAAAACAACCACAATCGTTACATGTAAACAAACTCTGTGTTCAGTCTCAGGAGACTGGTTTTCGTCATGGAAAATTATTACCTAATTCGGTACGATGCATTATATGTGGACCGTCAAATTGCGGAAAAACCAATTTATTGATTGGTCTTCTTATTCACCAGAATGGTTTAATATTTCAAAATGTATATGTTTATTCAAAAACCTTGCAACAACCCAAGTACGTCTTTTTAGAAAAAGTTTTGCATCGAGTACCAGGCATGTCATTTCAGAAATATCATGAAAATGAGCAAGTACTGAGTGTTCAGGACGCAAAACCGAATTCTGTGATTGTATTTGATGATGTTGCTTGTGAAAATCAAAGTAGCATGCGTGATTATTTTGCAATGGGAAGACACAAGTTCATCGATTGTTTTTATTTAAATCAGACTTATAGTAAAATTCCTAAGCAGTTAGTAAGAGACAACGCGAATCTAATCATACTTTTTAAACAAGATGAAAGAAATATGAGACATGTTTATGAAGAACACGTCAATACTGATATGACATGGTCTGAATTTCGTGAAATGTGTTCAAAAATATGGAGTGTACCTTTCAACTATGTTGTAATTAATAAAGATTGTTCCAAAAACAAAGGATGTTATAGAAGTAAATTTGATACGTTTGTAGTATTTGACTAAGACGTGTACATATATAAGACCATTGCATGCGAGACATTATTATTCTTCTTACGACACTAAACCGATTACGATCTATTTATCAATATGGAAAAATCATTGAAAAGACAAATTGTTGAGGCGGCAGAAGCTGTAAAGAAAAAAGTACGAAAAATGAAAGATGCTGAGATTGACAACAAACAAGCACTGGAATCTGTTTTCAAGCCTGTAACTGAACCTCTCAACCTAATTGCTAACACTAGGAAGCAATTTTCACCCCTGCGTGCTAGTGAAGATTTTGTTGAGGTTCCGTTTGTGGACGAAACTTCACAAGAAGAAAAAACTGGTAGTTGTAATAATAATAGCGATGAAGATGAATCCGATATCAGCAGTGACTCTTTTCAATCAATAGTTGACAGCAAACAAGGTTGTGATACATCATCCTGGTCAGTATCTTCAGAAGCGTTAGTAGACATTCCATTCGGTGTTAGAGCAGAACGTGGGAAACTGATGTTAGGTTCCGCTAGTATATCGATCAACGATCAATACATTACCGTGGCTGGAAGTAAATACCGAAGTACACCTGGTTTGAAACAATTGCTGCTTAAGAAAGTCGTAGACATAAGCTTGGTTACAGAAAGCGATATGAAACATTATAAGTCTATGCTACTTGATACAAATGCACATCGTCGAGACTACGATTCAAATAAGCCAATAAAAAGTAACAAAGGACAAAAATATTTGCAAGTTATTAAGCCTCTTTTTAAACTGAAGAATTCAGTTCAGGGAAGGGGTCTACCGTTAAGAAAAGAGTGGAAAGAAGATGTAGATTTTGTGTACTGGGATGATCCTAATGAATTGGTTGAAAGATTGAAATTATTAATTGCGTCTAGAGATGCTGGTAACACAGGATTGGACAGTGAAATTATATCTATTATTGAAGAATTGCGTGAAAGTAAAATTATAAATAAATAAAATTAAAATTTAAAGGTTTCATTTTATCATCAGACTTTCAATACAGTACACCTTCAATATGAATATAGATAAATTCGGTCATTATGTTCATAAAAGAATGCGATTATCAGACCTGTTTGATTTTAATGAAAATGCATTAATTAAATCAGAAAATGGCGATTTTGACTTAAAAACGTTGAGATTGAGAGGAATTAGAACTCCTATAGAAGCAGATGATGCTGTGAACAAGGACTATGTAGATCATTTGAATGCTAATACGATAAAAGAACTAAATAAACTCATTGGATCATTGCGTTCTCGAATCATAACAGATGCTCGAACTACTGTTCAATCAACTTTAAATGTAAAGGTACCTGAAGTTTTAACTCATTTGCAAGATAAGTTTTATACCAAAGCAGATGTCGATAAGTTACTTCAAAAAACAACATCTCCGTAATGGCAAAACAGCAAATCGTAAATGAAATACACAAAGCAGCTCGTAAAAATTTCCTTCGACGTCATGTTATTTTAAAAGGAATCCACGACTTATGGCAAGCAGATTTAATGGATATGCAAAACCTGAGAAAGTACAACAAGGGTTATAACTATATTTTAGCGGTGATTGACTGCTTTTCAAAATATGCCTGGGCTGAACCATTAAAATCAAAAAATAAAATTGATGTTGCTCGTGCATTTCAACATATACTGCTTAGCAGCCGTACTAATCCTGTTAACTTACAAACTGATATGGGGACAGAATTTTATAATAACACTTTTCAATCCCTAATGAAGAAGCACAACATTAATCATTACTCATCGTTCTCTACTAAAAAAGCATCTATTGTAGAGAGATTGATTAGAACTGTAAAAAATAAATTATATAAATATTTTAGTCTCAGTGGAAACTATAAGTGGTTAGGTCTACCATTGGATGATATAATGAAGAGTTATAACAACAGTAAACATCGCACTACCAAATTTAAACCGATTGATGTGAATAAATCGAATGAACCAGTAATAAAAGAAAATATAAAAAAAATAAAGAAACATGATTTATTTCAGTGGAAGCCTAAATTCAAAGTTGGTGATTGTGTTCGTATAAGTAAATACAAACATAATTTTGAGAAAGGTTACACTCCTAATTGGTCGACTGAGTTATTTAATGTAAAAAAGATTAATAAAACCTTACCAGTGACATATTACATAGAAGATCAACGAAAGCAGAACATATTAGGAGCTTTTTATGAGCAAGAACTTCAAAAGTCTAACTATCCTGACGTTTATTTGATAGAAAAAGTGTTGAAAAAGAAAGGAAATAAATTATTTGTCAAATGGTTAGGTTTAAGTAGTGCAGAAAACAGTTGGATTGACAAAGCGGCAATTATATGTTAAGATATTATATAATCATTATTTTTTTAAATTCTTTCATTATACTTTAAGTAATGCAAGGTGGAGGACTAGTTAATAACATTATTAATAATCTACCATTTGAAGTTCATTTGCCTGGATACAATTATTGCGGACCAGGAACCAAACTTCACGAACGGTTAGCGCGAGGCGATCGAGGTGTAAATAAGCTAGACGAAGCTTGTATGCAACACGACATTGCGTACGCAAACTACACAGATTTATCAAATCGTCACAAAGCTGATTTACAACTACTTAACATGGCCAAACAAAGACTTAAATCAAAAGATGCAGGGAAAGGTGAAAAACTAAGCTCATGGCTAGTGAGCAAAGTCATGAAAGCTAAACTTAAGTCAGGATCCGGCGTCAAAACATTTAAAAGCTTAGTTTCAAAAATAAAATCAAAAGTTAAGAAACTCAGACACAAAGATAATAAGTCTTTAATAAAAGCAGCTTACTTAGTTGCAAAAAAGTTATTGCCAAACATCCATCATCGAATTCGGGTACCACGAGTAATACCCGTACCAAAGACTGGAGGAGTTCTTCCTTTAATCCCAATTTTCGCTGGTTTATCAGCTTTAGGAGCTCTAGCTGGTGGTGCAGCTGGCATTGCGAAAACCGTTAATGATTACAAAGCAGGCAATCGAAATTTGCAAGAAACAGAACGACACAATAAAGCTATGGAAGCTTTAGTATTGGGCAAGGGTTTATACATTAAACCGTATAAAAATGGTAAAGGATTGTTTGTAACATCTCCAAAAAACTGAAAAATATGCTACCCAGCCGCCCTCTAACTAATGTAGACATCTTAAAATATTCAAGAAATATACCTCATTTTCGTGGGGTCTACATGAAGGATCGATTACCTAGGAAGCCGAAACAGATTGAATGTGCTATTGTTAACTTAGATGATTCTAAGAACGAAGGAACGCATTGGGTAGCCTATGTTAAAATATATGACTATTGTGAATATTTTGATAGCTATGGAAATTTAAAACCTCCATTGGAACTGTTGCAATATTTTAAGAACTGTAAAGTTTTTTATAACTATACTAGATATCAAAATTTCAACACAGTAAATTGTGGTCATTTATGTTTAAAATATTTGTGGACATTTTGGAATAAAACTATATAAAATATACACTTTTATTTTATTTCTATCATTTGCAAGATGTCCCTCACTTTGTCGATAACTGGGAACTCATCAACTTTATCTACGTACTATCCTAATACGTTGCAATTAAATGGAGAGTATGAGTGTGCTTTATTGCATTTTTCAACATATAACTCTATTCCAAACATTGACAAAGGTAATAACAAGTTCTATTATGGCTCCAACGATGTTATTGAAATACCGGAAGGTACTTATGAATTGCAGGATATAAGTGAGTATTTAAAATCTGAAATAAAAGATGCATCAATTAAACTACAGTGTAATAATAATACTTTAAAAGCTAGTATATACTGTTCAAAAGACGTTAATTTTGAGAAAGAAAACTCTTTCAGAGCACTGTTAGGGTTTAATAAGCAGGTCTTGAAAGCAAATAAATGGCATCTGTCACAGTCTCCAGTCAACATTTTACCTACGACCGTAGTCAGGATTGAATGTGATATTGTAAGCGGATCATATATAAACGGTGAACCAAGTCACATTATTCACGAATTTGCACTCAATGTACCACCTGGATACAGGATCATAGAAATCCCGAAGAACTCAATATACTTTCCAATTAATCAAAACAACATAAGCTGTATACATATCAGGCTATTAGATAAAAACAATCGATTAATCAATCTACGCGGTGAAGAAGTGCAGCTATATTTACATCTTAGAAGAAAAACATGATTGACTACAATAAAAATGTGTCTCAACAAATTAAGAATATCAGTTCTACTCGGACCACCTGTCAAATAAGACCACGCTCTAAGAAAAAAAATAAATTAACTGAAGACAATAAAGCGTTCCTTAGAGCGATCGGATTGGTAAAATGAATATCTTAGACGTTTTATCCGCTCCAACTTACGATAACACTATAGAAGGAATCGAATTTCATTCCTACAAGCCCTACGTAACAAGTTTCAACAGGAACGATGAAATCCGCATACCTATCAACCAACAAGACTTGTACGTACTACCATCAGCTAGCACGCTATATTTGGAAGGAACTGTTATCGTTAGTAAAAAAGACACGAAAGAAAAAGCTACTAGTGTTAATTTTACGAACAATGCGCTAATGTACTTATTCCAAGATATTAGATATGAGCTTAATGGAGTGGAGATTGATAAAATAAAAAATGCAGGTGTAACTACTACAATGAAATCACTAATATCAATGAATGAAAGTGAATCAAAAATATCTAATGCTTGGGGATGGAATATTGATGGTATAAAAAATATCAATGGAGGAAGATTTTCAGCTTCTATACCACTATGTCATATTCTCGGATTTGCTGAAGATTTTAAAAAAGTCGTGATAAACTGTAGACATGAACTGATATTGTTACGAAGTAACACCAATGTGAACGCTGTAAAACTGAGCACTGGTGAAACGGTGGATGATGTTCAGATTAACAAAATTATATGGCGCGTACCGCATGTTAAAGTATCAGATAAAGAAAAAATTGGATTGTTAAAACTATTAGAAAAAGATCGACCACTTCAAATGATATACAGGAATTGGGACCTGTACGAATATCCAGCTTTACCTAAAACTACAAAACATACCTGGTCTATCAAAACTTCATCTCAAATAGAAAAACCAAGATACATCATACTTGGGTTACAAACAAATAGAAAGAACAATGCAAGTTCAGACATGTCTCAATTCGATCACTGTCATGTTCGTGACGTAAGAGTGTATCTCAATTCTACGTATTTCCCGTATGAAAACCTAAATGTAAATTTTGCTGACAACAGAATTGCTTTATTATACGAGCAGTACACCAGATTTCAACAGTCATATTACGGACGTCGTCCAGAGCCCATATTAAGCGAGAAACAGTTTAGAGACTTAGCACCGCTGTTTGTTATTGATTGCTCTAGACAAGCGGATAACTTAAAGACAGGTCCAGTTGTGGATGTGAGAGTTGAAATAGAGAGTAATTCGGAAATACCAGATCAAACTTCAGCCTACTGTCTGATTCTCAACGATTGTGTAATAGAATACAAACCATTAAGCAGCATCGTGAAGAAGCTATCATGAATCCGGATACCATCATCGTAGAAATCCAAGGATTTAAAGATTCTATAAATAATTTTATTGTGAAAGAAGTGGCTATCGTAAGTCAGGAGCATGCACAAACGTTCCTGGTTAAACCACCATATTCGTTCCATTACCTAACACAAGAAGAAAAAAAGCAAGTGAGATGGTTGGAAAAAAATAGGGGAATTTACTGGAGTGAGGGCTACATAGACTACAAGGAGTTTAAACGTGCAATAGTGCCATATTTAGAAAATAAAAAAATTATTACCAAGGGTTTGGAAAAGATAAAGTGGATTAAAGACTTATGTGCGAACTGTGAAGTAATTGATATAGGTGAGAAGGGATGTCCTAATTTTTCAGTTTTAAAAACTAAATATTGTAAAAATAAAACTGAATTTAATTGTGTGAATCATAAATTGAATTGTGCACTTAATAATGCTGTGTGTATTAAAAAATGGTATTTTGATAATAATATGTCTGTATTCAAATTATTTTGTTGTTGTTAAGTTATATTTAATAAAAATATCTAAGTAACTATTTATGGTTTTTTATTTGATCCAATTAATTTAATTATAAATTTTAAATTAGCTGTACCTATGATTAAGTTATTTGAAGTTAACATACAATAATTGTACATGAATACTGTAATACTGTAAATAATAACAAACCTGCAAATCTAGTCTTATTTTACAGCTAATTTGAAATTTATTAATTTAAAATAAAACACAAAATTACATTAAAATATAGCATTTATTACTTCATATATTTATTTACAATTTAACTAGAGCTAATATTCTATTTATTTTACCATCTTAACTTACAAAGCAAAACTTATTTTTATTTAATATTTATAATCAGTACATTCATCATTAATCACATTTAAAAAATACATTATTAATTATATATTATATAAACAAAGTTCAAACTACATTACTTACTAATAACAATTGTCCCCACAAAGTTTTTTGGAAATTTTATTTATTAATGTTAGTGTCTCTTCCATAACATAGTCCACAGGTTCACTCACTATGTATTGCGCACTCATAACTACCGAGTCTTCATTATCACTTGCAGTTGTAGATTCTTGTTGCTCACTTATGTCCAAAACTTGTATTTGGATCAGTCGCAGACCTTTTCTCTTCTCATTATTTATAACGTATGACTGGCAAAGAGGCAGCTTCCGCTTTTGACAATCCCTTTTCGATCTTGGTTTCTTATTGGATAGTCTTTGTTGTTCAGATAATTGTCGTTGCTCGGGTACATGCCAGCTCAAACTTGGAGTCGGGAAACCTTGACCGTATTGCGAAAAGATAAGGTCAGGGGAATCACACATTTTTGATGATCTGAAACAAACAAAATAACAGTTAATATAAGTAATGGGAATTAATATCAACCTAAGTATAATATAAAATGATTTAAAATAAACTACTTACTGTTTTCGATTCAATGATGAGAAACTGAGAAGTCCAACCAGTACGGTCAATATCAGCGAAATGAGACGGAGGACTAATATTATTATGTTTACGTAATGTAACAGTACTCCAGAAAGCATTGCGCACGTTTTTATAACAAGTTTGAACTTGATTCTTATGTGCGCACGGCACAGTACGTCACTTGGGAGCACCTGATCGGTGTTAATTTACACAAACCAGTCAGCGCAATGCGCTTTGTCATCAAGAACGGAAATGAAACAGATTTATGAACATAAAATATTATTTATTTAAGTATATATTTATAGTAGGTACAAAGTACACTTAAAAGCTAACTATATCAGAGGTCGTATAGTTACACCTCTGCTCTAAATAGTACAAGGACACCAAGAATACACATTGTAGAATTGTTTACATAATAAAGTTAGGTTCAAAAGAAACTTCAAAACATACAACTATTCGTTCCATACGGGAATCGAATCATGACACGCAGCGCAGCAATCGATTGACTGCTTAACCACTACGTCAACAGTGCTGTCAACATGTCACATTACTAGACAATAAGTACATTTCACATTATTAAAAGAGTAACAAACTACATATTCATAATAGTAAGGTTTTTAAAATAAAATACATGTTAAAAATGTAACTACTGTAATTACGTTTAAATCGTGGTAATGCATTACATAAATATAGTTGCGTTACCCCAGGCTAAAGTACAAACTTTATCAAACGATAGCAATCGTTTATCATCATTGCTTGAAAGTGCTATTTTATTTACGTCCTGAGTGAATATTTCATGTTTTATTGACCTAAACAATACATTTTTTTTGTGAATAACATTGCAATTGTATAAAACATTTTTATAATCTAACATATTTAAATTTTTGGTAATACATTTTTTTGTACCTTTTGCCTTTTTAATTGTTTTATTTAAAGTTTTAATACAATAAAGCTTTGAGCGCAGTCCCACGAATTCTTTGATAATGTTGCCACCCATTTCATCCTTAAACAGTCCTGGAACCTTTTTATTCATAATTGGTAAGTTAAAGTCGTTGTTACAGTCATAATTGCTGGTATCGAAATATTTTAGAAAATGGAGCTTGAAATCTCTATAAACGTCATTAGTCTGTACATCATATACTAGGCTATCTGTGTCAGTATAACACAATTCAATCCGGTTACCATAAAAAGGTTTTATGATGGAATAATGAAAATCATACATGTGACTCTTAGATAATTCTAATACAGTAAACCCTATGTATATTGGTTTATTAAGAAGTACGCGCGAAGGTTTCATTTGAATTGCTACTAGATCATCAGAAAATACAGAGGCGCTATGAAAATATGGGCTGGCTATCAATTTTTCAGCACAAGCAGTCTTTTTTGTTTTATTGTTCGAGTCACACCACTTGTTTACTAACTTAACGTCTATTCGATGTTCATTATTTTCCAGGGTTTTTCCAAAAATACTATTGTTCAATAATTTGAAAAAGTCTTGTTCAAACATAGACTCTGCTTTTTGACGTAACTGGGTGTTAATATCAATATATTGTTTTAAAAAACAACTTTGCTTAAATGTAATAGCGCGATGGACCCTTCTCAATATTAAACCGTGGTGTAAACACTTTTTTAAATGTATGTAATGAATAACATAGTGATATTTATCGTACAAATTAGTTATTAGCTTTTTATTCTTACCACCAGGTGGTAAACATTTTTCTGGACAAAAAGGAAAGTCATTGTGTTCCATGTGCAAATTCTCCGGATATATTAAATCAACTTCAAGAATGTAACCGTTTTCCGCAGTATCACTGATGCCTGCTAAGTTCAATTGTAAAAAATCAATTTCTTGTCTATTCATAAATCTAAAACCAGAATAGGGTAGGGATTGACACATGCTATAACCGTATAAATTATTACAATCTAAGTAAATGATAAATGAATCTGGACGGTTTGGATCGTATGTATCTAAATATTTATTATTGGCTTTGGCATGTCTTTTGGAACACATACAAACACCTCCCCGAATACCTTTTTGTATCATTCTAAAAATTTCAACATCACTAATCAATTCTAATTGAACCCCTGTTTGTAAAAGCATTGCATCAAAAGATAGACTTGGTGCTGTAAGATAAAACGCGGGATCGAGCTTGTAATGTAGTTTACAAGTTTTTCGAAAATTTTCAAATACATCTGTTAACAAAAGAACATCTGTTTTAAGATATAAATCTGTGTACATACCCATGTTTTGAATATTAAATACTGACCAAACAGACTGAGCGTGTTCATAGTCTTCATCGGTAATTGCTTCATTGGTTAAAGAGTTAAAAAAATGTTTTTTAGAGGGTAAACACGTATCCTCATAACGTTCCCATTGAGACATATAGTCATATGGATACACTCCTTTACGGGTGAGTAAGTTTAATTGTTTTATATTGGGAAAATAAAATTTTAAATGTTTAAAGTCTTGTTTTTGTATTGTACTAACTAACTTTTCTAAGCTAGTTCCTAAAAACTTGAAAGAATCTACAAACCTAACCTGGATGCTTTCCCCGGTAGAAATGGGAATAAACTTAGTGAATGAAATATAGTTTTCTTTTGTTTTCGGTATCACTTTAATAGATCCAGGAGCTTCACCTAATTCTTTTATGAAAAGGTGGCAATCGTATCCGGATAAATTATGAAAAAATACTGGCAAAAATGTTGGCAGTTTGTATTGTATGTTACAGTAACTATGGGCTGCACCACGATATTTACCAGTCAAGTGACAATGATCGCGAACCCTATCACCCAACAAGAAGTGTTCACAAATATGACATGTCATCGCGTTTTCAAAGTCACGAGCATTATCATTTGAGTAAATCATAGGAACATTATTTTTTAAAATATCGTAAATTTTTTGTGCATCTTTATAGATAGACTTCACAAAATTTGACACACAATCCGCACCGCGATAAGAAACGTAACGATTGTGGGTATCGTCTAGCGTACATGTGATATGATAAGCGAAAGCTACAGGCACATGTCGCTGTCGCGTTACAGTACTCGCCTTAGTGGGGTCAGGGTCACAAGATTCATAGCGTTCTAGCATTGTTTCAAAATCGGCGTATACAACAAATGGTACAATTTGCTTTCTATTATAATTTTTAAACTGAATGAAAGAACCCCTTGGAGGTAGTTCAGTGGCGACACCTCCACAACTATGTGAACTAAGGTCATCGCATGAATTAAAAAACATTAAACAAGCGTCACAAAAGTACAGTTTACTGTGGTGTTTTGTTATTTGATTTTTAACAAGTCGCGGCAAGTCTTTAATGAGACAGTAATGTGATAAATCATCTCTTTCTAAATAAAGTAAATGAATCACCTTTCCGTTTAAGGCTTTTGGTTTGTAAAGCGGTCCTATGACAGTATTATTTTTTAAACCATAAATGTAAATGCAAATTTCAGGGTTATTCACTTCGAACCGCGCAATATCTGAGAAATTCACTGGAAATGACATGTCCTTTACCTTTAAAACGTTACGAAAATCAGGGTAAGAAGATACCCTTTCAGGATGAATCTTAGCTGGATATAAAGCAGCAACAACAGACCATAAAAAACAATACTCGTCATTATTGCGGATATTAACACATGCTTTTTTCGATTTTATTGCAGGAGGTAATTCGATAAAGCCTGAACCGCGCAACGGTTGATATTTGTTAATATTGACTTCCAAATGAGAACTACTCAAGAACGTCCATCCACTGTCTCGGTCCTGAAATTCTTCTATCTTTTTTGTTAAAGTATTTTTTATCTGAGACATTAATGAATCAAATTCATAATTCTGATGCAGAGTAACGTTTTTTGTGGCAAATGATTTCATATCCTGAGAATCATTTTTAAACATTAAAAACAAAGCAAAATATTCGAAATTAACTTTTAGGCAAGCATGTTCTTTAAGAGATATGTCAATTAAAGTTTTAATTTTGTCCCAATTATTATTAAGAAATGTTTCTAGAGAACAATTCTCAGACGGATCGATAACTCTATAAGAAGCTATACGATTACGAAATGCAGAATGTATTATTTCAACACCTTCGCAAAAATGCGAAATAGTTTTGTTTTTATGATTATTACTACGTAGGTGACCTGTCCAGTGACTGCGCTCAACAGATGTGTTACAAACAGTACAGAAAGGCATTTTAAATTAAATTAGTTTTAAACTTACTATTAGATGTTGCAATATAATTTATTATTATTGCAATTATAATGTACGGTCGCAAAATACAATAACAAGGTACCTGGTGCCTATTCTATCAACTTAAATATTTAGTTAAAATGTGTTATCGCTATAGAAGACGGGCTCCGAATCATTGAACATCTCATGTGTCCGTCTCATGAACACTTGAAGCCCGTCCCACTGCGGCGTGTCTCGGTCCAGCTGGACCTTAAGAGCGACCGAGGCTTTCTTCCACCGATGCTCTTTAGGGGTGGAGACAACCTCAGCCTTATTATACACCCTTACCTCCACATAAAAGTCCCCTTGGATGTCCGCCGTTCGCCGCACTTTGCCGTTGGCAACACGGCTCGTCAGGCTCGAACCGAAGTCGGTTGAGGTCGGTGATGATAATTTATTTATTTCCTCGAAACCAAAGAGGTCCGAGCCCGTAGTGTGTCTTTTACTGTAAACAATTTAACATATTCTTTATAATCATTTACACAACACATTACATAACATTAGTTTTTAATTAACGAATTGAGGGTGTATTATATAAGTACTTCTCTGTCAAACCCTACGAAGATAGAAAGCATGATGTTATGTTATATAATAACAAATAATATTTAATGGAAATTGATTTCAACGCTCTCTGCGTTACAGTTTTAAATCTACTAACCAACGTTTAACTGTGTATATCATTTTAATTGACATAACATACACACCAAGGACCTATAGGTACAAGCAGTAATACAAAATTACCTTGATTTAGATTCCGATGACCTTGTCGCGGATGCTTTGCGCTTCGACACCTTCTTTTTAGGCTGCACCTCGGCTACAGCTGTCGGTCGGGACTGATATACATCGGAGTCAGACCTGCAATGGAACACATAATGATTAACTTTGGAACTAATAACTATGTCTTAATTAAGACTACCGATACACCAGCCGGCAGACAGAAACCAGGTCCGTAGCTGAGTAGCGATATACTACCGATACACCAGCCGGCAGGCAGAAACCAGGTCCGTAGCTGAGTAGCGATATACTACCGATACACCAGCCGGCAGGCAGAAACCAGGTCCGTAGCTGAGTAGCGATATACTACCGATACACCAGCCGGCAGGCAGAAACCAGGTCCGTAGCTGAGTAGCGATATACTAGCGATACACCAGCCGGCAGGCAAAAACCAGGTCCGTAGCTGGGTAGCGATTAAATGCAAATTCAATAAATTTAATAGTACTTACTTACATTTTATAAGTTGGAGGTTGCGGAAGTAACTGGTGTATAACACTGGAAGATACTGGAGCGAATGTTATATTGTGATCAAAATTGATTGGTTTTATTCATAAAAAATACCATTTCAGCAATATTTATTCCAAAAGAAAATTAAACCTTAATTGTATGGTCTTACAGTTGTATGGCTAATTTATGTTACTTACGTTCAATTAAATCGTAGTGATTGAATTCACACACAAGACAAAGATGAAGACGATACCTACATGACACTCTTGATTACATTATAAAATTGTAATAAAGTAAGTATGTTTGTTTAATAAACCTTGATGTAAAACTTTACCTGACATCACACATGTGAAATAAAGAATTAAAAAAACATTTTTTCATAGATGCAAATAAAAACGAACTGAAAGAAAAAATCGTGGAAACATTTTTTGTGCAGACTAATCCATGAAACGAACTCGCGTCAAAAAGTTAGTTCATATGTTGCAGTAAAACTTGTCATTAGTCGGAATTTATGATTGATTTGAACCTCCGATCAACACGTATAAACCTGTTTATACTTGTCGCATAGGGAATCTCTCAAATTTGACAATCGAACGTGAACCTTCCAGCTTTGTGGTAAAGTTAAAAATCTTTTGCAGAAATTTGACAGATTGCAATTACAATTACAATACATAATTATTTTATTAAAATAATGATTGATTTTATAACGCCTCGGTTGGCGTTCTATTGTTTGTATTTGAAATTAAAAAGACTGATTAGCAATGTAGGTATTATTTTATTTCATTAATTTAATCCTACTTTGTCACACATTCTCTTCTTCAGCATCCGATTCTGATTCCAGTTCCGATATCATCTACTTAACGACTTAAACGAACTTTCATAATCATTTCATCTAAAGGCTTAGTAGGTACTGTTATTATGATTCATCTTTCAAGTAATTCCTAGATTGATAGAACTAACAATTTATTATGAAACATTAAGTATAAAATAATATGCAAAGTTATCAAAACTGGTTTAGGAACATCTTCTATTTAAATTAATTGCATTGATTAGGAACTCCCCTAAAAAACAAATTTAATCAGAGACTGTAACATGCACAATTATCATCTTACATGCTGAGTAATTCTTGAATACATGGAAATAACTCATACATACAGGTGGTCGTATAATAAAGTTCGGATATCGCAAATTTACCTATAATGCAATTTTGCAGTCTTTGAGACTCTAAAGAATCATTTACACTTGATATTTTATTCAATGACACACTTGATATTTTATTCAATTTTCTTATCATATTTATTTAGAGCAAGTAGTCAAATCTATTGATATAGATGTGTTTAATAATTCTTTGACTAAACTCAAGCGAATCTTAAATGATATGTTTTTAATTAAATTTATGTGTTATAGCTAGATAACAAAACATGTGTTTTTATATGTAAGTACTGTCTACGGGAAACATATTTGCAACTGTTCATAATTTAATATTTATTTGTGGAAACTAGTTAATTTCTGTTTGTAACCGCTTTTTCATTTTTATATACTTCCATGAATCTAGCCGTAAGTTTACCTAAGATTGTATAAGTGTGAAAGCATCTTAATAAAACGAAATCTCATACATACAGGTGGTCGTATAATAAAGTTCGGATATCGCAAATTTACCTATAATGCAATTTTGCAGTCTTTGAGACTCTAAAGATTCATTTACACTATACATATTGATATCTTATTTAATTTTCTTATCATATTTATTTAGAGCAAGTAGTTAAATCTATTGATATAGATGTGTTTAATACTTCTTTGACTAAACTCAAGCGAATCTTAAATGATATGTTTTTAATTAAATTTATGTGTTGTAGCTAGATAACAAAACATGTGTTTTTATTTGTGGAAACTTGTAAATTTCTGTTTGTAACCGCTTTTTCATTTTTATATACATGAATCTAGCCGTAAGTTTACCTAAGATTAATAAAATAAAATACTGCGCCACGTGCGAGCACGGGATGGTGGCGGCGCACGAACCGTTTCGAAGGCGATTGTATGAGTGTGAAAGTATCTTAATAAAACAACGCAACAAGTAAGTAACAGCAGAGCAACCAGTAGGTAGTTGTTTGTTCACGTCTAAGGTAGTGTTAGTTGAATGAATTAATTAAATTAATATTTGGATGTCATTGGTGTCCAATCTGGGACCATAGAAAGAGAATGTGTGTGTGCCTTTGGGTGTACCTATTTCTTGCTCTGTGAAGAGACATGAGACAATCTGTCCCAAATGTTAGTTTAATGTTTACGGTATCCTAAAGTTCAGATGTCCTTGGTGCGCAATCTGGCGTCATAGAAATAGAATGTGCATGTGTCTGTAGGTGCATGCTATTTCTTGCTCTGTGAAGAGACATGAGACAATCTGTCCTGAATTTTAGGTTAGCGGTTCAAGCAGCAAGCACCCTTATTTGTTAACATGTAAGCTAGTGTCGACTGTATGAGTTAATTACATTAAAATTTGGATGTCCTTGGTGCGCAATCTGGCGTCATAGAAATAGAATGTGCATGTGTCTGTAGGTGCATGCTATTTCTTGCTCTGTGAAGAGACATGAGACAATCTGTCCTGAATTTTAGTTTATTATGCTCGTATAGTTCCATTAGTAGAAGAAATATGTGCGATAAGTTATATGTGTTGTGTGATGTGTTGTTTTGTATTATAAGAAGAAGGCGAGCGGAGTACAACAAGTAAGTAAATCAAGTTTTAAAACGGAAATATTGAACGGCTCCTACTCCATACGATATTATTGGGCATTTTACCACACCGAAAGTGACGAAGGCGAACGGAGTGAGACGTAGGAATGGCAGGTGGGGTAGAATGCCCAATAATATCCTACTTACTCACAAGTTTTGTGTTTGTCACTTGATATAAAGTAAGAAAGAGACAAAACTATCTTTACTTGGTGAGTAACTTTACTTTAAGGTCGTCAAATTTAAAGTGTATAACTTTAATGTTAGTAGTACTTTCGAATAAGTTGTATCTAATTTCCAATAATTTATGTTGGAGTTTTAATTATACATTTTGACACAAAACAACATACAGGAAGAAGACGATATTGGATTAAATACTTAAGTTAAGAAAATATGTAACGAAATATAATATACTTACCAAAGAAATAATGTTTTTATCGTACTTCAACAAAAATCTACAACTAAATACTTTATCAGGTCAAAAGTATTCACACAATATTTGGCGTAATTTAGATTTAATTAGACAACACAAGTTAATTAATTTGTTTCAGAATTACTATGGACCGCCCCGGAACATATATCAGACAGCTTATACCCGGGGTCAGTGGCCTCTCTTAAGGGCGACGTCTATAGTTTTGGTATCATTTTAGAGGAAATAGTACTCAGAGCCGGACCATTCCATCACTACACACAGACTATGTCTAATAAAGGTACCTGAAAAATAACTTAGATATATAAAAATACTATTTTTGTTATGATTCTCAACATTTGATGATAAGCAAGAGATATTTTACGAGTTTGTAGCAGGCTACGGTACAAAGGCGTAGTCTTCGCGATATTACTACGTTGCTACGGCGTAGTATAGTGATATTCGTAGATGTGAAGAAAAAGAAGAAATCCTTTTTTAATGATGAATTATTATAGAGTAGCAAGTCATTCCGATGGACTTAATTACTTTTGAATTTGGAATACTATTAAATTAAGAAGTTTGAACACAATTCGCTTCGATGAAATCCTGGCCGGTAATAAACGAAATAAAAAAATGTGTACAGTCTGCGTCAGATAAAAGAGAGCACCTTGGTAATGCTCACTTTGGTATTGCCGATCTATTGCGATACCTCTTTTCTGATGCTGACGTGTTCACGCACCTCACCTTGAGGCTACGCTTATGGTGACACGCAGGCGACGCAGGCCGCGCAGGGCAGAGCAGGCACGTGCGGCGCAGACATGTGTCTGTCCTGCTCTCTCTCGCGACGGTCCATGCAACACAAAATTTGCTCTGCTCTGCCCTGCACGGCGTGCGTCGCTCGCGTATCAACGTACGTTCGCGCTGAGTGTGTACATAATGTGTATACTCGTGTACAGAGATAGTGTCCCTGGTGATGGCGCGGTCGTCGCCGGTGTTCCGGCCGCTGGTGTCGGGCGCGGAGGCGTGCGCGGCGGGCGGCGCGGCGCTGGACCTGCTGCACCTCGCCGAGCGCTGCTGGGACGACGCGCCCGACGACCGCCCCACCTTCGACACCATCAACGGCACTTATATCAAGTGAGTGCTACTGCGTACAAAGGGACGTACAGACAGCGTCAGATACAAGGTCCAAGGCAGATGTGGGCCGATGTATGTGAGATGTGGACTTTAGTACGTTAAACGTTGAAAGTAGTACGTCAGACGTTGACTTTAGTACGACAGATGTTGAAAGTAGTACCGATAGACGTTAACAGTAGTAAGTCAGATGTTGAATTAAGTGCGACTGATGTTGACATAAGTACGTCAGACGTTCCCTATAGCTTTTAGTTTCAATGATAAAAGCTCTGCCCTGCCATTGATGTCTGTGCTGGCCATAATCTTGTTTTTATAGTAACTGATATCTGTATAATTAGATATTTTTACACGTTTTTGTTTACCTGTACATCACTACATATTATAAAACAAAGTCGCTTTCCGCTATCTGTCCTTATGTATGCTTACATCTTAAAAACTACGCAATGGATTTGAATGCGGTTTGTATTAATAGATAGAGAAATTCAAGAGGAAGGTTTTTAGTATAATTTTATACCTGAATTGTCACAGTACTACGCGGGTGAAACCGCGGAGCGCTGCTAGTTATAGATTATAAAGAAAAATGGATAGTATAGTTTGAATTAAAACAACGAAGAAGTGGGCAATGTTAAACAATTACTCCCAATAATCCCGTATTGGATAAACAACCTTTGCCAAATAATAAACGATTCGTTTGTAAACGTTTACCAAATAAATGAAACACGTTTGTAAACCGCAGAGTGTTTACTTACAATTTGTATCCTAAATACAAATACATTAACTGTTTGTGTTTAGGTACACGTATTTAAAATGAACGTACATACTCGAAACGTTTCTTTCGCTCGATTTATTTACACATTACTTCCGCTCCATTTTGTCAATACTGTACTGAAAATATCTAAAAATAAACGAAGTATTGTGTGTTTTGAAGTTAATTAGTCTTGAATAAAAAGTTTACTAATGATACTCCAATATTTACTTTCCAAATATGGGCAGGTTCTACAGGGAGATAAATAAAAATAAAATAAAATCTGTTAAGCCGGCAAGGCATTTGTAGGATGCAAGTATCCATGATTGGTAGTAGTCACCAAGCGGACCATCTAGTTGTTAGCTTTTTACACGCCTGCCCATTACAGACACAGTATACACTGCCAACTATACTGTAACTGTACTGTTAGTTGGTAAGTCTCGTGTGCAGTGTGCCCAGTAATTTCACTGACTACATAACACCCTTCAAACTGGAACACAGTATTGTTAATACACTACTGTTTGGCACCAGAATATCTGGCAATGCGGTGGTACCCCACTCAGACGGAATCGGGAAAGATTCCTACTACCTGGGAAGCTATCATAAAAGCTCTCTACGATTTTATAGTATATTTACCCCTTTTTTTTTTTTTTTTTTTTTTTTTTTTTTTTTTTTTTTTTTTTTTTTATACTTGGGAAACCCATTTACGGGTCCCCGCCGCAAGCAGCGGGGTATGTCGGACTCGCCGCCACCAGAGAGCTGAAGGGTGGCGGAATACCGACTAAAACCCAAGTTTAAGACGCCAGTGCGCGTTTGGCCGGGGCCATGGGATTTAGCTACCGCATTGCGCCACAACCCCGACCGCTAGTATATTTACCCCTGACTCCTTTATATATCAGGGGTTACTGCGACAACCTAATGGACGATCTCCTGAGTCGTATGGAGCAGTACGCCAATAACCTGGAGACGCTTGTGGAAGAGAAGACCGAACAGCTCTCCTTGGAGAAGAGGAGGTCTGAAGAGTTGCTTTATCAGGTGTTACCCAGGTAATGTATTGTTTAGATGTTTTGTCGTTGATAGTTATTTTTTTATCTGTGTATTTGGTTCAGTGTTAAGTTATATAGGCTGATAACATTTTGATAAAGATATAAACCTTCGTTCCAAGTCGATTCCCTTATATAATTTGGAATTCTTTTCATTTTAAATATTTAATTCCCTATAATAGTCGCGTTTGGTGCTGCATAAAATACGCCCACTAATTATACTATCTTCCTAGTATTATGTGGTATTCACTAGAAGTAGACTTTGCATGTCCAGAAACTTTACAAGCACCATCTATCACCAAGGCTTGAAACTTTTTAGTCCACCTGGCAAAAAAGCTCTATATCTGTTCATAGACCAGTGGCCCAACAACTAATGGCGGGCGAGGTAGTCCAACCAGAGAGCTTTGAGTGCGTGACTGTGTACTTCAGCGACATTGTGGGCTTCACGGAGCTGTGCGCCGCCTCCACGCCCATACAGGTCGTCGATCTACTGAATGATCTATATAGCACCTTCGACAGGATCATCGGGTTTTATGATGTTTATAAGGTCAGTTCACATCATCATCATCTCATATATGTCCCCACCGAGGGGCTCAAGCCTACCCTGAAATTGGGCGAGGTCAGTTCTACTTAGAATCAACTATCACTTTGGTTTGGCATATTGTAAATAGCAAGTCTTCTGGCAAATCAAAGAGTTAGGTGATTACAACCCAACATAAAAGTGCTGATAAGTAGTTTTTCCTTTCCATCAAAAGACGATTGAGAATCCCCAAGATATATGTTCCAAATATTTTTGGCCTACTTAATACCTATGTTATGTAACAGGTAGAAACTATAGGCGACGCGTACATGGTGGTGTCGGGTCTGCCGGAGAGGAATGGCGACCTCCATGCGCGCGAGATCTGTCTGATGGCACTCGCTATCGTCGAGGCGGTCAGGGGATTTGTTGTCAGACATCGGCCGACGCACAGACTTGAGGTAGGTATAGTATTTTTCCTCAAGCAAAACGGACGCAACTGAGCCGTTTAATTGCAGAAATGAGCCAGTCAACAAGTACAACTTAAGGTAGCAATATAAAAGCAGAATACAGAATATAGATAGAATTTGGTTAAGGTTCTCTTAACTTATAGCTGGTGAAGGTTCTTGGTTTTGGTCGTGAAGTGACTGAAGTGTGACTGCAGAATGTGATGTTGTTACCTAGTATATTATACTAAAGATCATTAGACATTTTTTTCTCTTGCTTGAAGACTTTTGGAAGGTTCAGTAACTCGTGAATACCTAGGTGCGGGTGGGAGTCCACTCGGGGCCAGTTTGCGCGGGCGTGGTCGGCGTGAAAATGCCACACTATTGCCTGTTCGGAGACACCGTGAACACCGCCAGCCGCATGGAGTCTACTGGACAGCGTGAGTATAGTTTACTCTACTATAATCACCTTCTGATTGTAGGACATCAGGACGACATTGGATAATGTCAATATCTGTCCTCCTAAGTTTATGTGTTGGTCACAAATTATACTCAATTTTGTCCGATTAATCGGATATCCTTGCATCGGAAGGTGCCATGGCATGACTTTTTGAAGGTGTGTAGTGGTAGATAGTTCAGTGAGTGAATTTCTTCCTTCCCCGCCCCTTAGCGCTCCGTATCCACCTGAGCGACAGCACCCGCGCCCTGCTGGAGCAGTGGGGCACGTTCAGCACGGAGGCGCGCGGCGAGGTGGAGCTCAAGGGGCGCGGGCGCATGGAGTCGCACTGGCTGCTCGCCTGCTCCGAGGCCGGCCGCGCGCGCGCGCCCGCCGCGCCCCCCCACTACCCAATACTATTTACGGGTCTCCCGCCCCCCGCGCCCCCCTCACACCAGGTCCCGTATCTCGTCGTCGACCCCCCCGGACCTACCGCCTGAGGGATAACAGTACCATATGTATGGCCGCGGAAGATCACCTACCCACTATAGATAGCCACCCAGTACACCAGCTGGACTAAAAAGGTAACATTTGACAATCCATGAATAGTTTTTAATCGTAAAATGTACCATTCCGTAATTTGGATCATGTCTAAATGACGGTTTTATGTGGAGAATTTGAATATCAAATGTTATCTTTTTAACCTCCCTGTTAGACTCACTGTAATATAAAATACTAGCAGCGCCCCGCGGCTTCACCCGCGTAGTTCCCGTTCCCGTGGGAATTTTGGGATAAAAAGTATCCTATGTGTTATTCTGATGTATAAGCAAGATTATTGTAAAGTTTCATTAAAATCCATTCAGTAGTTTTTGCGTGAAAGAGTAACAAACATCCATACATACAAACTTTCGCCTTTATAATATTAGTAGGATTATGCGGCAAACACCTACACAAACTATCGCTTTATCTGTAATATGATTGTTTAGAGTTAGAACTATCTAATGGACCAAAAGTTTCCATATTGCATTGTTTACCTTAACTATTGTCGTACTTTATACACTAGTCATTGTACATTTCTTCCTACCTTCTGATCCATATCGGGGATTCTTAGTGTAACCTTTGATGTAAAACACACAAGCACCGCACAAAACGAGAACATTTTGATCTTAAAATATGATAATGATACATGAAATGTACTTATTTATATTAAATTGTTATGAACTATTGATTACATTAATATGTTTTTACTAAATGTGTATAAAATCTGTAATTTTAATTACTTTTTCAATAAACGTATTCTACAGGACTATTCACACAAAACACTTTAATCACAAACTCAAAGTACTACCAAACCTCACACATCGAATTTCTTTAAAAACCAAAGACATAAATTTAACGTTTATTTATTATCCTTTCTTAAACTAGGGTCTGTGAACTTAGCATCTCAAGTGTTAGCATCTCACCAAAAAACTTTATAATTAACAGTATTGGGGATAGTTCTATAGTATTGGATAGGTTTTAGCAATAGTTCCGCGAATTTTCCTGGGAAAACTCAAGTTTGAAAATGAGATGCTAACTTCACACTTCGAAAGTTGGCATCTCATAGAATTTCGATATTTAAAGGGTGTATGAGTATAAAAATAAAAGTATTATGCCTCAAAAAGCTTACTCGAAAAGTTCTGAGTGAGCTTTTAAAAACTTTCAAAAAAGCTCAAATTTAAATTTTCACCAAATTAAAATTGGTACTGTATGCTTAATAAAATAACATAAAATAGTCAAACAAAGTATATAATGTAAAAAATTAACACATGTATATAAAAGCTCGGAGCTTTTAGCTCAAAAAAGAAAAATAATAATATTACATAAAGTGAACAGCTCTACCGCGCGTTTTCACTTAAGAAATGGTGAGATGCCAGTTCTTTTTCAAGAGTTCTGCTCAAAATTACTCTTAAAAATTACAGAACAGACTACAAGCTACTAGAAACTGCGGAGTATCGGGCTCTGACATGAGGTCTCACTTGGAAAATGGCGAAATGCTACGACATAGGAAAATTCAGCAATATTACTAAGACCATGGTGAGATGCCGGTACTTTTTTAAGAGTTCTGATTTAAATTACACTTTAAAATGAAAGAACAGACTACAAGCTACTAGAAACTGCGAAGTATCGGGCTCTGACATGAAGTTTCACTTGGAAAATGGCGAAATGCTACGAAATAGGGAAATTTTGTCGAATTCACTAAAACAAGGGTGAGATGCCGGTACTTTTTTAAGAGTTCTGATTTAAATTACACTTTAAAATGATAGAACAGACTACAAGCTAGTAGAAACTGCGGAGTATCGGGCTCTGACATGAGGTCTCACTTGGAAAATGGCGAAATGCTACGACATAGGAAAATTCAGCAATATTACTAAGACCATGGTGAGATGCCGGTACTTTTTTAAGAGTTCTGATTTAAATTACACTTTAAAATGATAGAACAGACTACAAGCTACTAGAAACTGCGAAGTATCGGGCTCTGACATGAGGTCTCACTTGGAAAATGGCGAAATGCTACGACATAGGAAAATTCAGCAATATTACTAAGACCATGGTGAGATGCCGGTACTTTTTTAAGAGTTCTGATTTAAATTACACTTTAAAATGATAGAACAAACTACGAGCTAATAGAAACTGCGGAGTATCGGGCTCTGACATGAGGTCTCACTTGGAAAATGGCGAAATGCTACGACATAGGAAAATTCAGCAATATTACTAAGACCATGGTGAGATGCCGGTACTTTTTTAAGAGTTCTGATTTAAATTACACTTTAAAATGATAGAACAAACTACGAGCTAATAGAAACTGCGGAGTATCGGGCTCTGACATGAGGTCTCACTTGGAAAATGGCGAAATGCTACGACATAGGAAAATTCAGCAATATTACTAAGACCATGGTGAGATGCCGGTACTTTTTTAAGAGTTCTGATTTAAATTACACTATAGATTGATAAAACAGACAACAAGCTAGTAGAAACTGCGGAGTATCGGGCTCTGACATGAGGTTTCACTTGGAAAATGGCGAAATGCTACGAAATAGGGAAATTTTGTCGAATTCACTAAAACAAGGGTGAGATGCCGGTACTTTTTTAAGAGTTCTGATTTAAATTACACTTTAAAATGATAGAACAGACTACAAGCTACTAGAAACTGCGGAGTATCGGGCTCTGACATGAGGTTTCACTTGGAAAATGGCGAAATGCTACGAAATAGGGAAATTTTGTCGAATTCACTAAAACAAGGGTGAGATGCCGGTACTTTTTTAAGAGTTCTGATTTAAATTACACTATAGATTGATAAAACAGACTACAAGCTAGTAGAAACTGCGGAGTATCGGGCTCTGACATGAGGTCTCACTTGGAAAATGGCGAAATGCTACGACATAGGAAAATTCAGCAATATTACTAAGACCATGGTGAGATGCCGGTACTTTTTTTAAAAGTTCTGATTTAAATTACACTTTAAAATGATAGAACAGACTACAAGCTACTAGAAACTGCGAAGTATCGGGCTCTGAAATGAAGTTTCACTTGGAAAATGGCGAAATGCTACGAAATAGGGAAATTTTGTCGAATTCACTAAAACAAGGGTGAGATGCCGGTACCTTTTTAAAGAGTTCTGATTAAAATTACACTATAGATTGATAAAACAGACTACAAGCTAGTAGAAACTGCGGAGTATCGGGCTCTGACATGATGTGTCACTTGGAAAATGGCGAAATGCTACGACATAGGAAAATTCAGCAATATTACTAAGACCATGGTGAGATGCCGGTACTTTTTTAAGAGTTCTGATTTAAATAACACTATAGATTGATAAAACAGACTACAAGCTACAAGAAACTGCGGAGTATCGGGCTCTGACATGAGGTCTCACTTGGAAAATGGCGAAATGCTACGAAATAGGGAAATTTTGTCGAATTCACTAAAACAAGGGTGAGATGCCGGTACCTTTTTAAAGAGTTCTGATTAAAATTACACTATAGATTGATAAAACAGACTACAAGCTACTAGAAACTGCGGAGTATCGGGCTCTGACATGATGTGTCACTTGGAAAATGGCGAAATGCTACGACATAGGAAAATTCAGCAATATTACTAAGACCATGGTGAGATGCCGGTACTTTTTTAAGAGTTCTGATTTAAATTACACTTTAAAATGATAGAACAGACTACAAGCTACGAGAAACTGCGGAGTATCGGGCTCTGACATGAAGTTTCACTTGTAAAATGGCGAAATGCTACGAAATTGGGAAATTTTGTCGAATTCACTAAGACCATGGTGAGATGCCGGTACTTTTTTAAGAGTTCTGAATTAAATTACACTTATAATGATAGAACAGACTACAAGCTACTAGAAACTGCGGAGTATCGGGCTCTGACATGAGGTTTCACTTGGAAAATGGCGAAATGCTACGAAATTGGGAAATTTTGTCGAATTCACTAAGACCATGGTGAGATGCCGGTACTTTTTTAAGAGTTCTGATTTAAATTACACTATAGATTGATAAAACAGACTACAAGCTAGTAGAAACTGCGGAGTATCGGGCTCTGACATGAGGTCTCACTTGGAAAATGGCGAAATGCTACGACATAGGAAAATTTTGTCGAATTCACTAAGACCATGGTGAGATGCCGGTACTTTTTTAAGAGTTCTGATTTAAATAACACTATAGATTGATAAAACAGACTACAAGCTACAAGAAACTGCGGAGTATCGGGCTCTGACATGAGGTTTCACTTGGAAAATGGCGAAATGCTACGAAATAGGGAAATTTTGTCGAATTCACTAAAACAAGGGTGAGATGCCGGTACTTTATTAAGAGTTCTGATTTAAATTACAATTTTAAATGATAGAACAGAGAACAAGCTACTAGAAACTGCGGAGTATCGGGCTCTGACATGAGGTTTCACTTGGAAAATGGCGAAATGCTACGAAATAGGGAAATTTTGTCGAATTCACTAAAACAAGGGTGAGATGCCGGTACTTTTTTAAGAGTTCTGATTTAAATTACACTATAGATTGATAAAACAGACTACAAGCTAGTAGAAACTGCGGAGTATCGGGCTCTGACATGAGGTCTCACTTGGAAAATGGCGAAATGCTACGACATAGGAAAATTCAGCAATATTACTAAGACCATGGTGAGATGCCGGTACTTTTTTAAGAGTTCTGATTTAAATTACACTATAGATTGATAAAACAGACTACAAGCTACAAGAAACTGCGGAGTATCGGGCTCTGACATGAGGTTTCACTTGGAAAATGGCGAAATGCTACGAAATAGGGAAATTTTGTCGAATTCACTAAAACAAGGGTGAGATGCCGGTACTTTTTTAAGAGTTCTGATTTAAATTACACTTTAAAATGATAGAACAGACTACAAGCTACTAGAAACTGCGGAGTATCGGGCTCTGACATGAGGTTTCACTTGGAAAATGGCGAAATGCTACGAAATAGGGAAATTTTGTCGAATTCACTAAAACAAGGGTGAGATGCCGGTACTTTTTTAAGAGTTCTGATTTAAATTACAATTTAAAATGATAGAACAGACAACAAGCTAGTAGAAACTGCGGAGTATCGGGCTCTGACATGAGGTTTCACTTGGAAAATGGCGAAATGCTACGAAATTGGGAAATTTTGTCGAATTCACTAAGACCATGGTGAGATGCCGGTACTTTTTTAAGAGTTCTGATTTAAATTACACTATAGATTGATAAAACAGACTACAAGCTAGTAGAAACTGCGGAGTATCGGGCTCTGACATGAGGTTTCACTTGGAAAATGGCGAAATGCTACGAAATAGGGAAATTTTGTCGAATTCACTAAAACAAGGGTGAGATGCCGGTACCTTTTTAAAGAGTTCTGATTAAAATTACACTATAGATTGATAAAACAGACTACAAGCTAGTAGAAACTGCGGAGTATTGGGCTCTGACATGATGTGTCACTTGGAAAATGGCGAAATGCTACGACATAGGAAAATTCAGCAATATTACTAAGACCATGGTGAGATAGCGGTACTTTTTTAAGAGTTCTGATTTAAATAACACTATAGATTGATAAAACAGACTACAAGCTACAAGAAACTGCGGAGTATCGGGCTCTGACATGAGGTTTCACTTGGAAAATGGCGAAATGCTACGAAATAGGGAAATTTTGTCGAATTCACTAAAACAAGAGTGAGATGCCGGTACTTTTTTAAGAGTTTTGATTTAAATTACACTTTAAAATGATAGAACAGAGTACAAGCTACTAGAAACTGCGGAGTATCGGGCTCTGACATGAAGTTTCACTTGGAAAATGGCGAAATGCTACGAAATAGGGAAATTTTGTCGAATTCACTAAAACAAGGGTGAGATGCCGGTACCTTTTTAAAGAGTTCTGATTAAAATTACACTATAGATTGATAAAACAGACTACAAGCTACTAGAAACTGCGGAGTATCGGGCTCTGACATGATGTGTCACTTGGAAAATGGCGAAATGCTACGACATAGGAAAATTCAGCAATATTACTAAGACCATGGTGAGATGCCGGTACTTTTTTAAGAGTTCTGATTTAAATTACACTTTAAAATGATAGAACAGACTACAAGCTACTAGAAACTGCGGAGTATCGGGCTCTGACATGAGGTTTCACTTGGAAAATGGCGAAATGCTACGAAATAGGGAAATTTTGTCGAATTCACTAAAACAAGGGTGAGATGCCGGTACTTTTTTAAGAGTTCTGATTTAAATTACAATTTAAAATGATAGAACAGACAACAAGCTAGTAGAAACTGCGGAGTATCGGGCTCTGACATGAGGTTTCACTTGGAAAATGGCGAAATGCTACGAAATTGGGAAATTTTGTCGAATTCACTAAGACCATGGTGAGATGCCGGTACTTTTTTAAGAGTTCTGAATTAAATTACACTTATAATGATAGAACAGACTACAAGCTACTAGAAACTGCGGAGTATCGGGCTCTGACATGAGGTCTCACTTGGAAAATGGCGAAATGCTACGAAATAGGGAAATTTTGTCGAATTCACTAAAACAAGGGTGAGATGCCGGTACTTTTTTAAGAGTTCTGATTTAAATTACACTATAGATTGATAAAACAGACTACAAGCTAGTAGAAACTGCGGAGTATCGGGCTCTGACATGAGGTCTCACTTGGAAAATGGCGAAATGCTACGACATAGGAAAATTCAGCAATATTACTAAGACCATGGTGAGATGCCGGTACTTTTTTAAGAGTTCTGATTTAAATTACACTTTAAAATGATAGAACAGACTACAAGCTACTAGAAACTGCGAAGTATCGGGCTCTGAAATGAAGTTTCACTTGGAAAATGGCGAAATGCTACGAAATAGGGAAATTTTGTCGAATTCACTAAAACAAGGGTGAGATGCCGGTACTTTTTTAAGAGTTCTGATTTAAATTACACTTTAAAATGATAGAACAGACTACAAGCTACTAGAAACTGCGGAGTATCGGGCTCTGACATGAGGTTTCACTTGGAAAATGGCGAAATGCTACGAAATTGGGAAATTTTGTCGAATTCACTAAGACCATGGTGAGATGCCGGTACTTTTTTAAGAGTTCTGAATTAAATTACACTTAAAATGATAGAACAGACTACAAGCTACTAGAAACTGCGGAGTATCGGGCTCTGACATGAGGTCTCACTTGGAAAATGGCGAAATGCTACGAAATTGGGAAATTTTGTCGAATTCACTAAGACCATGGTGAGATGCCGGTACTTTTTTAAGAGTTCTGATTTAAATTACACTTAAGAATGATAGAACAGACAAATACCATTTTACTCTCTTTTTAGGTAGAATTGTTATATCAAACAATTTCTACTACTTACTTAATTTTACTTAATACTGGCATCTGTCCATAGCCTTAGTAAATTTTCGTATTTCGTAGCATTTTGCCACTTTTTCAAGTGAAACCTCATGTCAGAGCCCGACACTCCGCAGTTTCTATTAGTTTGTAGGCTGTTTTATCAATTTATAGTGTAATTTAAATCAGAACTCTTAAAAAAGTACCGGCATCTCACCATGGTCTTAGTGAATTCGACAAAATTTTCCAATGTCGTAGCATTTCGCCATTTTACAAGTGAAACTTCATGTCAGAGCCCGATACTCCACAGTTTCTCGTAGCTTGTAGTCTGTTCTATCATTTTAAAGTGTAATTTAAATCAGAACTCTTAAAAAAGTACCGGCATCTCACCATGGTCTTAGTAATATTGCTGAATTTTCCTATGTCGTAGCATTTCGCCATTTTCCAAGTGACACATCATGTCAGAGCCCGATACTCCGCAGTTTCTAGTAGCTTGTAGTCTGTTTTATCAATCTATAGTGTAATTTTAATCAGAACTCTTTAAAAAGGTACCGGCATCTCACCCTTGTTTTAGTGAATTCGACAAAATTTCCCTATTTCGTAGCATTTCGCCATTTTCCAAGTGAAACCTCATGTCAGAGCCCGATACTCCGCAGTTTCTTGTAGCTTGTAGTCTGTTTTATCAATCTATAGTGTTATTTAAATCAGAACTCTTAAAAAAGTACCGGCATCTCACCATGGTCTTAGTGAATTCGACAAAATTTTCCTATGTCGTAGCATTTCGCCATTTTCCAAGTGAGACCTCATGTCAGAGCCCGATACTCCGCAGTTTCTACTAGCTTGTAGTCTGTTTTATCAATCTATAGTGTAATTTAAATCAGAACTCTTAAAAAAGTACCGGCATCTCACCATGGTCTTAGTGAATTCGACAAAATTTCCCAATTTCGTAGCATTTCGCCATTTTCCAAGTGAAACCTCATGTCAGAGCCCGATACTCCGCAGTTTCTAGTAGCTTGTAGTCTGTTCTATCATTATAAGTGTAATTTAATTCAGAACTCTTAAAAAAGTACCGGCATCTC
Organism: Timandra comae; assembly: GCA_958496195.1. Taxonomy (NCBI): domain Eukaryota; kingdom Metazoa; phylum Arthropoda; class Insecta; order Lepidoptera; family Geometridae; genus Timandra; species Timandra comae. The sequence continues at coordinate 9,350,972 of OY292369.1, forward strand.
ACCATGGTCTTAGTGAATTCGACAAAATTTCCCAATTTCGTAGCATTTCGCCATTTTACAAGTGAAACTTCATGTCAGAGCCCGATACTCCACAGTTTCTCGTAGCTTGTAGTCTGTTCTATCATTTTAAAGTGTAATTTAAATCAGAACTCTTAAAAAAGTACCGGCATCTCACCATGGTCTTAGTAATATTGCTGAATTTTCCTATGTCGTAGCATTTCGCCATTTTCCAAGTGACACATCATGTCAGAGCACGATACTCCGCAGTTTCTAATAGCTTGTACTCTGTTCTATCATTTTAAAGTGTAATTTAAATCAGAACTCTTAAAAAAGTACCGGCATCTCACCATGGTCTTAGTAATATTGCTGAATTTTCCTATGTCGTAGCATTTCGCCATTTTCCAAGTGAGACCTCATGTCAAAGCCCGATACTCCGCAGTTTCTAGTAGCTTGTTGTCTGTTCTATCATTTTAAAGTGTAATTTAAATCAGAACTCTTAAAAAAGTACCGGCATCTCACCCTTGTTTTAGTGAATTCGACAAAATTTCCCTATTTCGTAGCATTTCGCCATTTTCCAAGTGAGACCTCATGTCAGAGCCCGATACTCCGCAGTTTCTAGTAGCTTGTACTCTGTTCTATCATTTTAAAGTGTAATTTAAATCAGAACTCTTAAAAAAGTACCGGCATCTCACCATGGTCTTAGTAATATTGCTGAATTTTCCTATGTCGTAGCATTTCGCCATTTTCCAAGTGAGACCTCATGTCAGAGCCCGATACTCCGCAGTTTCTACTAGCTTGTAGTCTGTTTTATCAATCTATAGTGTAATTTAAATCAGAACTCTTAAAAAAGTACCGGCATCTCACCCTTGTTTTAGTGAATTCGACAAAATTTCCCTATTTCGTAGCATTTCGCCATTTTCCAAGTGAAACCTCATGTCAGAGCCCGATACTCCGCAGTTTCTAGTAGCTTGTAGTCTGTTCTATCATTTTAAAGTGTAATTTAAATCAGAACTCTTAAAAAAGTACCGGCATCTCACCCTTGTTTTAGTGAATTCGACAAAATTTCCCTATTTCGTAGCATTTCGCCATTTTCCAAGTGAAACCTCATGTCAGAGCCCGATACTCCGCAGTTTCTAGTAGCTTGTAGTCTGTTCTATCATTTTAAAGTGTAATTTAAATCAGAACTCTTAAAAAAGTACCGGCATCTCACCCTTGTTTTAGTGAATTCGACAAAATTTCCCTATTTCGTAGCATTTCGCCATTTTCCAAGTGAAACCTCATGTCAGAGCCCGATACTCCGCAGTTTCTTGTAGCTTGTAGTCTGTTTTATCAATCTATAGTGTTATTTAAATCAGAACTCTTAAAAAAGTACCGGCATCTCACCATGGTCTTAGTGAATTCGACAAAATTTTCCTATGTCGTAGCATTTCGCCATTTTCCAAGTGAGACCTCATGTCAGAGCCCGATACTCCGCAGTTTCTACTAGCTTGTAGTCTGTTTTATCAATCTATAGTGTAATTTAAATCAGAACTCTTAAAAAAGTACCGGCATCTCACCCTTGTTTTAGTGAATTCGACAAAATTTCCCTATTTCGTAGCATTTCGCCATTTTCCAAGTGAAACCTCATGTCAGAGCCCGATACTCCGCAGTTTCTAGTAGCTTGTACTCTGTTCTATCATTTTAAAGTGTAATTTAAATCAGAACTCTTAAAAAAGTACCGGCATCTCACCCTTGTTTTAGTGAATTCGACAAAATTTCCCTATTTCGTAGCATTTCGCCATTTTCCAAGTGAGACCTCATGTCAGAGCCCGATACTCCGCAGTTTCTATTAGCTCGTAGTTTGTTCTATCATTTTAAAGTGTAATTTAAATCAGAACTCTTAAAAAAGTACCGGCATCTCACCATGGTCTTAAGTAATATTGCTGAATTTTCCTATGTCGTAGCATTTCGCCATTTTCCAAGTGAGACCTCATGTCAGAGCCCGATACTCCGCAGTTTCTATTAGCTCGTAGTTTGTTCTATCATTTTAAAGTGTAATTTAAATCAGAACTCTTAAAAAAGTACCGGCATCTCACCATGGTCTTAGTAATATTGCTGAATTTTCCTATGTCGTAGCATTTCGCCATTTTCCAAGTGAGACCTCATGTCAGAGCCCGATACTCCGCAGTTTCTTGTAGCTTGTAGTCTGTTTTATCAATCTATAGTGTTATTTAAATCAGAACTCTTAAAAAAGTACCGGCATCTCTCCATGGTCTTAGTAATATTGCTGAATTTTCCTATGTCGTAGCATTTCGCCATTTTCCAAGTGAGACCTCATGTCAGAGCACGATACTCCGCAGTTTCTAATAGCTTGTACTCTGTTCTATCATTTTAAAGTGTAATTTAAATCAGAACTCTTAAAAAAGTACCGGCATCTCACCATGGTCTTAGTAATATTGCTGAATTTTCCTATGTCGTAGCATTTCGCCATTTTCCAAGTGAGACCTCATGTCAGAGCCCGATACTCCGCAGTTTCTACTAGCTTGTAGTCTGTTTTATCAATCTATAGTGTAATTTAAATCAGAACTCTTAAAAAAGTACCGGCATCTCACCCTTGTTTTAGTGAATTCGACAAAATTTCCCTATTTCGTAGCATTTCGCCATTTTCCAAGTGAAACCTCATGTCAGAGCCCGATACTCCGCAGTTTCTAGTAGCTTGTACTCTGTTCTATCATTTTAAAGTGTAATTTAAATCAGAACTCTTAAAAAAGTACCGGCATCTCACCCTTGTTTTAGTGAATTCGACAAAATTTCCCTATTTCGTAGCATTTCGCCATTTTCCAAGTGAGACCTCATGTCAGAGCCCGATACTCCGCAGTTTCTATTAGCTCGTAGTTTGTTCTATCATTTTAAAGTGTAATTTAAATCAGAACTCTTAAAAAAGTACCGGCATCTCACCATGGTCTTAGTAATATTGCTGAATTTTCCTATGTCGTAGCATTTCGCCATTTTCCAAGTGAGACCTCATGTCAGAGCCCGATACTCCGCAGTTTCTTGTAGCTTGTAGTCTGTTTTATCAATCTATAGTGATATAAAGTAAGAAAGAGACAAAACTATCTTTACTTGGTGAGTAACTTTACTTTAAGGTCGTCAAATTTAAAGTGTATAACTTTAATGTTAGTAGTACTTTCGAATAAGTTGTATCTAATTTCCAATAATTTATGTTGGAGTTTTAATTATACATTTTGACACAAAACAACATACAGGAAGAAGACGATATTGGATTAAATACTTAAGTTAAGAAAATATGTAACGAAATATAATATACTTACCAAAGAAATAATGTTTTTATCGTACTTCAACAAAAATCTACAACTAAATACTTTATCAGGTCAAAAGTATTCACACAATATTTGGCGTAATTTAGATTTAATTAGACAACACAAGTTAATTAATTTGTTTCAGAATTACTATGGACCGCCCCGGAACATATATCAGACAGCTTATACCCGGGGTCAGTGGCCTCTCTTAAGGGCGACGTCTATAGTTTTGGTATCATTTTAGAGGAAATAGTACTCAGAGCCGGACCATTCCATCACTACACACAGACTATGTCTAATAAAGGTACCTGAAAAATAACTTAGATATATAAAAATACTATTTTTGTTATGATTCTCAACATTTGATGATAAGCAAGAGATATTTTACGAGTTTGTAGCAGGCTACGGTACAAAGGCGTAGTCTTCGCGATATTACTACGTTGCTACGGCGTAGTATAGTGATATTCGTAGATGTGAAGAAAAAGAAGAAATCCTTTTTTAATGATGAATTATTATAGAGTAGCAAGTCATTCCGATGGACTTAATTACTTTTGAATTTGGAATACTATTAAATTAAGAAGTTTGAACACAATTCGATTCGATGAAATCCTGGCCGGTAATAAACGAAATAAAAAAATGTGTACAGTCTGCGTCAGATAAAAGAGAGCACCTTGGTAATGCTCACTTTGGTATTGCCGATCTATTGCGATACCTCTTTTCTGATGCTGACGTGTTCACGCACCTCACCTTGAGGCTACGCTTATGGTGACACGCAGGCGACGCAGGCCGCGCAGGGCAGAGCAGGCACGTGCGGCGCAGACATGTGTCTGTCCTGCTCTCTCTCGCGACGGTCCATGCAACACAAAATTTGCTCTGCTCTGCCCTGCACGGCGTGCGTCGCTCGCGTATCAACGTACGTTCGCGCTGAGTGTGTACATAATGTGTATACTCGTGTACAGAGATAGTGTCCCTGGTGATGGCGCGGTCGTCGCCGGTGTTCCGGCCGCTGGTGTCGGGCGCGGAGGCGTGCGCGGCGGGCGGCGCGGCGCTGGACCTGCTGCACCTCGCCGAGCGCTGCTGGGACGACGCGCCCGACGACCGCCCCACCTTCGACACCATCAACGGCACTTATATCAAGTGAGTGCTACTGCGTACAAAGGGACGTACAGACAGCGTCAGATACAAGGTCCAAGGCAGATGTGGGCCGATGTATGTGAGATGTGGACTTTAGTACGTTAAACGTTGAAAGTAGTACGTCAGACGTTGACTTTAGTACGACAGATGTTGAAAGTAGTACCGATAGACGTTAACAGTAGTAAGTCAGATGTTGAATTAAGTGCGACTGATGTTGACATAAGTACGTCAGACGTTCCCTATAGCTTTTAGTTTCAATGATAAAAGCTCTGCCCTGCCATTGATGTCTGTGCTGGCCATAATCTTGTTTTTATAGTAACTGATATCTGTATAATTAGATATTTTTACACGTTTTTGTTTACCTGTACATCACTACATATTATAAAACAAAGTCGCTTTCCGCTATCTGTCCTTATGTATGCTTACATCTTAAAAACTACGCAATGGATTTGAATGCGGTTTGTATTAATAGATAGAGAAATTCAAGAGGAAGGTTTTTAGTATAATTTTATACCTGAATTGTCACAGTACTACGCGGGTGAAACCGCGGAGCGCTGCTAGTTATAGATTATAAAGAAAAATGGATAGTATAGTTTGAATTAAAACAACGAAGAAGTGGGCAATGTTAAACAATTACTCCCAATAATCCCGTATTGGATAAACAACCTTTGCCAAATAATAAACGATTCGTTTGTAAACGTTTACCAAATAAATGAAACACGTTTGTAAACCGCAGAGTGTTTACTTACAATTTGTATCCTAAATACAAATACATTAACTGTTTGTGTTTAGGTACACGTATTTAAAATGAACGTACATACTCGAAACGTTTCTTTCGCTCGATTTATTTACACATTACTTCCGCTCCATTTTGTCAATACTGTACTGAAAATATCTAAAAATAAACGAAGTATTGTGTGTTTTGAAGTTAATTAGTCTTGAATAAAAAGTTTACTAATGATACTCCAATATTTACTTTCCAAATATGGGCAGGTTCTACAGGGAGATAAATAAAAATAAAATAAAATCTGTTAAGCCGGCAAGGCATTTGTAGGATGCAAGTATCCATGATTGGTAGTAGTCACCAAGCGGACCATCTAGTTGTTAGCTTTTTACACGCCTGCCCATTACAGACACAGTATACACTGCCAACTATACTGTAACTGTACTGTTAGTTGGTAAGTCTCGTGTGCAGTGTGCCCAGTAATTTCACTGACTACATAACACCCTTCAAACTGGAACACAGTATTGTTAATACACTACTGTTTGGCACCAGAATATCTGGCAATGCGGTGGTACCCCACTCAGACGGAATCGGGAAAGATTCCTACTACCTGGGAAGCTATCATAAAAGCTCTCTACGATTTTATAGTATATTTACCCCTTTTTTTTTTTTTTTTTTTTTTTTTTTTTTTTTTTTTTTTTTTTTTTTATACTTGGGAAACCCATTTACGGGTCCCCGCCGCAAGCAGCGGGGTATGTCGGACTCGCCGCCACCAGAGAGCTGAAGGGTGGCGGAATACCGACTAAAACCCAAGTTTAAGACGCCAGTGCGCGTTTGGCCGGGGCCATGGGATTTAGCTACCGCATTGCGCCACAACCCCGACCGCTAGTATATTTACCCCTGACTCCTTTATATATCAGGGGTTACTGCGACAACCTAATGGACGATCTCCTGAGTCGTATGGAGCAGTACGCCAATAACCTGGAGACGCTTGTGGAAGAGAAGACCGAACAGCTCTCCTTGGAGAAGAGGAGGTCTGAAGAGTTGCTTTATCAGGTGTTACCCAGGTAATGTATTGTTTAGATGTTTTGTCGTTGATAGTTATTTTTTTATCTGTGTATTTGGTTCAGTGTTAAGTTATATAGGCTGATAACATTTTGATAAAGATATAAACCTTCGTTCCAAGTCGATTCCCTTATATAATTTGGAATTCTTTTCATTTTAAATATTTAATTCCCTATAATAGTCGCGTTTGGTGCTGCATAAAATACGCCCACTAATTATACTATCTTCCTAGTATTATGTGGTATTCACTAGAAGTAGACTTTGCATGTCCAGAAACTTTACAAGCACCATCTATCACCAAGGCTTGAAACTTTTTAGTCCACCTGGCAAAAAAGCTCTATATCTGTTCATAGACCAGTGGCCCAACAACTAATGGCGGGCGAGGTAGTCCAACCAGAGAGCTTTGAGTGCGTGACTGTGTACTTCAGCGACATTGTGGGCTTCACGGAGCTGTGCGCCGCCTCCACGCCCATACAGGTCGTCGATCTACTGAATGATCTATATAGCACCTTCGACAGGATCATCGGGTTTTATGATGTTTATAAGGTCAGTTCACATCATCATCATCTCATATATGTCCCCACCGAGGGGCTCAAGCCTACCCTGAAATTGGGCGAGGTCAGTTCTACTTAGAATCAACTATCACTTTGGTTTGGCATATTGTAAATAGCAAGTCTTCTGGCAAATCAAAGAGTTAGGTGATTACAACCCAACATAAAAGTGCTGATAAGTAGTTTTTCCTTTCCATCAAAAGACGATTGAGAATCCCCAAGATATATGTTCCAAATATTTTTGGCCTACTTAATACCTATGTTATGTAACAGGTAGAAACTATAGGCGACGCGTACATGGTGGTGTCGGGTCTGCCGGAGAGGAATGGCGACCTCCATGCGCGCGAGATCTGTCTGATGGCACTCGCTATCGTCGAGGCGGTCAGGGGATTTGTTGTCAGACATCGGCCGACGCACAGACTTGAGGTAGGTATAGTATTTTTCCTCAAGCAAAACGGACGCAACTGAGCCGTTTAATTGCAGAAATGAGCCAGTCAACAAGTACAACTTAAGGTAGCAATATAAAAGCAGAATACAGAATATAGATAGAATTTGGTTAAGGTTCTCTTAACTTATAGCTGGTGAAGGTTCTTGGTTTTGGTCGTGAAGTGACTGAAGTGTGACTGCAGAATGTGATGTTGTTACCTAGTATATTATACTAAAGATCATTAGACATTTTTTTCTCTTGCTTGAAGACTTTTGGAAGGTTCAGTAACTCGTGAATACCTAGGTGCGGGTGGGAGTCCACTCGGGGCCAGTTTGCGCGGGCGTGGTCGGCGTGAAAATGCCACACTATTGCCTGTTCGGAGACACCGTGAACACCGCCAGCCGCATGGAGTCTACTGGACAGCGTGAGTATAGTTTACTCTACTATAATCACCTTCTGATTGTAGGACATCAGGACGACATTGGATAATGTCAATATCTGTCCTCCTAAGTTTATGTGTTGGTCACAAATTATACTCAATTTTGTCCGATTAATCGGATATCCTTGCATCGGAAGGTGCCATGGCATGACTTTTTGAAGGTGTGTAGTGGTAGATAGTTCAGTGAGTGAATTTCTTCCTTCCCCGCCCCTTAGCGCTCCGTATCCACCTGAGCGACAGCACCCGCGCCCTGCTGGAGCAGTGGGGCACGTTCAGCACGGAGGCGCGCGGCGAGGTGGAGCTCAAGGGGCGCGGGCGCATGGAGTCGCACTGGCTGCTCGCCTGCTCCGAGGCCGGCCGCGCGCGCGCGCCCGCCGCGCCCCCCCACTACCCAATACTATTTACGGGTCTCCCGCCCCCCGCGCCCCCCTCACACCAGGTCCCGTATCTCGTCGTCGACCCCCCCGGACCTACCGCCTGAGGGATAACAGTACCATATGTATGGCCGCGGAAGATCACCTACCCACTATAGATAGCCACCCAGTACACCAGCTGGACTAAAAAGGTAACATTTGACAATCCATGAATAGTTTTTAATCGTAAAATGTACCATTCCGTAATTTGGATCATGTCTAAATGACGGTTTTATGTGGAGAATTTGAATATCAAATGTTATCTTTTTAACCTCCCTGTTAGACTCACTGTAATATAAAATACTAGCAGCGCCCCGCGGCTTCACCCGCGTAGTTCCCGTTCCCGTGGGAATTTTGGGATAAAAAGTATCCTATGTGTTATTCTGATGTATAAGCAAGATTATTGTAAAGTTTCATTAAAATCCATTCAGTAGTTTTTGCGTGAAAGAGTAACAAACATCCATACATACAAACTTTCGCCTTTATAATATTAGTAGGATTATGCGGCAAACACCTACACAAACTATCGCTTTATCTGTAATATGATTGTTTAGAGTTAGAACTATCTAATGGACCAAAAGTTTCCATATTGCATTGTTTACCTTAACTATTGTCGTACTTTATACACTAGTCATTGTACATTTCTTCCTACCTTCTGATCCATATCGGGGATTCTTAGTGTAACCTTTGATGTAAAACACACAAGCACCGCACAAAACGAGAACATTTTGATCTTAAAATATGATAATGATACATGAAATGTACTTATTTATATTAAATTGTTATGAACTATTGATTACATTAATATGTTTTTACTAAATGTGTATAAAATCTGTAATTTTAATTACTTTTTCAATAAACGTATTCTACAGGACTATTCACACAAAACACTTTAATCACAAACTCAAAGTACTACCAAACCTCACACATCGAATTTCTTTAAAAACCAAAGACATAAATTTAACGTTTATTTATTATCCTTTCTTAAACTAGGGTCTGTGAACTTAGCATCTCAAGTGTTAGCATCTCACCAAAAAACTTTATAATTAACAGTATTGGGGATAGTTCTATAGTATTGGATAGGTTTTAGCAATAGTTCCGCGAATTTTCCTGGGAAAACTCAAGTTTGAAAATGAGATGCTAACTTCACACTTCGAAAGTTGGCATCTCATAGAATTTCGATATTTAAAGGGTGTATGAGTATAAAAATAAAAGTATTATGCCTCAAAAAGCTTACTCGAAAAGTTCTGAGTGAGCTTTTAAAAACTTTCAAAAAAGCTCAAATTTAAATTTTCACCAAATTAAAATTGGTACTGTATGCTTAATAAAATAACATAAAATAGTCAAACAAAGTATATAATGTAAAAAATTAACACATGTATATAAAAGCTCGGAGCTTTTAGCTCAAAAAAGAAAAATAATAATATTACATAAAGTGAACAGCTCTACCGCGCGTTTTCACTTAAGAAATGGTGAGATGCCAGTTCTTTTTCAAGAGTTCTGCTCAAAATTACTCTTAAAAATTACAGAACAGACTACAAGCTACTAGAAACTGCGGAGTATCGGGCTCTGACATGAGGTCTCACTTGGAAAATGGCGAAATGCTACGACATAGGAAAATTCAGCAATATTACTAAGACCATGGTGAGATGCCGGTACTTTTTTAAGAGTTCTGATTTAAATTACACTTTAAAATGAAAGAACAGACTACAAGCTACTAGAAACTGCGAAGTATCGGGCTCTGACATGAAGTTTCACTTGGAAAATGGCGAAATGCTACGAAATAGGGAAATTTTGTCGAATTCACTAAAACAAGGGTGAGATGCCGGTACTTTTTTAAGAGTTCTGATTTAAATTACACTTTAAAATGATAGAACAGACTACAAGCTAGTAGAAACTGCGGAGTATCGGGCTCTGACATGAGGTCTCACTTGGAAAATGGCGAAATGCTACGACATAGGAAAATTCAGCAATATTACTAAGACCATGGTGAGATGCCGGTACTTTTTTAAGAGTTCTGATTTAAATTACACTTTAAAATGATAGAACAGACTACAAGCTACTAGAAACTGCGAAGTATCGGGCTCTGACATGAGGTCTCACTTGGAAAATGGCGAAATGCTACGACATAGGAAAATTCAGCAATATTACTAAGACCATGGTGAGATGCCGGTACTTTTTTAAGAGTTCTGATTTAAATTACACTTTAAAATGATAGAACAAACTACGAGCTAATAGAAACTGCGGAGTATCGGGCTCTGACATGAGGTCTCACTTGGAAAATGGCGAAATGCTACGACATAGGAAAATTCAGCAATATTACTAAGACCATGGTGAGATGCCGGTACTTTTTTAAGAGTTCTGATTTAAATTACACTTTAAAATGATAGAACAAACTACGAGCTAATAGAAACTGCGGAGTATCGGGCTCTGACATGAGGTCTCACTTGGAAAATGGCGAAATGCTACGACATAGGAAAATTCAGCAATATTACTAAGACCATGGTGAGATGCCGGTACTTTTTTAAGAGTTCTGATTTAAATTACACTATAGATTGATAAAACAGACAACAAGCTAGTAGAAACTGCGGAGTATCGGGCTCTGACATGAGGTTTCACTTGGAAAATGGCGAAATGCTACGAAATAGGGAAATTTTGTCGAATTCACTAAAACAAGGGTGAGATGCCGGTACTTTTTTAAGAGTTCTGATTTAAATTACACTTTAAAATGATAGAACAGACTACAAGCTACTAGAAACTGCGGAGTATCGGGCTCTGACATGAGGTTTCACTTGGAAAATGGCGAAATGCTACGAAATAGGGAAATTTTGTCGAATTCACTAAAACAAGGGTGAGATGCCGGTACTTTTTTAAGAGTTCTGATTTAAATTACACTATAGATTGATAAAACAGACTACAAGCTAGTAGAAACTGCGGAGTATCGGGCTCTGACATGAGGTCTCACTTGGAAAATGGCGAAATGCTACGACATAGGAAAATTCAGCAATATTACTAAGACCATGGTGAGATGCCGGTACTTTTTTTAAAAGTTCTGATTTAAATTACACTTTAAAATGATAGAACAGACTACAAGCTACTAGAAACTGCGAAGTATCGGGCTCTGAAATGAAGTTTCACTTGGAAAATGGCGAAATGCTACGAAATAGGGAAATTTTGTCGAATTCACTAAAACAAGGGTGAGATGCCGGTACCTTTTTAAAGAGTTCTGATTAAAATTACACTATAGATTGATAAAACAGACTACAAGCTAGTAGAAACTGCGGAGTATCGGGCTCTGACATGATGTGTCACTTGGAAAATGGCGAAATGCTACGACATAGGAAAATTCAGCAATATTACTAAGACCATGGTGAGATGCCGGTACTTTTTTAAGAGTTCTGATTTAAATAACACTATAGATTGATAAAACAGACTACAAGCTACAAGAAACTGCGGAGTATCGGGCTCTGACATGAGGTCTCACTTGGAAAATGGCGAAATGCTACGAAATAGGGAAATTTTGTCGAATTCACTAAAACAAGAGTGAGATGCCGGTACTTTTTAAGAGTTTTGATTTAAATTACACTTTAAAATGATAGAACAGAGTACAAGCTACTAGAAACTGCGGAGTATCGGGCTCTGACATGAAGTTTCACTTGGAAAATGGCGAAATGCTACGAAATAGGGAAATTTTGTCGAATTCACTAAAACAAGGGTGAGATGCCGGTACCTTTTTAAAGAGTTCTGATTAAAATTACACTATAGATTGATAAAACAGACTACAAGCTACTAGAAACTGCGGAGTATCGGGCTCTGACATGATGTGTCACTTGGAAAATGGCGAAATGCTACGACATAGGAAAATTCAGCAATATTACTAAGACCATGGTGAGATGCCGGTACTTTTTTAAGAGTTCTGATTTAAATTACACTTTAAAATGATAGAACAGACTACAAGCTACGAGAAACTGCGGAGTATCGGGCTCTGACATGAAGTTTCACTTGTAAAATGGCGAAATGCTACGAAATTGGGAAATTTTGTCGAATTCACTAAGACCATGGTGAGATGCCGGTACTTTTTTAAGAGTTCTGAATTAAATTACACTTATAATGATAGAACAGACTACAAGCTACTAGAAACTGCGGAGTATCGGGCTCTGACATGAGGTTTCACTTGGAAAATGGCGAAATGCTACGAAATTGGGAAATTTTGTCGAATTCACTAAGACCATGGTGAGATGCCGGTACTTTTTTAAGAGTTCTGATTTAAATTACACTATAGATTGATAAAACAGACTACAAGCTAGTAGAAACTGCGGAGTATCGGGCTCTGACATGAGGTCTCACTTGGAAAATGGCGAAATGCTACGACATAGGAAAATTTTGTCGAATTCACTAAGACCATGGTGAGATGCCGGTACTTTTTTAAGAGTTCTGATTTAAATAACACTATAGATTGATAAAACAGACTACAAGCTACAAGAAACTGCGGAGTATCGGGCTCTGACATGAGGTTTCACTTGGAAAATGGCGAAATGCTACGAAATAGGGAAATTTTGTCGAATTCACTAAAACAAGGGTGAGATGCCGGTACTTTATTAAGAGTTCTGATTTAAATTACAATTTTAAATGATAGAACAGAGAACAAGCTACTAGAAACTGCGGAGTATCGGGCTCTGACATGAGGTTTCACTTGGAAAATGGCGAAATGCTACGAAATAGGGAAATTTTGTCGAATTCACTAAAACAAGGGTGAGATGCCGGTACTTTTTTAAGAGTTCTGATTTAAATTACACTATAGATTGATAAAACAGACTACAAGCTAGTAGAAACTGCGGAGTATCGGGCTCTGACATGAGGTCTCACTTGGAAAATGGCGAAATGCTACGACATAGGAAAATTCAGCAATATTACTAAGACCATGGTGAGATGCCGGTACTTTTTTAAGAGTTCTGATTTAAATTACACTATAGATTGATAAAACAGACTACAAGCTACAAGAAACTGCGGAGTATCGGGCTCTGACATGAGGTTTCACTTGGAAAATGGCGAAATGCTACGAAATAGGGAAATTTTGTCGAATTCACTAAAACAAGGGTGAGATGCCGGTACTTTTTTAAGAGTTCTGATTTAAATTACACTTTAAAATGATAGAACAGACTACAAGCTACTAGAAACTGCGGAGTATCGGGCTCTGACATGAGGTTTCACTTGGAAAATGGCGAAATGCTACGAAATAGGGAAATTTTGTCGAATTCACTAAAACAAGGGTGAGATGCCGGTACTTTTTTAAGAGTTCTGATTTAAATTACAATTTAAAATGATAGAACAGACAACAAGCTAGTAGAAACTGCGGAGTATCGGGCTCTGACATGAGGTTTCACTTGGAAAATGGCGAAATGCTACGAAATTGGGAAATTTTGTCGAATTCACTAAGACCATGGTGAGATGCCGGTACTTTTTTAAGAGTTCTGATTTAAATTACACTATAGATTGATAAAACAGACTACAAGCTAGTAGAAACTGCGGAGTATCGGGCTCTGACATGAGGTTTCACTTGGAAAATGGCGAAATGCTACGAAATAGGGAAATTTTGTCGAATTCACTAAAACAAGGGTGAGATGCCGGTACCTTTTTAAAGAGTTCTGATTAAAATTACACTATAGATTGATAAAACAGACTACAAGCTAGTAGAAACTGCGGAGTATTGGGCTCTGACATGATGTGTCACTTGGAAAATGGCGAAATGCTACGACATAGGAAAATTCAGCAATATTACTAAGACCATGGTGAGATAGCGGTACTTTTTTAAGAGTTCTGATTTAAATAACACTATAGATTGATAAAACAGACTACAAGCTACAAGAAACTGCGGAGTATCGGGCTCTGACATGAGGTTTCACTTGGAAAATGGCGAAATGCTACGAAATAGGGAAATTTTGTCGAATTCACTAAAACAAGAGTGAGATGCCGGTACTTTTTTAAGAGTTTTGATTTAAATTACACTTTAAAATGATAGAACAGAGTACAAGCTACTAGAAACTGCGGAGTATCGGGCTCTGACATGAAGTTTCACTTGGAAAATGGCGAAATGCTACGAAATAGGGAAATTTTGTCGAATTCACTAAAACAAGGGTGAGATGCCGGTACCTTTTTAAAGAGTTCTGATTAAAATTACACTATAGATTGATAAAACAGACTACAAGCTACTAGAAACTGCGGAGTATCGGGCTCTGACATGATGTGTCACTTGGAAAATGGCGAAATGCTACGACATAGGAAAATTCAGCAATATTACTAAGACCATGGTGAGATGCCGGTACTTTTTTAAGAGTTCTGATTTAAATTACACTTTAAAATGATAGAACAGACTACAAGCTACTAGAAACTGCGGAGTATCGGGCTCTGACATGAGGTTTCACTTGGAAAATGGCGAAATGCTACGAAATAGGGAAATTTTGTCGAATTCACTAAAACAAGGGTGAGATGCCGGTACTTTTTTAAGAGTTCTGATTTAAATTACAATTTAAAATGATAGAACAGACAACAAGCTAGTAGAAACTGCGGAGTATCGGGCTCTGACATGAGGTTTCACTTGGAAAATGGCGAAATGCTACGAAATTGGGAAATTTTGTCGAATTCACTAAGACCATGGTGAGATGCCGGTACTTTTTTAAGAGTTCTGAATTAAATTACACTTATAATGATAGAACAGACTACAAGCTACTAGAAACTGCGGAGTATCGGGCTCTGACATGAGGTCTCACTTGGAAAATGGCGAAATGCTACGAAATAGGGAAATTTTGTCGAATTCACTAAAACAAGGGTGAGATGCCGGTACTTTTTTAAGAGTTCTGATTTAAATTACACTATAGATTGATAAAACAGACTACAAGCTAGTAGAAACTGCGGAGTATCGGGCTCTGACATGAGGTCTCACTTGGAAAATGGCGAAATGCTACGACATAGGAAAATTCAGCAATATTACTAAGACCATGGTGAGATGCCGGTACTTTTTTAAGAGTTCTGATTTAAATTACACTTTAAAATGATAGAACAGACTACAAGCTACTAGAAACTGCGAAGTATCGGGCTCTGAAATGAAGTTTCACTTGGAAAATGGCGAAATGCTACGAAATAGGGAAATTTTGTCGAATTCACTAAAACAAGGGTGAGATGCCGGTACTTTTTTAAGAGTTCTGATTTAAATTACACTTTAAAATGATAGAACAGACTACAAGCTACTAGAAACTGCGGAGTATCGGGCTCTGACATGAGGTTTCACTTGGAAAATGGCGAAATGCTACGAAATTGGGAAATTTTGTCGAATTCACTAAGACCATGGTGAGATGCCGGTACTTTTTTAAGAGTTCTGAATTAAATTACACTTAAAATGATAGAACAGACTACAAGCTACTAGAAACTGCGGAGTATCGGGCTCTGACATGAGGTCTCACTTGGAAAATGGCGAAATGCTACGAAATTGGGAAATTTTGTCGAATTCACTAAGACCATGGTGAGATGCCGGTACTTTTTTAAGAGTTCTGATTTAAATTACACTTAAGAATGATAGAACAGACAAATACCATTTTACTCTCTTTTTAGGTAGAATTGTTATATCAAACAATTTCTACTACTTACTTAATTTTACTTAATACTGGCATCTGTCCATAGCCTTAGTAAATTTTCGTATTTCGTAGCATTTTGCCACTTTTTCAAGTGAAACCTCATGTCAGAGCCCGACACTCCGCAGTTTCTATTAGTTTGTAGGCTGTTTTATCAATTTATAGTGTAATTTAAATCAGAACTCTTAAAAAAGTACCGGCATCTCACCATGGTCTTAGTGAATTCGACAAAATTTTCCAATGTCGTAGCATTTCGCCATTTTACAAGTGAAACTTCATGTCAGAGCCCGATACTCCACAGTTTCTCGTAGCTTGTAGTCTGTTCTATCATTTTAAAGTGTAATTTAAATCAGAACTCTTAAAAAAGTACCGGCATCTCACCATGGTCTTAGTAATATTGCTGAATTTTCCTATGTCGTAGCATTTCGCCATTTTCCAAGTGACACATCATGTCAGAGCCCGATACTCCGCAGTTTCTAGTAGCTTGTAGTCTGTTTTATCAATCTATAGTGTAATTTTAATCAGAACTCTTTAAAAAGGTACCGGCATCTCACCCTTGTTTTAGTGAATTCGACAAAATTTCCCTATTTCGTAGCATTTCGCCATTTTCCAAGTGAAACCTCATGTCAGAGCCCGATACTCCGCAGTTTCTTGTAGCTTGTAGTCTGTTTTATCAATCTATAGTGTTATTTAAATCAGAACTCTTAAAAAAGTACCGGCATCTCACCATGGTCTTAGTGAATTCGACAAAATTTTCCTATGTCGTAGCATTTCGCCATTTTCCAAGTGAGACCTCATGTCAGAGCCCGATACTCCGCAGTTTCTACTAGCTTGTAGTCTGTTTTATCAATCTATAGTGTAATTTAAATCAGAACTCTTAAAAAAGTACCGGCATCTCACCATGGTCTTAGTGAATTCGACAAAATTTCCCAATTTCGTAGCATTTCGCCATTTTCCAAGTGAAACCTCATGTCAGAGCCCGATACTCCGCAGTTTCTAGTAGCTTGTAGTCTGTTCTATCATTATAAGTGTAATTTAATTCAGAACTCTTAAAAAAGTACCGGCATCTCACCATGGTCTTAGTGAATTCGACAAAATTTCCCAATTTCGTAGCATTTCGCCATTTTACAAGTGAAACTTCATGTCAGAGCCCGATACTCCACAGTTTCTCGTAGCTTGTAGTCTGTTCTATCATTTTAAAGTGTAATTTAAATCAGAACTCTTAAAAAAGTACCGGCATCTCACCATGGTCTTAGTAATATTGCTGAATTTTCCTATGTCGTAGCATTTCGCCATTTTCCAAGTGACACATCATGTCAGAGCACGATACTCCGCAGTTTCTAATAGCTTGTACTCTGTTCTATCATTTTAAAGTATAATTTAAATCAGAACTCTTAAAAAAGTACCGGCATCTCACCATGGTCTTAGTAATATTGCTGAATTTTCCTATGTCGTAGCATTTCGCCATTTTCCAAGTGAGACCTCATGTCAAAGCCCGATACTCCGCAGTTTCTAGTAGCTTGTTGTCTGTTCTATCATTTTAAAGTGTAATTTAAATCAGAACTCTTAAAAAAGTACCGGCATCTCACCCTTGTTTTAGTGAATTCGACAAAATTTCCCTATTTCGTAGCATTTCGCCATTTTCCAAGTGAGACCTCATGTCAGAGCCCGATACTCCGCAGTTTCTAGTAGCTTGTACTCTGTTCTATCATTTTAAAGTGTAATTTAAATCAGAACTCTTAAAAAAGTACCGGCATCTCACCATGGTCTTAGTAATATTGCTGAATTTTCCTATGTCGTAGCATTTCGCCATTTTCCAAGTGAGACCTCATGTCAGAGCCCGATACTCCGCAGTTTCTACTAGCTTGTAGTCTGTTTTATCAATCTATAGTGTAATTTAAATCAGAACTCTTAAAAAAGTACCGGCATCTCACCCTTGTTTTAGTGAATTCGACAAAATTTCCCTATTTCGTAGCATTTCGCCATTTTCCAAGTGAAACCTCATGTCAGAGCCCGATACTCCGCAGTTTCTAGTAGCTTGTAGTCTGTTCTATCATTTTAAAGTGTAATTTAAATCAGAACTCTTAAAAAAGTACCGGCATCTCACCCTTGTTTTAGTGAATTCGACAAAATTTCCCTATTTCGTAGCATTTCGCCATTTTCCAAGTGAAACCTCATGTCAGAGCCCGATACTCCGCAGTTTCTAGTAGCTTGTAGTCTGTTCTATCATTTTAAAGTGTAATTTAAATCAGAACTCTTAAAAAAGTACCGGCATCTCACCCTTGTTTTAGTGAATTCGACAAAATTTCCCTATTTCGTAGCATTTCGCCATTTTCCAAGTGAAACCTCATGTCAGAGCCCGATACTCCGCAGTTTCTTGTAGCTTGTAGTCTGTTTTATCAATCTATAGTGTTATTTAAATCAGAACTCTTAAAAAAGTACCGGCATCTCACCATGGTCTTAGTGAATTCGACAAAATTTTCCTATGTCGTAGCATTTCGCCATTTTCCAAGTGAGACCTCATGTCAGAGCCCGATACTCCGCAGTTTCTACTAGCTTGTAGTCTGTTTTATCAATCTATAGTGTAATTTAAATCAGAACTCTTAAAAAAGTACCGGCATCTCACCCTTGTTTTAGTGAATTCGACAAAATTTCCCTATTTCGTAGCATTTCGCCATTTTCCAAGTGAAACCTCATGTCAGAGCCCGATACTCCGCAGTTTCTAGTAGCTTGTACTCTGTTCTATCATTTTAAAGTGTAATTTAAATCAGAACTCTTAAAAAAGTACCGGCATCTCACCCTTGTTTTAGTGAATTCGACAAAATTTCCCTATTTCGTAGCATTTCGCCATTTTCCAAGTGAGACCTCATGTCAGAGCCCGATACTCCGCAGTTTCTATTAGCTCGTAGTTTGTTCTATCATTTTAAAGTGTAATTTAAATCAGAACTCTTAAAAAAGTACCGGCATCTCACCATGGTCTTAAGTAATATTGCTGAATTTTCCTATGTCGTAGCATTTCGCCATTTTCCAAGTGAGACCTCATGTCAGAGCCCGATACTCCGCAGTTTCTATTAGCTCGTAGTTTGTTCTATCATTTTAAAGTGTAATTTAAATCAGAACTCTTAAAAAAGTACCGGCATCTCACCATGGTCTTAGTAATATTGCTGAATTTTCCTATGTCGTAGCATTTCGCCATTTTCCAAGTGAGACCTCATGTCAGAGCCCGATACTCCGCAGTTTCTTGTAGCTTGTAGTCTGTTTTATCAATCTATAGTGTTATTTAAATCAGAACTCTTAAAAAAGTACCGGCATCTCTCCATGGTCTTAGTAATATTGCTGAATTTTCCTATGTCGTAGCATTTCGCCATTTTCCAAGTGAGACCTCATGTCAGAGCACGATACTCCGCAGTTTCTAATAGCTTGTACTCTGTTCTATCATTTTAAAGTGTAATTTAAATCAGAACTCTTAAAAAAGTACCGGCATCTCACCATGGTCTTAGTAATATTGCTGAATTTTCCTATGTCGTAGCATTTCGCCATTTTCCAAGTGAGACCTCATGTCAGAGCCCGATACTCCGCAGTTTCTACTAGCTTGTAGTCTGTTTTATCAATCTATAGTGTAATTTAAATCAGAACTCTTAAAAAAGTACCGGCATCTCACCCTTGTTTTAGTGAATTCGACAAAATTTCCCTATTTCGTAGCATTTCGCCATTTTCCAAGTGAAACCTCATGTCAGAGCCCGATACTCCGCAGTTTCTAGTAGCTTGTACTCTGTTCTATCATTTTAAAGTGTAATTTAAATCAGAACTCTTAAAAAAGTACCGGCATCTCACCCTTGTTTTAGTGAATTCGACAAAATTTCCCTATTTCGTAGCATTTCGCCATTTTCCAAGTGAGACCTCATGTCAGAGCCCGATACTCCGCAGTTTCTATTAGCTCGTAGTTTGTTCTATCATTTTAAAGTGTAATTTAAATCAGAACTCTTAAAAAAGTACCGGCATCTCACCATGGTCTTAGTAATATTGCTGAATTTTCCTATGTCGTAGCATTTCGCCATTTTCCAAGTGAGACCTCATGTCAGAGCCCGATACTCCGCAGTTTCTATTAGCTCGTAGTTTGTTCTATCATTTTAAAGTGTAATTTAAATCAGAACTCTTAAAAAAGTACCGGCATCTCACCATGGTCTTAGTAATATTGCTGAATTTTCCTATGTCGTAGCATTTCGCCATTTTCCAAGTGAGACCTCATGTCAGAGCCCGATACTCCGCAGTTTCTTGTAGCTTGTAGTCTGTTTTATCAATCTATAGTGTTATTTAAATCAGAACTCTTAAAAAAGTACCGGCATCTCTCCATGGTCTTAGTAATATTGCTGAATTTTCCTATGTCGTAGCATTTCGCCATTTTCCAAGTGAGACCTCATGTCAGAGCACGATACTCCGCAGTTTCTAATAGCTTGTACTCTGTTCTATCATTTTAAAGTGTAATTTAAATCAGAACTCTTAAAAAAGTACCGGCATCTCACCATGGTCTTAGTAATATTGCTGAATTTTCCTATGTCGTAGCATTTCGCCATTTTCCAAGTGAGACCTCATGTCAAAGCCCGATACTCCGCAGTTTCTAGTAGCTTGTTGTCTGTTCTATCATTTTAAAGTGTAATTTAAATCAGAACTCTTAAAAAAGTACCGGCATCTCACCCTTGTTTTAGTGAATTCGACAAAATTTCCCTATTTCGTAGCATTTCGCCATTTTCCAAGTGAGACCTCATGTCAAAGCCCGATACTCCGCAGTTTCTAGTAGCTTGTTGTCTGTTCTATCATTTTAAAGTGTAATTTAAATCAGAACTCTTAAAAAAGTACCGGCATCTCACCCTTGTTTTAGTGAATTCGACAAAATTTCCCTATTTCGTAGCATTTCGCCATTTTCCAAGTGAAACTTCATGTCAGAGCCCGATACTCCGCAGTTTCTAGTAGCTTGTAGTCTGTTCTATCATTTTAAAGTGTAATTTAAATCAGAACTCTTAAAAAAGTACCGGCATCTCACCCTTGTTTTAGTGAATTCGACAAAATTTCCCTATTTCGTAGCATTTCGCCATTTTCCAAGTGAAACCTCATGTCAGAGCCCGATACTCCGCAGTTTCTAGTAGCTTGTAGTCTGTTCTATCATTTTAAAGTGTAATTTAAATCAGAACTCTTAAAAAAGTACCGGCATCTCACCCTTGTTTTAGTGAATTCGACAAAATTTCCCTATTTCGTAGCATTTCGCCATTTTCCAAGTGAAACCTCATGTCAGAGCCCGATACTCCGCAGTTTCTAGTAGCTTGTAGTCTGTTCTATCATTTTAAAGTGTAATTTAAATCAGAACTCTTAAAAAAGTACCGGCATCTCACCCTTGTTTTAGTGAATTCGACAAAATTTCCCTATTTCGTAGCATTTCGCCATTTTCCAAGTGAAACCTCATGTCAGAGCCCGATACTCCGCAGTTTCTTGTAGCTTGTAGTCTGTTTTATCAATCTATAGTGTTATTTAAATCAGAACTCTTAAAAAAGTACCGGCATCTCACCATGGTCTTAGTAATATTGCTGAATTTTCCTATGTCGTAGCATTTCGCCATTTTCCAAGTGAGACCTCATGTCAGAGCCCGATACTCCGCAGTTTCTACTAGCTTGTAGTCTGTTTTATCAATCTATAGTGTAATTTAAATCAGAACTCTTAAAAAAGTACCGGCATCTCACCCTTGTTTTAGTGAATTCGACAAAATTTCCCTATTTCGTAGCATTTCGCCATTTTCTAAGTGAAACCTCATGTCAGAGCCCGATACTCCGCAGTTTCTAGTAGCTTGTAGTCTGTTCTATCATTTTAAAGTGTAATTTAAATCAGAACTCTTAAAAAAGTACCGGCATCTCACCCTTGTTTTAGTGAATTCGACAAAATTTCCCTATTTCGTAGCATTTCGCCATTTTCTAAGTGAAACCTCATGTCAGAGCCCGATACTCCGCAGTTTCTAGTAGCTTGTAGTCTGTTCTATCATTTTAAAGTGTAATTTAAATCAGAACTCTTAAAAAAGTACCGGCATCTCACCCTTGTTTTAGTGAATTCGACAAAATTTCCCTATTTCGTAGCATTTCGCCATTTTCCAAGTGAAACGTCATGTCAGAGCCCGATACTCCGCAGTTTCTTGTAGCTTGTAGTCTGTTTTATCAATCTATAGTGTTATTTAAATCAGAACTCTTAAAAAAGTACCGGCATCTCACCATGGTCTTAGTGAATTCGACAAAATTTTCCTATGTCGTAGCATTTCGCCATTTTCCAAGTGAGACCTCATGTCAGAGCACGATACTCCGCAGTTTCTAGTAGCTTGTACTCTGTTCTATCATTTTAAAGTGTAATTTAAATCAGAACTCTTAAAAAAGTACCGGCATCTCACCATGGTCTTAGTGAATTCGACAAAATTTTCCTATGTCGTAGCATTTCGCCATTTTCCAAGTGAGACCTCATGTCAGAGCCCGATACTCCGCAGTTTCTAGTAGCTTGTAGTCTGTTCTGTAATTTTTAAGAGTAATTTTGAGCAGAACTCTTGAAAAAGAACTGGCATCTCACCATTTCTTAAGTGAAAACGCGCGGTAGAGCTGTTCACTTTATGTAATATTATTATTTTTCTTTTTTGAGCTAAAAGCTCCGAGCTTTTATATACATGTGTTAATTTTTTACATTATATACTTTGTTTGACTATTTTATGTTATTTTATTAAGCATACAGTACCAATTTTAATTTGGTGAAAATTTAAATTTGAGCTTTTTTGAAAGTTTTTGTAAAAGCTCACTCAGAACTTTTCGAGTAAGCTTTTTGAGGCATAATACTTTTATTTTTATACTCATATACCCTTTAAATATCGAAATTCTATGAGATGCCAACTTTCGAAGTGTGAAGTTAGCATCTCATTTTCAAACTTGAGTTTTCCCAGGAAAATTCGCGGAACTATTGCTAAAACCTATCCAATACTATAGAACTATCCCCAATACTGTTAATTATAAAGTTTTTTGGTGAGATGCTAACACTTGAGATGCTAAGTTCACAGACCCCTTAAACTATTAAACAAACAGAGACTAGTTGAAATGGTGATCAAACTAAGTAATGGCCTCCTGTTAGTTTCTTTAGGCTGTTCGCCCACGTCTGACTTTTTTATCCTACTTTTTGTATGAGAAATATATTAAAAACGTAGCAAAATGGTGCAACGCACACGTCCTCCAAAATCCTTACTAATATTATAAATGCGAAAGTAACTTTGTCTGTCTGGTACCTTTCACGGCTAAACTATTGAACCGATTGACTTGAAATTTAGTACAGCGGAACTTAGCTTATAGTCCGGGGAAGGACATAGGATATGTTTTATGCCGAAATTCCCACGGGATCGGGGACTATGCAAGTAAAACCGCGAGACGGAGTCGGTTATAAATAAGAATAATTTATTTCAAGTCCACATTTTTTCCAAACATTGACTATGACAACCCCACTAGGGTCAGCCTGTGTCGAGGTTATCACTAACACAGTACGTTTTCAACCTATTTTTTTTTACAAAATATTATAAGTACGTGAAACAAACAAAACATAAAGGCAGAGCCCGACTATCGGTCCAAAAAGTCGGCCACCGATTATTGGACGTGTGCGAACAGCCTTATCCAAGAAGTGACGATATCATTTACATTTGATGGACGTACAAAGTTATTAGTACACGGACAATAAAGTTTTAATAGTTTAACAGTTTACATTTTAATTACACGTTACTTTGCATTTATACGCCTTTAGTGTAGTGATTAAGTTTATTCATGTCTTGTTGCTTTTGTTTAATAGTAGACTTAGGACCTTTTTCACCATCTTCAAGTAACGTTCCGAATATCTACTCACATGTTTTGTCTTTGTCACTTGCTATAAAGTAAGAAAAGAGACAAAACTAACTTTACTTGGTGTGTAATTTTACTTGAAGGTCGTGAAATAGGCCCTTAGGAGTGTAAAAGACAAGTTTTGTATGATCTAAGTCGTTGTTTTGATTTGTTAATAGTAATAATATTTTAAATAATTTCTTACTTATAAAGTTGAGAGGTTCTAACTGTAACTATATAATACAACGGGATGTTTGTACGTACTTATTTAAGTCGATTCCCTCGACTAGTTCCCAAAAACAAAAATCCCGTTGTATTATATAGTTGTATATAATGACGTACGTTTCGTTTAATAATAAAAGGTTCTAACTGGTGATTATCAATTAAATATTTTTCAATTGACAATGTTAGTAGTATCGAAAATGGCCTCTTTAATCTTTTAAAATAAACCATCCGATATATGTACTTGTGTATCTTCGTTCCACGCAGTCAAGGTTGCGGGCAGAAAGTTTGTTAGAAATAATATATGTATAGAAGTAGGTTTTTAAACAGTGGACACAGCATAATTTTAATTATATACTACTTAGTATTAACATATAGTAAATATACAAATACCAACATAATATAAAGTCATTATACAAATACATAAATATCAATTAAAAGTCTATATATTTTTATACAATTGTTATTTAAACTAAAGTTGACATGTAAACTTTCGGTTTGTTTGTGTCAATTAAAACAGTGATAGTCTACATAGTGTTATACTACTGCTTTTTCTGCGTTACGTTATCATTTCAGAACGATCTAAAGATGGTTTTTTTTATTTAAGTTGATAACTAATTAATAAGATCTTAGTCTCATTTACCTAATGCCATATTATAACTACCAACGCAGATAAAGCAGTAGCATAATATAACTGAACAATATTTTATTATACCTATATTTGATGTCTGATTAAATGGTTTACAAATTATCTTTTGGTTTTATTTTAACTAAGTAAGTACTTATATTTATAAATATCCTATGTGATAGATTTAAAAAATCATTGAATCCAAGCTTACACCTGCCGCTATAAGCTAGATTCATAACCTGGATATTGAAATCTGATCCTCGCAGGATTAATGCCATACGCAATGATAGTTGAATCTAAAAACTAAGAAATGTTTGTAAGTACTGTGAACACTAGACTAGGCAAAGTACATATGCAAATCTATGATTTACTTCACAAAAAGTTAATTTGTAAATGGTATTTTCTCCTTAACAAAATACCCATCAATCTTATAAACTAACAATTCAAATATAAACACTAAAAAGGACACAATAGACCCAAGTATCAAGCATATCATACAACTAAGTATCTGGTGACGAGTCAATGGTGTGGGCTCTGATGATATCTGACAGCAAATATTACTCTTTGCCAGTTCATCTTTGACCAGCATACCGCTCTCTATAAGTCTTGGAAGCCATACAGATATAGGTTTCCAAAATGGCGAATGCTTCTTCACCCAAACCACGAGAGGTACCGCCATTATCGGATCAGGAAGAGTGAGGCCACATTCCTTTTCCTTCTTCCCGTGAGCCAGGCAGTACGCCAAAGCATATTCCAGAGAAGTAGCCAACACAAACCGCTTTTTCCCTTCAATCACGTCTCGGAGCACATTTTCAAAGTTGTTTTCTTGTATAATAGTGAAACGGTCTTCAACCATAGAGTCGTATTCAAAATATGCGTAAAGTCCAGCCCGTCCACCGATTTGGTATCCCTCGTCTAATGCTTCTTTTAAGTTAACAAAATTGCCAACGAAAGTATCTGTTTTTAATGCGCCAATCAACACGCTTTGGTACGCGTTTCTTACGACGAAGGTAAACCATATCCAGAGGCCGATGATGTAGAAATCACGAAACCTTCTTGGTGCTATAGGCACCGGCTGACCCACCATCATTCCCCAAGATCTAAAAACTATTCCTTTCAATTTCCTTGAGTTTTTGAAATAGCGATAGCAAAATGATCTTACCGGCTTTATTTTTATGACAAATGGAAGTGATTTTACGAAGAATATTACTACTAGTAAGATTAACCAAAGGTATCCGTTTAATGGTGACACCAGTCTCCACCACCCAGGGCCGGGTGAAGCAGGCGGTGCGAGCCAAACGAGGCGAACACGGAAGTATGGCATGGAATAATCTAGAAGGCCGAGCACATCAATCCCTAAAGGTATAGTACAAGTGGAGATATTAGCTACGCCTGATAACACATCGCTTAATGAATCAGACCAGTTCTTAGCTCGCACTGAATCTATACTAATGTAATCTCTAGTCGTCACTATAGAAGTAAAGTTCATAATGTCTCTCAAAATTCTAATGATCGTCTTTTTTATTATTTCAAGCGGCATTCTCTTCTCCGTTAACGGATAGTTAATTTTATTTGTGGAAATGTACAGAGGGCACGAGTTCATGTTCTGCAACTTGTTAGTGTAAAGAGATTTCGGTTTATTATTTTCATTCCAATAGCCAATAAATGTTGATTCTGTATTTTTACAATTCAAATGACTTTTATATGGATAATAGGTGAACAAAACAACTCTATTCCTTTTATTTTTAGTCACAATCACAACATCTGTTACGTAATAGTTCCACAAGAAACTGTTAATTCGTTCAATTTTCTTGCTATTTGAGACCAGTAAGATCAGGAATCTGGAGCCGGTATTTAGGAGGGTGTTCCCTTTTAAGTCGGGTTTTAGTTTACTTAAAATGTTTACGAAAGACTTATACGAATCCAGTATAATCACTACTTGTCCCTCTGATACGGAGCCTCTGTTCACATCAACTACAACACTGCCTCTATATTCAATCAAAAATCTGTTCACACTATTTTCGTCGACACCACTGTCTAAAACAAAAGTTGGTTTTCGATAACTAAAATGTTCGTTAGCTATTTCAATCGCACATTTTAGAATATTTCGTTGAGTGTAATTAGTTTCTGAAACGTTTGTTATTTTACCGAATGCCGGCTGTAGATAAACGAGTAATATAATTTGACAGAATTGGAACATGGCTTTGAATATTAAGCTGGCTGATTATGTATAAGAAGGCAGTCGGTGAGTTTCCGTAAGATGTTGTATCAAGTCGGTTTACGTGTACCGTTGACGTTGTTTCGCACGGTCGAGTCCCCTCGGTTAATGGTCCAAGTTGATCCGCTAAACGAGCTATAAAGCTGTGAAGTTCATAAATCATGCTATTGTTTCAGGATTCATGTTTTACTAGTCTGTTACAATGATGGATGGTTTGCATACCCATCTGTCTACCCACTGAGATTGAACGGAGATAGTTACGTCGATGATAAATGTATGGCATTAGGTTCACTTACGATAGAGATGTCTCCTTTAATATAGTTACTAGCATAGCAGTGTTTTGGGGATTAGGTATCTAAACTAAAAATAAATTCGTATAAAAGATCTGCGGTAATGTGGGCCTATACTTAGCTTATCGTACTTCTTATTATGTTTAGCGAACGAACGAAAGTGAATATTTAATTCTAAAAGAGAGTAGCGTACCAGTGCTCAAGTACAGTCACGGAATGAATAGGTTCGTCACCTTAAAGTTGGTTTTCACTTGCACTAGTATTGCAAGAAACAATTATACCAACATACAAGTCTTAGAAACAGTGATGCTAACATTTAAATAAATAGAATGACGTTTGCTATCGAATAAGGATTTGCTTGATTTTTCTATCCTTTTTTAAACACTGTCTTGTTCGCGCGGCATATAAAAACCTCTTTAATATTTTGCAATGATGACATTGACCGATTGACAATAGTTTAAACAAAAATAATAATGGCAGTTTGAACCAACATGAAGGTTTCAGTTTATCAAAAATCTTGTTGACAAAATATTTATCCTGTCAAACAACACTGATCTGAATAATTTTGAACTTTATTATCGAGCAGTAGAACATTATTTTCCCTAACCCGAGTCTATTCTTTACCATAGTTTCAAAAGGTAATATGTTTTCGCGACACATTATACGAATCAATTTGAAAATTGACGAACCTTTTCATTCCGAGACTGTACATACAAGTTCATGTCAAGAGGTCCCAGGTTCGATTCCTGGTTCGAGCGAAGCATGTTATTTATTTAACAAACCTAATACTTATTTATTTATTACAAAACAACTTAATAATCATAGTTGGTGACTTACGCCCATTCCTCTTCACTGTACTAATAACAACATCAATGAGAGCATGTACTCTTATGAAATATGTAAGTAAAAATATACGAAACATCCTTTATAAAATTATTGGCTTACATAATTAATTTTAATAAACTAGGTAGATAATCAAGACGACTCCAGAATTTATTTTTATGAATTTTTATTTAGTAAAAAAATAACTAACTAAAACGTCTGACAACTGGTAACACACCACCCAACCCACTCCCGTTGCCTAGCAACCGTTAATATAAACAATAAACTCTCGTTTACGTTATTGTTTTGGCAATTTAATTAGAGCAAGTGGTTGATCCAATGTGACGTCATAAAGTCTATTAATGATATCATTAAAGGACTACTTAAGGCAATTAAGTTTTGTTGTTCTCTGAAACGGTGTTATGAAGTTTTTATATGAGTACTAGCAGCGCCCCGCGGTTTCACCCGCGTAGTTCCCGTTCCCGTGGGAATTTTGGGATAAAAAGTATCCTTTCTTTCCCGGACCATAAACTACCCCTGTACCAAATTTCAAGTCAATCGGTTCAGTAGTTTAGCCGTGAAAAGGTAACAGACAGAGTTACTTTCGCATTGTAAATGTATTGGATTAGAAAAATCATGTTCAAATTAATTGCTATACAAATTATGCTCATATTACATAAGACAGAAGGGTTACAATTGCCTAACGACTGTGGTGCTGAACAGTATTATGATAGTGGTTCGTTGACATGTCAGTATTGTCCTTCTAACAGTTCTATGGTCAGGAATTTTGATGGTAAGTTATTAATAGACTTCGATATTATGTAGAATTAAACTCGAATTTCAGATACAAGCATGTGGTTGCTAAGAAACATTATAAACGGCCTATTTCACGGCCTTCAAGTAAAGTTACTCACCAAGAAAAGTTAGTTTTGTCTCTTTCTTACTTTATGTCAAGTGACAAAGACAAAACATGTGAGTAGCTACTCGAAACTTTACTTGAAGATGGTGAAATAGGCCCGAGTGAAAGAGAAATCTCTGTCCCGCAGCTGGACCTTAACTACTAAGCTGTGATAATGCTACTCAGATGTATTTTAATATCAACATTATGGCCGTTTTTTTTTGACATTTGTTGTCATTTTGGTATTCCCTTATTGAAAACTACTCCGCTGACTCAATGGCTCCATAAAACTTAGATGGTTGTCATGGAAACAGTATACTGACGATTTTTATTTGAATTTTGATATGCAACAAAGACCACTGAGACACCATAGCCATATGAATAAATTTTAGGAGAATACCAAATTTCTGACACTCTCGTTATGGTGCCTCAATATCAACATTTTGTCTGATCAATAATGTCAAATTGCAGACTTAGGCCCCTGGCTAACTTCAATTAGAAGTCTGTATGAAGATAAGTGTGTATGCGAAAGAATTAATTTGTGGTACTCTAGATATACCTAGGTATACCTAGGCAGTTATTCACTAACTCTGGGGAAAATCTTAGCAAAAGTAAATGATACCAAAGCTTTCGCCTTTAAGATATGGATATATAGATAGAGTCCTTCCTTCATAACTTTAAGCTATAAATAGAAAATATAATCAATTTTAACAGGATTTTCCTGCACCTGTGAAGAGCACAGCATCCCCCTCTCCCCTACCCGGTGTAAGCCCTGTAACTCTACCGAGGTAGTATCCACGGACGGGATGACATGTGTTCCCAGGAAATGTCAAAATATGTCAGGGAAAATTGTTTGTAGGAAATGTCCCACAGATTATATTTCTGGTAAGTGATTGGTTTGTAAGTGATAGTTTTTTTAGGACGATTGGCATTTGTATTTATTTGTATACATATATCCCAGTTTTCTTTCTTCCCCCTCCCCCCTTTTTATTAAGTTTTAGAACAGTTATCTAGTAGAGGAATGTAGTATATTATTTTACGAAAAAATATTTTCTATTAATGGACATCATTTTAGGTATATGTAAAGGCCAATGACGATGGTGATGTTTTAATTGAACATATCTTTGCATATCAGATATTTAAGATTAAATAACAAAATGTTTTTTTAGTAAGTACCTACTTATCTACTGAAAGTTACCATTAATTTAACAATTCGATAATACTTATAAGCAAAAATAAATATCACTTAATATAAAGAATAACTTAGTTTCTTAAGACACAAAGGGAACCCTAAAAGGGAAAATGAACGCAGTCTTTTATAAAACTTTTGAATGATAAATCACGTTTCTGAATCCGGAGCTTATGTATATTATGATTTACTTGAACAAGTACATTAATAACGTCCATATGAAATGCGATAACTTTGCTAAACAGGCATATTTCATGGTACAGAGGTGACGGAAAATTATTTGCTTATTCTTTATTTCAATTTTATTCTTAACTAGCTGTGCCCCGCGGTTTCACCCGCGTAGTTCCCGTTCCCGTGGAAATTTCGGGATAAAATGTTCCTATGTTCTTTCCCGGACCATAAGCTACCTCTGTACCAAATTTCAAGGCAATCGGTTCTGTAGTTTAGCCGTGAAAAGGTAACAGACAGACAGAGTTACTTTCGCATTTATAATATAAGTAGGGATTAATAGGGATTAATTTTTTTGTAGGCGGTAATTTATTTATTTTAGATGTACTTACTTTTTCTATTTGTCAAATTGAAACAAACTGCGCAATTGTGCAAACATGTGTAAGTAATTGTAATGTAGTTAGAATGACAAAACTATAATCTAATGATAGAACCAGAAAATGATTAATATTTCAATCCTTAAATGAGTAATTATTAAACCCTTGGATTTAGACTCATAAATTGTATTAGAATTACTAACAGATTGGGCGTAGGTACTAACAATGGTCCAGGATCTAATGATAAAGGTGTTTTTAATTATAAAACGTTACAGTAACTCAAAACTTAGACGGATCTTCAATGCGAGAGGTATCGTGCATCAAATGCGCGCGCGGTTTCAAATCTGTTAACAACAAATGCGTGCGTTGCGCGTCGTGCACGTGCAACAAGAGTCAGGTGGTTGTCAGAGGGGCGTGCCTACCCAAGAACTACGTCACAGGAAGACCGAAGAATGAAGAGAAACTGTTACATCCACAGGAACTACTTGATATTGTGAAATATGAATATTTTTGTACTGTGAGTGGTTTGTGTTTTTTGGCCAATAATCTATTCCATAGCAGGTACTTATATTTGTATCCTCTATTATTTATTTTATTTGAATCACATATAAGTTTGGTCATAGGCACCATCAATGGTTTATCTCCTATTTTTAAAAATTGCTGAGTTAATATAAGTATACTAGCAGCGCCCCGCGGCTTCACCCGCGTAGTTCCCGTTCCCGTGGGAATTTTGGGATAAAAAGTATCCTATGTGTTATTCTGATGTATAAGCAAGATTATTGTAAAGTTTCATCAAAATCCATTCAGTAGTTTTTGCGTGAAAGAGTAACAAACATCCATACATACAAACTTTCGCCTTTATAATATTAGTAGGATTAGCTTAGTTAGCAATTAGCCAGTAAAATATTACAAATCCGTTTTATTATAGCCTTTCGTTAGTGTCTGTTTATACAACCAATCTTAAATTCTTGCGATTAGACACGTTCATTTACGGAGTTTATTCATTTATATTTTCATATTAATCGAGAATTGATTTTCAGCAAAACGATAACAGGTCGTGTCAAGTATTAGCCAATATATGTGTGAAGAGCTTTTATTCGACCGACCTCGGAGGAGCTTGCCGGCTTTGGTTACAAAACAAAAATAATGTCATTAAAGGTGCGTTAATATCAAAACTATATAATGTTGTCACATGTCTATGATGTTAGTTATATGCATGTTAATTGATTAACTACACAATCAATACAAAGTTGGTGGCCGAGTTTTGGTCCTCAAAAATATGAGTCGACACGCTAAGAAGAAGAATACAAAGTTAAATTTCGACATAAAACTACTTACGTCTTCTCGAGCGTCTCTTCTCATTTGGCCTAGGTGAACCACCTCAAAATGTTAAGAAATTATAGATGCTAATTATGGCAATTATTCCAGGGCTTCCTCTCCTTACGATTCCGGTAACAAGTGACAAGAATCTAGGTGTTGTTGATATATCAAAAAAGGTAAATCACTAAATATAATTATCATTATAACTTCAATAAAATTGGCTATCAAAGTTTTACGAGTTTTTACATTTACTTACTTAATTCTTAATTTAAATGTACAGTCAGCGTCAGATGAAAAGTACCACTCCATGATAATGCTCACTTTGGTATTGCCAACCATACCAAGGGAGGTACTTTTTATCTGACGGTGACTGTACAATTTCCATATTTTCAGAATAACTTCAATAGGCCTAATAACTACAATTTCAAAATATTTCCCCATAAGAGCGGCTGCCCTAATTTTCTGCGTTCAAGATTTTTGACCAGTCGATTTGAAGCCTCGGAAGCGCGGTGCTACGGTTCAGCATGGTTCCGGGTTCAAGTCCTGGCTGAGGCGAAAATTTGAATGCCTAATTTTTCCCATAATTTCCAGAAAACAATACCCATATCTGTAGCAGTATTCAGCTCGGACGGGGCACTGTCAATGTTGAGAGTCGACCGGCGCACACCACAGAATGGGGACTGCATGTTACCTGTCGACATACAGATCGGGATAGACACAGTGTAAGATCATTGTAATTATTATATTGAATGTGTGGCAATAAGAGTTGAATATTCTAATTATCGAATGTTTTTAATTTCTTTGTTGAAGTAATTGTGAATCGATTGTAGATTCAGAAATAAATTATTTGGAAAATGAAGACTCATTAAGTTCCAATATTTCTTGGACGTAGAGTATTTAGTTTTGTTATTAAATTTGATTATATTTTCGGTTCCAAAATAATTAATAGGTATGTTTAAAATTGGAAAAGATTAACAAAAATCGAACTCGAATTCATTTAATTCTATTCTACTCTTCTATTCTAGTTGTGAATCTCAAGTAAATGTAACTAATGTACTGACGTCAGCGATGAACGAAACATTGTCACCGTATATTTACGTTGATGAACAATACAAACCGCTTCCACTCACTATAAGGAAACCATCTGGTGCCGTTGTACAGGTATAGTAAAGTTATATAATATGTTTATAATAGTTACTAAGTTTTTACATAGAAGCACGAAAATAATCTTAAAAGTAAACAAAATTGACGATCAAATGGCGGAGTTGGTAGCAACCCTGCCTGCTATGCCGAAGGTTACGGGTTCCATCCCCGCTCAAGACAAATATTTGTCTGTATGCATGTGTGTTTGTCAGGATGTTGTAAATATAGAATAAATAAATCTATAAAATATATGTTTATCCCTTGTCTAGTATACATAGTACAAGCTAACGTGCTAAAAAACTTAACGTGCGCGTTCACCAAATAAAAAGCCCCTATAGATATTGACCCTTATATTTATATTAGTTGGCCTTCCATTACTTTTTTAGGTTTATGAAAATAGTAAGATTTTCTAAGCAATTTTTAATTTCTTTCCAGAAAAATCTGTGGCCATCAGACTTGTTCAATAGGTTCTTCATAGTTCACAACACACTGTCGAATGTTTCGAATATTACTAATACTATTTATTTGAAAACTATACTGATACGTGTCCGGTGAGTTTCAGACCGTTTTAAAAAATACACATTACTCCTCTTGGATTTAAACACAGGATCTGCCAACCGTTACCGCTGTTCTAATCCCATTGAGCTACCAAGGTCATATCTGGATTAAACTGCTTATACTTTTATTAAATTTCTATCGATATTTTCCAATGACAAACATTTATTTAATCTGTTGAGATATACACCTGTAAGGTAATAAACCGCTTAGACTTAACAAACAAATACGACGACCTCGATGGCAGAGTGGTCACCATGCCGGACTGCCATCTGCC
Organism: Timandra comae; assembly: GCA_958496195.1. Taxonomy (NCBI): domain Eukaryota; kingdom Metazoa; phylum Arthropoda; class Insecta; order Lepidoptera; family Geometridae; genus Timandra; species Timandra comae. The sequence continues at coordinate 9,384,633 of OY292369.1, forward strand.
ACTGTAAGGTTGCGGGTTCGATTCCCGTGCGGGGTAAATATTTGTGTGGACCACAAATGTTTGTCTCGGTCTGGGTGTGTGTGTGAATGTGTGTGTGCGTAGTTTCTGATACCCTAGATACAAGTTTCGAGCTTAGTTAGGGGTCAGTTACTATAATGAGATAATGTAGTGAATGCTTATGTTATGTAAAAAAAAAATATTTATTCATGAAAAGAAATTTCGTTTTTATATTCTAGATTAGAAAAAGATAAAAAATCAAACGGATCTCTGCGTGTTCACGTGTCTATTGAAGCACAGTACGCCACTAAGGCTGCGTACGAGCAGGTGGTAGTGACGTCATTGAGAGTTGAACATGAAATGCCCAACGCAGGAGTCGTTAGAGGACTTGAGGTATGGAGTAGGGTAGATTATTAAGATATTGTTGTCGCTATTTGGAAAGTCAAAATTAATTTTACTAATATTCAGCCATTGTTTTGGGTTAGATTTTTTAAATGTGACACACCTGTGGTGATTACGCCAATTCCTCCTTATCCTTTCTGTACAAATATCATCAGTGAAGGAGAAACAATGGCGAATATTAAGAAGCGTTTGTCCGGGCATACCATATTACAGGTTTGTAAGTAAGTAATGAATTAAGAACTTTATTCGGTATTGAATGTAGTAGTCACAACTGTAATTCATCGCTCTTTTAGGCATCTTAAGTATTTTTCTAATTTCCAAGGTATGTGCCGGTATTTTCGGTACGTTACTCCTGCTGTACGCGTTGGCTCGGTGGCGCGGCACTGTAAGGCGGGGCGGTGTCTATGTGTCTGCTGTGCCGCTGGTAGCCGGCTGTGTAGCTGATACACTATATTTTGTAAGTCTGTGTTTTGCTTTGGTTTCTAAAGCTTTGACTTCTTTAGTACATTACAAATGTGATTACGTCTATGCCTTCTCTTGAAGTGAAGTACTTATATCATAGGTGATTAGGAGCTTTGCACTACAGTGGGTAATTACGGGACGATGTTCATATAACTTTTACTTATTTAATTCTTAGTATATACAAAACAACAGGATGTTTGTACGTACTTATTTAAGTCGAATCTCTCGACTAGTTTCAGCCACGTCCTTCATCAGGAGGATGAGTGCAATACGCCCGCGCCGGCGGCGTCTCGCTCTGCACTCAGTGCAGAAATTAGTCGAGAGATTTGACTTAAATAAGTACGTACAAACATCCCGTTGTTTTGTATATTTAATGTCGTACGTTTGTTGAATAATAAAAAATATAATTCTTAGTATTTCACAGTCTTGCCAAGACTGAGATATCGATAAAAGTTTGTGGTGACCAGCATGTAATACTAAAAGACAAATGTAGTAATTCCATCTCACTGTACAGCAATCATCAAGAGGGGCGACGCAGTGGGATTTACTTACTCGTACAGTACCTTTTACTCACTGCTCACCTACGTGATGCTAAGAACTCCTTTGCGAACTTGTCAGCTATGTTTCACACCAGAGAGAATCTCGTCGTGATGCATTTTCAAGGTTTGATTGTGCATTACGTTCTTCCAGGCAGTTCTCCTGTCCACTATCCACGCGTGGGCAGCTGAAGCAGGTACACTTGGGATGACGTTACCACTCTCTCGAATAGAGGAACGAATGATCAAGTCGTTAGTTTATTCGGCTGTTTCATTGAAGGTAAGCAACTTGGGTATGCTAGTTCGTAGAATGAAGTTTTCTTTGGTTTACTTATGTTTTTTTTGCAATAGCATAAAGTATTGCCATCTACGGACTGCCATCCAACAGTAAGGTTGCGGGTTCGATTCCCGTGCGGGGTGAATATTTGTGTGAACCACAAATGTTTGTCTCGGTCTGGGTGTGTGTGAATGAGTGTGTGCGTAATTTCTGATACCCAAGATACAAGTTTCAAGCTTAGTTAGGGGTCAGTTACTGTAATGAGATGATGTAGTGAATGAATAATTGTTATGGATTAGCACGGCCCGCGGTTTTATCTATCAATGTAATCTTTATCATTTGCGTATATGATTTTATCATCGATTAATCTTAATTTATGTCATTCATTAGGCTCTGAAAATCGCCTGGATCCTTTGGAAGCAGTGTACTTGTGACGTCTTCTTCTTGGACTGGTCGCAATATAATCCACCAATCAAAGGTAAATTGCACCGAAATATACGATTTATTTTTACTAAAAGCTTATGTAAAGTACTTACTTAACAAGGGATAAACCTTATATGAATGTTGCGCGTAGAGGGGAGTGTCAGATTTTATCTTATTAAAAAATTATATAGAAAAGCAGCGGTTTCTTATTATAAATATTCAATATGAAATTTTAGTGACGCCTTACACTGAAGACGATAGCTGGAAAGTCACAGTATTAGCTCGAGAATGGAGCTTCCTACAGACTTTAAGGCGAGCCAACCCAGGGTATTCGGTCATACTTACCATTCTAGTGGTACAGGTGAGTGTAGCGAAATATTTGGTAATTAATTCTTAATTTAATTTCACGTCGCATAAGTTATTTACACGTCTAAACAGGTTATAAACACAATAATTAATTGACTTGGTTTTACACGAGACCTCAGAACTTTTGAACCTCAGAACAATTATTCAATTAAAATTAAAATATTTGTACACCAGAAACGGTAGAATATGTGAAACATACAATGAATTGTAATTATCTATAACTACCATATTCTAAACAAATAAAGACATTTTTTCATTTCATTTCTTCAGGTGAAAATTATTAGCATTATAAGGACGTGGCTGACTAGATTTGAATCACTTTTTTACATTTGAGCCATTGTGGTAATAACGCCTACGCTGTTCTAATTTCATCAGTGAGAGACTTGAAAGAGGCCTTTGCTTAATACTTTACTTGAATTTTTGTTCTTTGAATTAGTTTTATATAGATTTTATAATTTTTCCTTGAGAAGCACATTCATCGTTAGTTTTTACCATTATCTCATGTTTTTTTATTTATACGAATAATATTTTTTTTACGTAAAAAAATAGTTTTCTTTTATTCCAGAGTGTAGTCTGTTAAATGGGTTTTATAAAAATATATACCTGTTGTATGTTATTAATAAATTTTGATTAAATTGAGTAAATCCAAAATATCCCTAGACAGTGTTGATGTGTATACTTACATACTGTATATTTTGAAAAAAAAACCTAGATCTATTTATTGACTTTAATACATTCCTTCTTCAGCTAACAACGCATTTGAAGACCGGCTTACCCCAAAGCCAAGGTTACAAATGGGTGCTATACTCCATAATATGGTGGTCTTCATACACCGCTGTACTGCTAGTCACCTGGATAAAAGAATACTTCGTTTCTTCTACTACTTCTCTGCCTAAAATTTGTAACCTTGTTGGACATTCTCTGCTGGTTTTTGAGGAAGATTTTTACGCTCATTATGTGCATGGAAGGTAAGAGAATGGTTTCTTTTAGAGAAGTATGTTTGAATAACAATCCTTACTTCCTTACTAATATTATAAATGCGAAAGTTACTCTGTCTGTCTGTTACCTTTTCACGACTAAACTACTGAACCGATTGACTTGAAATTTGGTACAGGGGTAGCTTATGGTCTGGGAACGGACATAGGCTTTGTTTAATCCCGAAATTCTCACGGGATCGGGAACTACGCGAGTGAAACTGCGGGGCGCTGCTAGTATTCTTTATAAGTTAATTAGTAATGGTTGTACTACCTTTATTCTATAATTAATACTTTTTTTGATCTCATTAAAAAGAGAACACGTGAATTAACTATTGACCCACCATCGCCTTACACATTTATTATTCCTTGTTTATCAATAAGGCTAAGTGACTTTAGCTGTAGGAAACAAAGAACTTGAAACTTTGTCTGAACTATATTGTTCAGAAAAAGTTGTAAAACTTACTATTGTTCAAAGTAAGTACATCAATTCAATTTCTCAGTCAAAAGAACATTTAAAAAAGTGTTAATATCAAGTAATTCTTGTTTTCGAAAATGGCAGCTAATTGATATTACAGAGAAGGTATATAGATATTTTGGCTATTTAGATGTCGAAATTGTAAATATCTTCTTACCACGATATAACAGTAGATTATAAAATAAAACCTACCAAATAACTAATTTTTCTTTAAGCCGAGCAAAACTAAGATCATTGAACAAAATAAATAAGAGAGTGTGTTTGTTTGTAGCTCATATTTCCACGTCACAACAAAAATCTGATTGATGAAGTTCGCTCACAGAGATAAAGGTTCAGATGCAAATATTTTACGACAGTTTTCCTCGTTCTATCATTTTGCGAGTGTATTAATATTAAAATACAATGTATACACAAATTTTCCCTTTAATCTTTCGAAATATTTTACTTACTTATATGAAATATAGAAAAATACAAAAAACTTGGAGCTAACGAAAACAATTAATAATTATTTTAATAATCCGTAAGAGATTAACAACAAAATGGGTCAAATTTGATCCTTATCACGCCGGAGTGACGTCATTAATCCACGAGGCGTATTGCGGGTACCTTTAAAATTTCTTCCCTTTAAAATATCTTCGTCAAAATGAAAATCTTTCTTTTGTTATATCCCATTGTTCCTATTTTAGGAGCGAGGATTCAAAAGAGGTTCGCTCCATGGCCGGACCTCTGTCGACTTGCAGAGTGGCCTGTATCCCTCAACTGAGGTAAACATACCCCATGTTTACTTAGGATATTAGGTTTCACAAGTTATATTGAAAAGTTTTAGGATCTGAATTGGATTAGCAGAATTTTGGTGTTCAATTTGAATTTTATATTAATGGTATATAGTAATGTTAGTAAGTAATTTAAGTTCTTATATTGCTTTTAAAAAATAATCAAATGCTTATAAATATAATGGTATATTATTGTGTTGGTTTTTTCTAAACGAATTTGAAAGGACACGAATCAAAATCAAATCAAAATATTTTATTGCGAAAACAGGTGTTTACATGATGTTATTAAAATACAATTGTTTAGTTTCACTGTTAACAGCTATTATTTAGCATGCAATCTAATTTTAAGTTAAGTAAGAATATTACATTAATTATTATCTTACTTCACAAAATAATGTTGGTATGGTAGGAAAATCCCAGGTAAAACTGCGAGACAATAAATAATTAACCAAACAATTACAGATAGAAAATATATTCTACTGATAATGTAGGTCATAATAAAATTATTGTATCGTAATTATTTGAGCAATGTGTCGTGTATTTTCAGAGCTGTGTTCAAACAACTGTCGACACCTGGGCCAGGTATGATTTATCTTTGAATTCTTATTATTTATTGACAGGATTTCTACAGGTATTATATTAACAGATAGTTATTACTAAATAGAAATAGCCGATTACAGAATCTTACGGATAAAATACCTGAATATGTTAGAGACTATACACCGCTATTTTGAATTCGAGATACTTAATCACACAGCTAATGTAAACGACGGGTGACAATATAATAGTGAAGTTAGTGTTTTTCTTTTGCTTTTATTTAAAACGTTATGATAAACCAAAGTTTTTCAAAATCCCGCCGAATTTTATTGTTATTCTACACCGAACAACAGGCGAACGCTGCGATACACAGCTGAGCGCGGTCATCGACCCGAGCTGTCACAGAATACTTGATAGCTAGTGTGCCGTCTGGTAATACGGCATTTATTTAGTATTTTTTAAAGATAAGTAATCGACTATCATTTTTGATATTTTTATTGGATATATGGATTCAGTTACTGCTACAGATATTCTGATTTTAATAAGTCCCATAATTTCAAAATTGGGGTGTATATAATATATGATACATATATGAGCGAATGCTTACAAATTATTTTAATTTTTTTAGGACAATACCATTTATGTACATAAGTGGGCTGTTTTTAACAATTAGACCTCTCAAATTTAGGTCATTGTGCATTGTTTAAAATTGAAAATTAATTGATTTCGGGTAGGTAGAGGTAGAGCCGAAACATGGGCAAAGGACCCAAATTGGAGAATCTAATTGCGGAAAACTGCCTACTTACGTGTCATCATCATCATCATTATCATTAAAGGCCTCTACATCTGCAACAGATGGTTTAAGCAGTGTGTGGTGATATTGAGCGACACCTTCTACCTTCTATCTAAAATATATCACCACTTACGTGTACACTCATAGTTATTCAATGTTCTAGGTATATTGGGCGAGTCGGAATCGAGACATGCGTTGTTATCAAGATTTTTAGCTGCGTTCTTTGAAAGAGTAAGTCGGTCCTCATTTCAAGGATATTAATTAAAGTGCGATCGTGCGTGATCTCTGACTTCTAGTACAATACAGTATTGAATTCCAATTGAGTACCTATAATCCATTCATTTGGCCGTGAGACAAAATGTAAACAAACCATGAAAAAGGTTATTTTGTATGTCATGTTTTATCAATAATACATAGACTACTCCCTACTGACTACTTGATATTTAATTAATCTTTGAAATATAGAATATATAACATACTTTATAGCTTTAGCCCTCAACTTCGTTCGCGTGTAATAATTATTTTAACACGCGACTTCATTTATGTAGAAGGTGAAAAAATAGTTATTCTGTGCCGCCGTGCACTAGCCGGGTCGCCTTGTCGTAGTAACTATTTAGTAATCTGTGGCCTTGATCATAATTTTGCTGTAATGTTATTTTAAAACTAAGATATCTTCTAAGATACTTATTGAAATCAAATCATGTAAAAGGCAAATGTCTTTTAGATTAAATACTTTTGCAATGTAAGCGCAAAAAATGTGTTTTTTACGACATCACATTAGAAACCCCTAGATTTATCGGTGTTTCTCTACAATATCATGCATGTATTATACATATAAACTTTCCTCTGGTATCACTCTATTAAAAAAACCGCTTCAAAATCCGTTGCGTAGTTTTAAAGATTTAAGCATACATAGGGACGGACAGACAGCGACAGCGACTTTGTTTTATAAGTACTATTTAGTAACCATAGATGAAAGATTGGTTGATACCGCGATACCTGATGAGATACATATATTATTAATAGTTACTCGCATGTTGACACTGCCAGCGAGTAACTATTATGATCACGGATGAACAGTTCAGTTCATCCGTGATCATGGCGCTTGCAACAGCGTAGAAATATTGGAAACTGGAAATCACTACCTTTGAGCAATTGGTAGGGAATAAGACACTTTGGCCATAAAATACCTGGAAATTTAATGAAATACTGATAATGCGTCTCGGAGATTTTTTGTCGAAGTATATACAACAGCCCGAATCAAATGATTGACATACGTTACGCGCGTTTTTTAAAATATGCAAAATTAAATGTATTTTTTTATAATCTAACTGAGATATTTTCTTATTTTTTTTGCGTAAGAACATTCTACAGAGTCTTAGAAAACTACAAAAGGAAAAGCCAAATCGGTCTAGTCTCTAAGTTATGACGTGATAACGGCAAACGGGTTTCATTTTTATATATATAGACAAGCGGCGCCCTGCGGATTTCACCCGCGTAGTTCTCGTTCCCGTAAGAATATGGGGATAAAATATGCTAAGACCTTCCCACTGAATCACTCTATCTATTAAAGTAAACCGCATCAAAATCCGTTGCGTAGTTATAAAGATCTAAGCATACATACATAGGGCCATCAGGACATAGGGACATAGAAAGCTACTTTGTTGTATACTGTTTTTGATGATTACACGAAATTTGTTTCTTGAAGTATTATTTTTACACAGTTTCACCACGCAAACTGACATTTTACTACGTATTATGTTCAAAATTTAATAAAACATTAGGAACATACGCCTCACAGACAGCTTGCAGTGTGACTGGCTTGGATACGCCGAGTATGTACGTGTAGTATTTGTTGCCGCATTTGACTACGTCGGCGATACCTACCAAACACAGCGAAACCAATTCTTCATCAAAGGTAGTAATAGTAATGACGATGATAATTGACATTACTAAAACCTAAAAATGCTGTGAATCTCAAACTATGGATACATTTTAATACTACTAAATGAAGTTGAACAGTCATTGTAAGTTATGAAAGTAAAATTAATAGTTTTCGTATTTAGCCGGATTGTACCCGTCATTTTTACTCTTGATCAACTTGTTGACGTGAGTGTTTTCTTCCCGATTATATAGTAAAGTATATTGTAAATTTTTGATAATTCTTTGTTTAAAGTAATTATTGTATTATGTTTTATATTCAGTTATCGTTAAATTTCTGTTATCTGAACGTTGATTTGATGAAAATAAGTGTACCTGGTACAAACAGCGCTTGCACTTTTACTTCGCCGAAGATCCAAACATACACCAAGGTGTTATTAATATATTTAAATACGTAGAACAGACTTGGCCAAAGATTCGTATCCCTACAAAATTTTTATTGTATATAACGACTTCACGAGCCTCCGTTTACGGATTTGTAATAGAAAAAAAGGAAAATCCATGTTGGAGCTCTTCTTCTTCTGAGGATCACCAATAAATAGTTGTTTATTTATTTTGTAGTAAAACAATTCAGGTAAGTACTTACATGAATTGTTTTTACTTGTACTCAACTCATCCTGTTTATTACCTTTTTATTGATTTTTACACTAAACTAAATTACTTATAGACGACTTATCAAAGATGCCTACTTAGTCTGATTTTATTTTCATATTTATAACTCTAAAAAAACAATATATTTTTCGCCTAAAAGAGCTAAAAGTTTGACAACCAGTATTTCTTTGTTTACATTTTGTCTCACGGCCAAATGAATGAACTTATAAGTCAGTAAGTATTTCTATTGTAAATTTCAATTTATTATTAGTTTTTAATTATTTTTTTTATTATCCAGGCTTTGGATGGTCTAAACTGGGTAGCGAGTGAGAGAACGATCATTGAAAGACTGCTGGATGTGGAAGTGACGTCACGGGAGTCGGGAACTACCAGTGCTCTGTTGTATGACGATGATACTACACCGTCCTGCTTGGCTATGACTTGGTAAAGTATAATTAAAGTAGCAAGCAATTTGAGTGATTTTTAACCCCCGACGCAAAAAGAGGGGTGTTATCTGTCTGTCTGTGACATCATAGCTCCCGAACGGATGAACCGATTTCAATTTACTTCTTTTTTGTATTAAAGGGGACTTACGTGCGAGTGTTCTTAGACATGTTTAATGAAAATCGGTTGACCCGTTTAAAAGTAATGGGGGTTTGAAAGTAATTGTGTTGGGGGTATTTTAAATTTTAAATTTAATTGTATGTAAAGGAGTCAATAAATAGGCGTTGACAGGATGATAAATTCTTAAAACTATATTTATTAGATTAGGGATTTATGGAAATTCTCCCCTTAAAGCCGTGAAGTAGATACTAAGTAGTACTTAGTGTTTTTTGACTAAGTACTTACTTACTTCTGGTCAAGACGTGCAGTGTATACAGAGATTTAAAAAATGTGAACGATTTTAGAATACTTTTATTATATGTATGTCTGAGCCACACCACACCTAGAAAACGAATCATATACTTAACTGAATATAAGACGATGTGATGTATATTTTTTTGTTGAAGGTGGAATGAAGAATGGAACCTATCCACATTCGACGCCATGTTTTTCAGTGCGGTGTTCGTCGCTACAGACGATGTGTTGCTTTCAGCGGCTATCACTTATATTGTATATCAGGTAAATAAATAACTATATAGCTACCATTTCTAGTAAAGTCTATGTCAAAATAAATATGGTGGTAGAATCAATTTCGACGTTCCTAAGTGCCACATTGAGGGCTTAACTGAATAAATTATTTTTGACTTTGACTTTGACTATCTGTGTGCCAAAAATCTGTTCAGTGGTTTAAGCCGTGCGTCGATAGATTGGTCATTATAGTCAGTTAGTTTATTAAAATAAAGTGTTATGAATCACTATACTTAGGTAATTTAACAAATACATTCAAAAATGTTCCTTACGTTGTCAGTCAGCGACGCTTGCATTTTATATAAGACTAGCGGCGCCCCGCGGTTTCACCCGCGTAGTTCTCGTTCCCGTAGGAATATGGGGATAAAATTATACTAAAAACCTTCCCACTGAATCACACTATCTATTACTGAAAACCACTGAAATCCGTTGCGTAGTTTTAAAGATCTAAGCTTACATAGGGACAGAGAAAGCGACTTTGTTTTAAACTATGTAGTGATTATATTTCTATAATTACACAAAACGCACAAATTACCCACATTAGGGTGGTGTAATTGTCGAAAATTGCCCACTTATAAGTACAATACTTCATAATATTCAAGCATTTTCAAGTGGGCATTGTTGGCTAAATCCGTAATTTTAGAAAACAAGAAGGAATTTCTAATATCACTAAAAGGAGAGAATTTATTTTGTTGAACATCAAAACTGATTTAAAATTGTTTTACATTTTTATTATTTTTTTATTTTATTTTATTAATTAATAGATACTTATGTATTTTAAAACTAAAAACTTAAAATTTATTTTTCAGATAATTAAACTAACACGAAGATATTTTGGTAACAAGAATCAATGCAATAAAACTGGAATCGATATTGGCTTCCATTAAACATGTGAATTTTATTACTTTACGATGTAATTCTAAGGCATACCAAGCCAAATATGATTTATAATTCACGTCATCTAGATTTTTTATAATTAAGTATAAAGAATTTGCAAAGAAACCTTTTTTACTTAGGGTAGGAAAAGGACGAGTGTGTGTGCGTTTTCGGCAAGCATAGACACTTTTATGTTGCTGTATTTAATATTTAATAATGAAGATATTATTCTTTCTAACATTATATCTGACGATCATACATGGTGGTAAGGAATCAATAGAAAGTTCACTCGAGACAGTTACCACGAAATGTTTGCGAACCGAGTCGGATAATTGTATGTCAGATGAAGTTACCGTTAGACAACGACGAATTATTAGAACAACGACAAACAAACCCGTAGTACTACCAAGAGGACCTCTCTTCGACTTCATCGTCAACATATGCCTAACTCTAAAGAGACATTACAGAGGAAACAAAATATCTTCCTACTTCAAAATGTTGGCAAGAAGTCTCAAAAACGTCGGCCCCCGCGGAGTCTTCAAACATTTGCTCAACAAACTGAGTAAGAAACTAACAAAACTATCGTTCAAAAACGGGAGAGTCCTCCACAGACCTATAAAAGCCTTTTTAGAGATCATAAAAAGCGGCAAAAATACAACTAACGAGTTCTTCTACACCATTAACAAAATATATTCTTATAACGACGATAGAAAATTGGACGATTATATATATTTGATGAGAAAATACGGTGAAGGGGACACTAAACATATTGGGGAACGGACCAGGGATGTATTTGAATTGTTAGTGATGTACAGGCTGAGGAAACAGAAAGAAGATGTCATGATGGATTTAGAAAAGAAACTGTTAACTGCTTACATAGAACTTTACTCGGATAAAAAAAATGGTACCGAATAACGCATTTCAAGCTATCACGCAATATATTAAGTAGGTACTTGAACTTCTGCGGAAAATACAATTATTCTAAGATAAAATTATGTTTGAAAATAGCATCGAACTTCGAACCATACAGTACTTAATAACCACTAAACCCTAAAAGACAGTTAACTTTAATTTCATACTTATTTTGATTTGCTTTCATCCGGAAAATTACATTAAGATATGTGAGTTACAAGTATGTTTTAGATAAAGTCACCTATAACATTACAAATGTTAAAATAGGTATGTTTTTGTGTAAACGTATATTTGTTATAACAATATTAATTACTATATCATCAAGTTATCAGACCGCACAGTTATCGAAAGAGTATATTGTACTAAGGACTAATGGTATATTTGCAAACTTTCTAAGAGACTTATTCGATCAACTATTAAGTGAAGAATTTCGTGAGCGTAAACTACCAAAATACTGCAAAATATTGGGAGAAGAATTGAAAAGTATGGATTACAGATACACAAGAAAGTTAGGCAAACATATTTATAAGTTGTCTAAGAAATATATATTTGAAATCAGAGATGAAATTAGTATGTACCGAACAGAAATAGATAGAGAATTACCCCACAGAAAAGAATTCTTGAATGCGATGGATGAGATATTCACTATGGGAGAATACACACGATTCCATGACTATTTGTTGGATTTAAAAGATTACGGAATGGATGACAAGTTGTTCATTGAGGACGAAACACGATACTTACTCCGAGATGTGATCGTTCATTCCGTGTTTTACCTGAGCGCGAAAGAACAGGATGACTTGTATAAAAAATTGAAAAAGGCTTACAAGGAATATAAGAAGCGAGAATATGAATAAGTATTACGTAAATGTAAATTAAGAATCTACTGTTAATATTTCTATTTAATTTTAATGGCCAATTTTTTTATTCCTTAGATTGTACGTAATGATGGTCATTTTAATGATTATAATGATAAGTATAAGTACCTAATAGTTCCACTCCTACTTCGAAAGTGTTTGTACAAGGCTAAGATTTTCGTGAATAAAATAGTAGATTAATTTAAAATACTTTCTTTTTATTATTACCCATAGCTGGAATAGAATTATGAAAAGTTGAGTGGAGATTAAGTACTTTCTTAATAGTTGTTTTTTTAATAAAGTAAGTACATAAGTAAGTATATTTATTACAAGACTAGCTGTGCCCTGCGGTTTTACCCGCATTGTTCCCGAACCCATGGAATTTTTGGGATAAAACATAGCATATGTCCTTCCCCAAACCATAAGCTACCACTGTACCAAATTTCAAGTCAATTGGTTCAGTAGTTTAGCCGTGAAAAGGTCACAGCACAGACAGACAGAGTTTTAATTAGGATCAATGGTGGTACCTCCTCATATCAGTCACGTTTAATTGATTTATTTATGAATTTAACACATAAATGTGTAATTAATGATTAAGTAAATACCTAATTATCCATACTTATCAATTTAAACGTAACATATATTATTTATTTTTTTATTAACATTTTGAAATTGCCGCGCGCGCCCTTTTGTATTCGCAGTCTATGGTTTAAATTTGTTTGTGGTTGCCGCTTTCTAAACACCGATCTGTCCCGAAGGTAGGAAACTTGTAATAAACCGATGTTTTCCAGCACGCATAGACAAAAGTAGATACTAGCAACATCGATTTTTTGTCTATGGACGTAAACGAACAAATGAAATACGGCAACGTCACGCAGACAAGAATTGACTGACTGAGTGGTGAAGAAGTGATTGTTCTTTCGGCGTTTCATAAAAATAGTTATTTCGTAAATTATTGTATAAATTTTTGATAATAATGGCAGATAATAAAAGGTGAATATATCATTAATATCAATAACCAAAATGCAATTCAAATTTTATTGTAATTACAACAGTTTCGGTGTAAACTATTGAAAATGATATTCGAAATTGGCTTGTCATCGTGTCTGAGTTTCAAAACCAAGCAAGCTAAAATAAATCGAATTTTGCTTGATCATTATAAAATTATAATTTTACTTATGAATAATTAAGTAATCGGGGTCAAATTATGAATATTAACGAAAATAATTGTTCGTAATGGTGGTTTTGTGAGATGAGTACTAAAGTGGACATGTTAATTTTTTCAGTCCTGATGATTTATCGACCGCGATCCTCCGCCGCAAGGACAGGCCCAACCGTCTCATCGTGGAGGAGGCCGTCAGCGACGACAACTCGGTCGTGGCGCTATCACAGGTCACCATCCTTTGTCCCCAATTCTTAGATTACCATAGCTGTAGCCATGTACCATAGCATTATCAAGCATCAAGTAGGTACTTACTAAAGCAATTTAACATCACGAATCTTACGGAACCAAACATTAAAATTAGAAAAACCTATTCTTGTATAAAACTAGCCTAGCACAGCCATTGATAGTATTGATTTTTAGTACATTAGTTACAAAAACTATGACACAGAACAAACTTTTTGCTACTTATTTATTATTAGAACAAAGAAAAACAAGACATTTAATTTCAAATGTTTTAAAATAGATTTTCATATATTTCAATCATAATTTTAAAATGGTTACTAATGTGAAGTTAGAAGTTTATCATTTATAGAATAGAATTTATCATCATAATCTACATAGGTCTTTAAAACTACTTTATAAAAGAAAGATTATATTTTTACCCTTGATCTGCATGAGGGTATCAAGTGAGTTATCCTGTCGGAGCTGATCTTCAATATCCTGTCTGGTCAAGTGGCTTTACACTCAGGTGGATCAATTAATATGCAACTGAAAATCACTAAAAGTCACTGACTACAAATTTTCTCGACTATACTTTACAATGTGCATTGAAATTTTACTGGTGAATCCAAAAGCTAACTAGCAACTAGCGAGAAATGCTCAAACTCTCTTGATGCTTATTTTGATGAAAACTATAAATGTATCATATGATTTTTTTAAAGTTAATACACCAAACTAGGAATCAAACCTATTAATATTTTGAAAATATACACACTATGTTGTATCACACTTTCCAATAGTGTCTAACAAGAATAAAATTCTAGCAAGTATTGGTTTTGACGAGCCACGCCCACTTGAAAAGAACTATGGAAAACTTGAATTAAATATAAATAAATAAAACACAATTTTGACATTACTAATTAGTATTTGTAAAGTAATAGAACAAACACAAATAAAAAATTAATTTAATAAAAATTATAACTTTAAAAAAATAACAGATGATGTCTTCATACAATAAAGAAATACCCAGCTTTGCCCTGCAATCTTAATCACACAATTCCCATGATACAATCCCATAGTAAATTTAAGATAGAAAGAAAGTTTTATTTTCTTTTTACATTCAAATGAATGTACAAAATTATGCAAATCATTGTTCAAAATGTAAAATATGTATGCTAGAATTGATCTCCAAAAATGTTTAATGATTTCTATAAAAATATTTGACATGAATAAATACTTTGTGTGGGTGACAAGTACATTGCTAGGACCTTCGCTGGTCAAGCAGATGTATGCATCTATATTTAAATTCAAAGTTTAGCGGTATCGGATAAAACAAGGTAAACATCATGGTGTAGTTAGGTATATTGTAATGTAAAATAATTTCAATCTGCTTAAAATCAATACAATAATATCTTCCTATAAATTGGGCAGGCTCATGTCAGCAACTTATTTATTATTGAAATGTTTTTTCTTAAAGACTGCACGATGATAACATCATCTTGAAAAGTACTAGATAGGGTTGCTTAGCCCAAGAATGCATTAAAAAAAAACTTAAAGTATTTCACAATATGTAGTAAAGTATGGATGATTATTATATTATTGTCACAGGCATACATGACTCACAAAACATACTGTTCTATCAAAAGGTCGCATATTATTTGAACTTACATATTACATTTGGTATCAATGATTTAAAATCTGATCCAATAGGAATGGATCCACAATTAAAAAAAATATGTGTCCATGTGTTACAGTTATATCTAATATATAAAATTCTCGTGTCGCAGTTTTCGTTGCCATACTCCTCCGAAACGGCTTGACCGATTTTGATGAAATTTTGTGAGCATATTCAGTAGGTCTGAGAATCGGCCAACATCAATTTTTCATCCCGAAATTCCCATGGGAACGGGAACTACGCGTGTGAAACCGCCGGGGGCAGCTAGTTAATTATAAACTCATAAAATGAAACGATACTATCAAATTTCAAATCAAATCAATTTATTTATGAAAAAAAAGTATTTCCTATATCAATGGGAAAACTTGACCCAAACAAAACGGGTGTGGCAGTTTAAAATAAATTCACAAATAAATAAAGACAGAACAAAAACTACATCTAATTCTTTACATTATATCAAACATTGTATCAGGACTTTACCATAAAACTTCAGCCATTTTAAAAACACATATGTTATGAAATGTGATGATAATGTTATACATTTTATGTACTTTGTAGATTGTGATAAGACTTTTAAATGTTGACTAATGTTTATTGAGTTGCGTATAAACAGTTTTTTCTGTGTATTTGTGTAGAGTTAGGTATAGCCATTACAAAGTTTATTTGTAGCATTTGGCAATCAACACACTTTAAAAAAAATTCCTACTGAAAATTAGGATGCTTGGATATTCCTGTGGAAATTTCAGGATATAAAGTATCCTATAAACTGTTACGTTTGCTATTAAAAGTTACTTCATTTGGAGTCATATAATTATTAATTTATACCTAGTTTTTTTACCTGAAAACTTTTCTACCTATTCCTTATCACAAATATTGAACTAGCTACCGGGCAGCTTTAACCAACATCCATAATTATGTGAAAAAAAATGGCTCATATATCCTGTCACACATTTCTATTGTATACTAATATAAATACATCAGCTTTTTAATATCGTATACTTCACATACAGGCCAAAATGGAGCAGCTGCAGCTATTCCGTGGTGACACCGTGCTGCTGAAAGGCAAGCGTCGCAAGGAGACCGTGTGCATCGTGCTCTCGGACGACAACTGCCCCGATGAGAAGATCCGCATGAACCGCGTCGTGAGGAACAACCTGCGAGTGAGGCTGTCCGATGTGGTGTCCATCGCACCCTGCCCCTCTGTCAAGTACGGCAAGCGAGTGCATATACTGCCCATTGATGATTCTGTTGAGGGGTTGACTGGGTGAGTTGCAGTTTTTTTGTAAATCTATAGGTTAAGGTTTTATATTGTCAGCAATAGGCAATAGGCAAGTCCTAAACATTTTCAACTTTCCCTATCCTTCAGTCTGTTGCAACTCTGTTGGTGACATGTTCATAAGTTACACTTAAGTTTTTAAATTTTGTAGAACATTTTATTGTATTTGTTAATGGGTAGTTTAGTTATCCTATAGCAACTACATTTCTCTAGTGGATGATAATGGATCCTTTTCTAACTACCTAGCTTAATTAAGTAGTTCATTCCGACAGTACTTACTCTATTACCAGAACAACATCAGCCTAACTACCATTTTAAAAAACACCTTAAACAAATTATAATAAAATTGCTAATTCTCCAGCAACCTATTCGAAGTATACCTGAAGCCGTACTTCATGGAGGCGTACCGTCCCATCCACCGTGACGACACGTTCATGGTGCGCGGCGGGATGCGCGCCGTCGAGTTCAAGGTGGTGGAGACCGACCCCTCCCCGTACTGCATCGTCGCACCGGATACTGTCATACACTGCGAGGGAGAGCCTATTAAGAGAGAGGTTAGTAACGAAGTAATTGTCTAACTAAAGGTGTAGGTTGGTAGCTGACTGCAGACAGCCACAGTAGACCACATACAAACCAGTAGGCGACGTGTGGTCTGCTACTGCTGTCTGCAGTCGGCTACCAACTTATACCTTAAAGCATTAGTCCAATGGCTAAGGCGTTGGTGAGGCAGTCGAGAGGTTATGATATGAGTGGTGATCATCAACCATTGCACTTCAGATACAAACATACTTGCTAAAGGATGGATTAACAAGACATATAGTGATGTGCAGCCCCAGTTACTAGTAAACTAGAAAAAAAGAAGTTACAAAGAAAATTACCGCAAACAAATTGGGAATTCATTTTATATCCTTTCTTGTGTACTTTATTGATGATATTTTTATCACTAGAAAATATTTTTCATGGTATTTTGTAAAATAAAAGGTAACACAATAGGCTAGCAAAGGTAACTATAGTGATAACAAAATACCTTTAGTAGTATCCATGCTAATACTTAAGCCATTATAAACTGCATTTCACAACCAACACACTACCCATACAGGAAGAAGAAGAGGCTCTGAACGCTGTCGGGTACGACGACATCGGCGGTTGTCGCAAGCAGCTCGCCCAGATCAAGGAGATGGTTGAACTGCCGCTGCGTCACCCGTCGCTCTTCAAGGCTATCGGAGTGAAACCGCCCCGCGGGATACTCATGTACGGACCCCCCGGGACCGGGAAGACGCTCATTGCCAGGGCGGTCGCTAATGAAACCGGTGAGATTTGTTTTTTTTAGTGATATGTTTATTTGTATATAATCAAATAAATATTGAAGGTGATACAAAAATGTTTACAAAATCATTACAATAAGTTAAAAGGGTCAGAACTTCAGCAGATTCCTTCCATCTATGCTTGTCTTTTCTAAATGTAGGCCCTGCTTATCGAGTTAAATATTTCGCTCAAAAATGTCCCAAAACTAGACAGTTGAATTTCGCCCTATTTTAAATGCCTATGAACTCTTATCTCCCTGCCAACTCTGAGGTCTTACATTCAATTATTTTTTTTGCTATTTCCAATTATGGCATTGAGATTACCAACACAGTTTGAGGAAGCTACAGTTGTGGCTACAGAACACTTTCTTTGACAAACCTCTAAAATATTAATTATCTGCCCAGGTGCATTCTTCTTCCTGATCAACGGCCCTGAGATCATGTCGAAGCTGGCCGGCGAGTCCGAGTCCAACCTGCGTAAAGCCTTCGAGGAGGCCGACAAGAACTCGCCCGCCATCATCTTCATCGACGAGCTGGACGCCATCGCGCCCAAACGAGAGAAGACTCACGGTGAAGTCGAGCGCAGAATAGTCTCGCAGCTCCTCACTCTTATGGATGGTATGTACCTTTTATATGACGTAATTGATCAATGTTTTATCATTGTGTAGCAACTGACTTACTTAAGATCTTTTCCTGAATCTATCTAAACACACATAGGGAACTAATAAGTTCATTTAAGTGGTTTTTCAAGTTTTCATACATTTCAATTTGCAATATGTTTCTAATCAGAGTAATTTACAAGAACGAACTTTTATTTTATCTTGTTCATAAATCAATCTCAATAGTCAAAACGCCATCACAGTCACCTCAAACTATTTTCAAACATGCCATTCCTAAGTGACAATCACATCTAAACCATCCCCACCGCATACAGGCATGAAGAAATCGTCGCACGTGATCGTAATGGCGGCCACCAACCGTCCGAACTCGATCGACCCCGCCCTGCGTCGGTTCGGGCGGTTCGACCGCGAGATCGACATCGGCATCCCCGACGCCACCGGACGGTTGGAGATCCTGCGCATACACACCAAGAACATGAAGCTTGGAGATGATGTTGATCTTGAACAGGTACGGTTTGTTTATGTGTGAATTTAGAGATGTTTTGTTAAGTGAAATTTTTGCTTCTGCTTTTGTCTCTTTATGATATTAGTGTTTACTTATCACTATAGGTCTGGCGGCTTGTTACTGGTCCAATTTTGCCTTGGATTTTTTTATAATTGCTTTCATATTGTCCACAATAAAGAATTATCTAGTTTGGTGCTGTCAGAGACCCAATTACATTACATAGATCAGTGTTGCAGTATAGGTATAGTTTGAAGCTACATTATTCTAGAGACAATTCTACATCCACAGAAAATTCTTTATCTTTTTAAATGCCTATTTACATTAGCGATGGTTATTTTTTCTTAAAATTAGTATTCACAAAATGAATTTGTATTATTAACACTACGCATATTGTACAGATCGCAGCGGAGTCTCACGGTCACGTGGGCGCGGACCTGGCGTCGCTGTGCTCGGAGGCGGCGCTGCAGCAGATCCGCGAGAAGATGGACCTCATCGACCTCGAGGACGACCAGATCGACGCCGAGGTGCTCAACTCGCTCGCCGTCTCCATGGACAACTTCAGAGTGAGTGCACTTTGGAATTGTATAATATAGATTAGGTAGGCTGAAGAGTGGCAGTGTCATTTGTGAACAAAATAAGAACCTCCCTCTTTGTGAATGGCTCGAAATGACGCGAGCGTGTGCAACACGTACGCTTCGCTCGGACTCGGTACTTTGGAGGCGCGAGTGATAAGTTCGGTAATTTGGTATCGACCCGCGCAAATGTGAAGTACTCTTGCGTATTCAATATGGAGTAATATCCTGCCCGCGTGATCGGGTAGCGCGGGCTAGCCTGTGGGTGCGAGCTCGCATAAATCGCCGCGACTTGTGATATCGCGCGCCGTGAAAAGCCAGCATATGACTATATGTTGTCTCTTAATTGCCATGTGAAGTAACAAGTAATAACATGTGTGATACTCGTCCGCAGTACGCGATGACGAAGTCGTCCCCGTCGGCGCTGCGCGAGACGGTGGTGGAGGTGCCGAACGTGACGTGGGGCGACATCGGCGGGCTGCAGAGCGTGAAGCGCGAGCTGCAGGAGCTCGTGCAGTACCCCGTGGAGCACCCCGACAAGTTCCTCAAGTTCGGCATGCAGCCCTCGCGCGGCGTGCTCTTCTACGGCCCGCCCGGCTGCGGTACGTACATATACACGCATACACACACAAAATAACATTACAAGGAAGAACTGCAGGGCAAATGTACAAGTCAATCTAATGAACGACGTGAAATATTAAGCTTTGGACTTGTATAAGTCAATGACTCCAAGGTCAATGACTTCGTTGGAAAAGGTCAAGTCATAAGTGCAAAGACTATTACATTTAACTTTACAATACAGTATTTTTTTTTTGCAAATATATACCTACATTTAGAACTACATAATACTAATATACCATTGTTATCGCAGGTAAGACCCTGCTGGCGAAGGCGATCGCCAACGAGTGCCAGGCCAACTTCATCTCGGTGAAGGGCCCCGAGCTGCTCACCATGTGGTTCGGAGAGTCCGAGGCCAACGTGCGCGACATCTTCGACAAGGTGATTAGCATACATAGCAGCCTTACTTCATTTACATTCACAATTTGCAGTTTTTTCTTAGATCGAACAATATAAATGTTACTAGGTCTTTACGGAAAATGAAGTTAACGCATGTTTGTGTCATTTTGTGTCAAGAGCTCCATAACAATTAAACTGGTCATAATTTATTTTCATTGTTTGATTGGTGATTTTAATAGTAAAACTATAAATCTTTGTAGTTGACGGTTTGTAGCAAACTTCTAATTCCAAGTCATAATTGACGTGAATTTTGAATGCTTTGCATTCAACTTCAAATGCTTGATGCACTGGACAAGTAAACTAAGATTTTTAAGATTGGTTGCTGAGAAATGTTGTAGAAAACTGAGTTTTGCTTGATCGTCTAACACCATATGTTGTGTTCCAGGCCCGATCAGCGTCCCCGTGCGTGCTGTTCTTCGACGAGCTGGACTCGATCGCGAAGTCGCGCGGCGGGTCCGTGTCGGACGCCGGCGGCGCCGCCGACCGCGTCATCAACCAGATCCTCACCGAGATGGACGGCATGGGCGCCAAGAAGAACGTCTTCATCATCGGTGCGTCACTTTAAACCACTTTTTTTACTTGATATAGTCTAGCACTTGCCTGTAACAGCCTAACATGTTCCATGTTCACATATTTTCATACTTTTTAACGAATCGTGAAAAAAAGAATAAGTAGGCGATTTTTACAGTTATTCCTTATGACCAGGAATAACCCATTAGGTTGGGTATACTGTTTATCTCAAAGTTCACCCGTGATTGACATTTACACAAGTGAAAGTGCTAGTCAATATGCACATAGAATTAAAAATATTAAAATTATAACCAAAACCATTCCACGTTCCCAGGCGCGACGAACCGTCCGGACATAATCGACCCGGCGATCCTGCGTCCCGGGCGCCTGGACCAGCTCATCTACATCCCGCTGCCGGACGAGAAGTCGCGCGAGGCCATCCTGCGCGCCAACCTGCGCAAGTCGCCCATCGCCAAGGATGTCGACCTCTCTTACATTGCCAAGGTATACATAGACTTAGTTACTTACTCATCATCATGATCATCGTAGCTGCAATATGCTGCAATGACATTCACAGCTGCTACTGAATATAGGCCCATTGACTTCCACAGCGATGTACTTTAGTTACTCAATCTGTACTAATATTATTAAGCTGAAGAGTTAGTTTGGTTAGTTGAAAGTATTCAGGATCGGTATGATTTAAACTTTATTAACAAAGCAGTTTTCCACAATTAGACCTCTCTGGTCTTATTTGCGTTACATTTTAAACCTAGTTTAACAAAACCTGGTTTAACCATTTGACACTTACAGTCAAATCTGTCACTTAAGTCTTTTGACAGTGTTCAAAATTGTATTTAGATCACATTGTAAATCTTGGTTTAGTGCTAAACCAGACTAAAAATGCAACGCAAATAAGGCAGCTCTAGTTTGGGTCCTTTGTGTGTGTAACTTCTATGAACCAAGCAAGTTCTTGCAGGAAGTTGGCCACGTATATTAACATGTTTGCTCGTAATTGCAGGTGACCCAAGGATTCAGTGGCGCCGACCTGACGGAGATCTGCCAGCGCGCGTGCAAGCTGGCCATCCGCCAGGCCATCGAGGCCGAGATCACGCGCGAGCGGGCGCGCCAGTCGCAGGCGCCCGCCGCCGTCATGGACGTTAGTATACACTAATAGTTTTGTTTACTGTATTCTAGGCTCTTTTAGACAGTTAAATAAGCAAACAATTTGTTGTAGTAACATGAGCTAATCAACTAACATAATCTCGGTCGATATTAAGTCCCCATAAAAATGTTATAAATAGCAATTGTCTGTCCATGTGACAACTTTGTAAATCCGCGACTCTGTAGACGGGTTGGATCACAACTCACAATAATAGTCTCGTTTGGCCTCATCCTTAGCCCGATATTTCTTAGGAAACGTCGAAAAAGCTTCAAGCTGCTAGTCTTATACAATAATTGTTGTATGTATGTAGATGGACGAGGAGGACCCGGTGCCGGAGATCAGCCGCGCGCACTTCGAGGAGGCGATGAAGTTCGCGCGCCGCTCCGTCTCCGACAACGACATCCGCAAGTACGAGATGTTCGCGCAGACGCTGCAGCAGAGCCGCGGCTTCGGCACCAACTTCAGGTACATACACACACACATACTCTCAAGGTGAAGTTATGTCTCGACCTTTTCTGAGCACATTCGGTTTCCATCGGAACGTGATATTTTGGTTGTAACTTGTTTCCATTGTATGTCTGTAAAAAGTGACATTTTTTCGCCATTTTGCTTTGCGTTAGCAAAGCAAAATGGCGACAACTTAATACAGAAAATCTGACACTCTCGATTCTCACATACCGTTATAATTTAATTTGCGGCACCAGTACTCTTTCCAACAAGATATAAAATGTTGTTGTATTGTTAGATTCCCGTCGAGCGGCGGCGCGGCGGGCGGCACGGGCACGTCGGGCGGCGACCAGCCCACCTTCACGGAGGAGGGCGGCGACGACGACCTGTACAGCTAGGCGCGCGCGGCGCCACTATGTTAACACTTAGGTATACTACGCAACGGTGTTTCGGAAACGGGACGGATATAACGCATCCGCGTCGCCCACTTAGTACGGTAAAATTATAAAATGACGTCGCGAGTCTGACTTCGCGACGCGGTCTCATAAATTTCACTGATCTATTTAATATATGTATTTATTTTGTGATTCGATCGTGGAGCATTTCTGTTCGGGTTCGCTTGATGTTTAGTCGTAATTGAATAATGTACGTGTACCGCGAGGCCCGTCGGGCCCGTGTCATATTGATGTTACCTTCTGTATCTGAGATCCTGTGGCAGGCAGTGCCCTCACTGCCCATTCTATACACAATATTACAGTGATTTATTAATAAAAGATTTTTATAGACCAATTGCTTGTTTTATTTTACATTTAGTACTTATTAGATAAAACCCATGAATACCTATGTCTAAAGTCGCGGCCCCACCACTGCGCACTTTTTCACGCGGCGTTTTTATGCAGATGAAATTTCAATTTAAAGTCCTTGCGTAGCAAAGCGCACAGCCATGGGACCGCGCTCTGAGGCTTGTTTTTCTATTTTTTCATGGAAGTAGTAAGATATACATAGAGCATATTCATAACATAATCATTCACTACATCATCTCATTATAGTAACTGACCCCTAACTAAGCTCGGAGCTTGTATCTAGGGTACCAGAAACTACGCACACACCCACACCATTCCACTGTCAATTCATCGACATCGTGAGCGCACTTGCGCGCTACCTTTCGTCTGTAGTCTTATCTGTTAGTTGATGAGTCAATTGATTTTCGATCTTATTTCAACGCTTAAAATGTCGATAATAGTTGGACAGTGGAAAATGCGCTGCGCTCCGTCATGAGCCCCGGCAACGGCATGGACTCGTAGCCTGGATTATATGAGTTTGTGGTACTTAATCAATCGTAAATCCTTAGGATTTTGATATACATGTATCCTATTTGTTATTCTTGCTTATAAAAATAGCTATTATTGGCAAGATAAAAGTAAAAAAATATGAATAAAATTAATCTTCTATCTAAATCGTATGGTTTAGGATTGAATATTAACATTGGGCATAAATCGGTTCAGTAAATTTTAGTGGAAGAGTAATAAAATAACACATCACATTATACATAAAAAATACAGAAAATAATATCCAATTTGATTGCACTTTATTTTAGTCCTTTTTTAAATATAAAAAAATAATATAAAAATATATTAAGTATTCGTTTTTAAATTCTAATTACTTCAATCAAAATTGCAATTTTTCTTCTTGAATATCTCCTCCAACTGTGGTGATTTATCCAACAAGCTCCTGAGAGTGAAGGCGCACTCTGTCGCGAAGGAGCTCGCCTCCCGCGTCATGTACGACGACGACACATCGTCAGATACTATCTTGAAGTGTTCCTGTTCACCATCCACTTCCGTCACACCCTTTAGGAGTTCTTTCAACAACTTATCCAGTTCCTCATCAGAGAAGCAGTTGCACAACGAGTCATGCAGCTGGTCAGAATACTGTACTCCAATCTCACGGGTTCTAGAGGGTACTTTAGGCGGCGGAACCGGCGGCGGAGGCTTCCTCTGAGCCCTTTTCACCATCTTTCTCAACTTATCAACGGTACACATTTCATAATTAGGTATTTCGGGCTCAGTGAACTTCGACTCCTTCCTCATATACGCTGGCAAATGTTCCTTATAATGATGCTTTGCTGTTTTATGGCATTTGCACTTCTTCGAAGCGACGTACTCCATGTAACTTTCCCATTTCGGTTCTCTCTCATGTTTCAATTCGATATCACGAGTTTTGATTTTGGTGCCCGATGAAATTTTCGGTATGGGCGGCGGCGCAGCCTGCTCTCGAGAACTGATTGAGAACAATTTCGAGGCGTGAAGGGGACTGCAGAAGCAAAACGGTATCTTACACAAACAGCACTCCGTGGGCACATCTCTTACGTTCGGTAGTTCGTTCTGGAGTAGTTGAAGCATCGAACTCTGAAGTTTCAGCTCCTGTGTCTGTTGTTCTGTTGTGTACTTTATCGGCACGTCGAAGGTGTAAGAGTGGTCATCTTGGAAATCGACGTCATTGCCGCGCCGCCCATGTATGAACTGAGTAATTTTATCGGTAAACTTATCGAAGTTATCACAAGCCGAGTACACGAACCGGTCGTTCACTACTATCACGGGGAGTTGGGACGCGCTCGAAGTGCAATGTTTCGGGCACAGATTGTTATCCACTCTCGCTTTGAAATCTCGATCGCATACTAGGTAAAACGGATGCGGATTGGGTTGTGGCGTGTGGAATTCAGCCGGTTCGGGCTCGAATATACTCTCAGCCTCAGGTGATTCTATCGCATCATTCAATTGAAGTAGCATCAGTTTCTCCATGTCGAGGAAGAAGGCGGCATGTTCGGGCAGCGTGTGTAGACAGTACGAGATGAAAATTTGCAGCTTCTTAACGATGTGACACACTTTCTTCTGCCATACTTTGTTGAACTCGATGCGTTTCCGTTCCTTTTCTTTAGCGAGCCGAATTTCGAAATCTTTCAAAGCCAGTTCCTCCTTTAATTTCTTGACTTCTTTCTTGTGTTCATGTTTTGCGAGATCAATTTCTTTTTGACATTCCTCTCGTTCTTTCAGCGCGACGTACACTTGACACGCCAAGTTCTGACACTCCAGAAACTGTCGCAGCTTCTCAACGACGATATGTTTCTCCACGTTAATATCGTGAATCTGGTCGCCCATAACGGTGCGGGATTTTTCAACTTTATCTATAAAACTAGCTTTTAATTTAGCCTTTTCTTTGGCAAGTTTTTTCTCGTACACGTCGTACATTTGGGTCGCTTGTTGTTTGACTCGAGTTTCGTAGATTTTGTTCATTTTATCGTAAGCAGTATCTTTGACTAATTCTATCTCTTTGATGGCGGAATCGAAGAGCAGCTGTTCTATTTTGGTGATAGACGTGGTGTATAGGTTGGTGAACTCGCGGAAGGCCTTTTGGATAGCTTCGCTGTTCCTTTCGGCGGCTTCCTTGGAGCTGTCCTCCCATTGCTGTCGACATATCACTTCGATGGTTTTCTTCCAGTTAATATCGCTCTCTAGGAGGACCCTGAGCTTCTCCTCTTCTTGTTTCGCGAGATGTTCTTCAACTATTTGTTGACTGAAGTGTCCGACGCCTTCCGCGCTCAGTAGGGCTAGATGTTTGTTCTTGACCGGCTTCATGACCACGCGTCCACCGAGGACCTCCTGGGGAGGGATGAACCAGTCCGCCCCGCCGCCCTTCAGAGGGGGTTCCAGCCCCGCTAACACCCTCAGCTTAGGGATCATCGACTTGAAATAAACTTGGGCCAAAGGCGGAGACATTTTGTTGATCATTTGAGTCTGCGTGGGGACCTGTTCCCTCTCGAAGAAACATTTCCGTAAATGATAGTTGTCGCTTAACTTGAACATTTTGAAATAATGTATCTAAGTAAATATTAAATTAGAAAATAAAATAATTAAAAAAATAAATACGTTATGTTTACAAAATTGACACTTTATATTTGACAGTCTGCATCATAGACAAACAAAGTTTTTGCCAACGATAATAGACAGATATAAGTAAAGAAAACCTTTTTCATAAATAGCAGGTGCAGTTTGAATGCATTTTGCATTCAAACTATCCGTCTATCTAGCCTTCTAGATTCTAGAGCCTAAGTATAAAAATAAAACCAAAACTTATTACAAAATATACTTTATTATTACAAAATTATAAATATTTCACTTACAACTACATAATCAATAATCATATCAAGTGACTTGGCCGACCGCCATTTGTTGTAGTAGCGTCATAACGTGGCAGAACCTCTCTTTGATCTCTATGGGTGACCGGTGGGGGAGTAACTCCCTGATCCTACCGAATACTGTTTCTGAGCCCGCTTCGCCTTTTAGCACTTGTAACATTGTCTTATCTTCGTCACGCGTCCAGTTGTTACTCTTACTATCTTTAGTATCGTCGTTTCCTAGTTTGGCCAGTTTAGCTCGCGACGGCTCAGCTGTAATCTCGGTTTTAACGCTGGCCGACTCAGCTGTCATTTCGGTTTTAGCATTTGCCGAGTCAGCCGTTAACTCACTAGCCTCTTTCTTTATAACACTGCTTATTTTATCTTTCTCATTATTAATCTTACTATCTTTCTTTCTTACCTGTTTCTCTGGTTCCTTTTTGCCGTTTTTTGTCTTTTGTGCTTTTCTAGGTTTAGGACTCATGATTGATTCTTTTTTCGTGTTGTCGTTAACGTCTTTTTTTGTTGGGGATTTTTGTTTTCGTGGTCTTTTCTGGGGGATGTTTTTGTTTTTTTGTGGGTGTGTGTGTGGGGAGGGGAGGTGGCAGTGGGAGGGGGCGAGGCGCCGCGCGTGGACCCGGTACGGCTCCTTGCTGTAGGGGAACGTCACGCGCGCTGAGCGGAGGTATCGGCCATGTTGAAGGAAGACACGCCCATTTAGGTACTGCAACAATAGAAATAGTTGTCTTTAGTACTTTATGTTACTTTGACTTAATGGCCAGTCAGTGTGTATCTTTTTTATAGGTTAAGAGCTGGTGGAACATTGATTTTCACCGATCTGTTAAACAGCTAATACATAATATCGCCTGTGTCAATAATATCCTGACCAGACAAATTATGTTTTACCAGATTAATTTTTTTTTTTAACATTATGTTTTTGTCTTTTTTATCACCCACAAAACTCACCATAATATCGAGTCCGGACTTGGCCTTCTGTTTCTTGTCGTCGTCGCGGTCGAGGCTCCACACGTCGTATCCCTTGTCACTGACCAACATACTCTCTGTTACGTGGTCCGTGCCGGTACTGTATAGACTGGTGAGAAATTAAGACTTTGTTAGTTTGGAAAGTCTTGAATTGAATGTAAAATGTTAGAAAATGTTCTACTTGGATCATTAGAAATAAGCAAGCGCGCACACATTTATACTAAGAACGAGACAAACATTTCTGAATCACAGTGTGATCTTCACAAGAAACATTCACCGCGCACGGGAATTAAACCCTTAGCTTGGCAGTCTGGCATTGTGACCACTGCCAATTGGGTCGTCAAAAGCAGATTCGAAAAAAAGTTATTTACACTAGCTGTCTCGCGGTCTTATCTGCGTTAAATTTTATTTCTTCCCTTTAGGTTTTAATTTTGATAAATCCTTCCTTCACTCTCCCTACGTCATAAGAGGGGAGAGGAGAGCATATTTAAAGATTCCTTTGTGTCATAATTGCGCGATATTTTAATTTTTTATACCTTAGGGTCTGTGAGTTGATCGACCAATCAGTCTTTTTATATCAAGATACAAATACAAACCAGTCAGGCGGCCTCTCATCAGGTAACAGCATCCTGAACATCTCCGTCAGCCGCGGATGGGAGCGGAAGTGCGGCAACACGCGCGCCTTCACCTCCGCGCTGTTGCCGCTGTTCAGGCCCATGGTGATCGCGCGAATTACTTTACGTAGGACTGTTGGTTTCCTTTTGAAGGTTTGCTGTTGAAGGGATTTTGTTAGGAATTGAGTATCGGTTTCCGATCCCATAGGAATTTCAATTATGTTGATTTGATCGAGATATTCTATTATACGGGATATTCTTTAAGTATATGGTATATTCGACGATGTGATATGATCGAGAAATCTATGATGAAAGAAGTGGTTGCGAAGGGCTTTAAAAGTAAATTGGTTGATTGGTAACTTTCTGTTCTGAGGTAGTAACACAAGCATGCATTGTCTGTTTCGGTCAAGTATTTGGTAAAGATAAAAAGTTTATACCTAGGTCTTCCCCGTACAAAATGGACGCAACTACATCATCTGCGGTAAAGGAGCATGCCCACAATTAAACAAGTATATCGCGATTTTCTTATGAGATCTAAAGGGGAGTAGACTAAAAACCGGGAATCAAGAAAATGAAGACTGCAATACTCACATTAAGTTGTTCAATAAAACACGTGATCTGCGACAACATGAGTTTGTCCATAAACCGTCCCACTTGTAACGCCTGTCCTGGCTTTAAAAACATCAGGAAATCCTCCGCCAGCTCGCTGTCTTTGCCAAACAACTGTTCCACTTTCTTATACAAATCTACCGGAGTTTCTTTGTTCGGATCAAAATTAATCAGAATGTTTTGAAACTGCACGAATTTGTTAGTAGGTACGGACGCGTTGGTTGAAAACCTTGATTGTACTCTCATGTAGTAGGATTTGACTAATGCTGTAAAGAAGGAAATGTGTGTTAGGAAAAATATTATCAATGATTGTTAAATCGGAGATTATAAACTTTTAAAAAAGACTAAGCGGCTGCTCCAAGACCGCAATACAAGCGTTTAAGATTTTCGACCAGTCGCCTTAAAGCCATGGGTGTTCAATTGGAAGAGCGGTTCAAGCCCTGGCTGAGGATTGGATGCATTTTTCAAAATACTATGCGGTTGGTTCAACCATACAATACGAGTGCTTAAAGTAGATTTTTCCAGTCTAAAAACCAGAAAGATTTTCAATACTAATAAGGCAGTATCTTTTAGTGAGAGATAGGTAAATTAAATATCGATGTAGGTCGAAAATCCAGTTGAGGATCAAGGCTATGCCGTGGCATCTCTGGGTCGGAAAAACCCATATAGACAGACATACACCGTCCCGCGTAACGCGGTTTTTAGTGGAAGGCCTACTCTTCAGGTTGAGTGTTGAGAGCCGGGATCTGCCTTTGTTTTACGGGGTTTTAGACATTTTCCTATCGTTAAAAAGGCCACTTCCCATGACAACAGTAGCTTTAGTTACTACCTGATATCGATATTTTGTGAGAGTTTGGTACTTTCCTAGACCAACCAAGCCGTGTTTGAACTATGACAATCAGTTTTCTAGCTCTAACTCTAAAACTTTACGAGAATCAAGGTTAACCACGTTTTTTATCCGTAGGTATCTAGAATGCATTTATTAAAACACAGGTGTAAACAGCGCAGTATAAAGTAATAACAATTTTTAAACTTGTTTTTCTTAAAATAATATGAATTTTTAAAATAATCTATTTCTATAAGATGGAATGAAGATATAAATGAGAATAATATTGCCAATTCAATGTTTTTTTTGGCATTTTTATTAGATGCACGTGTTAAATATCAATAGTCAATTTTTATTAAATAATCGCTACTTTCATTATTATTTTATAATATTTACGATTATGTGTCTAAAATTTTAATTTCATATACTGGCAAAAAATTCGAGAATTCTTTCAGCCGTTTGCGTATTGGACAAACGGGAGGCATAGCACATAGCAGTGAGATCTTTACAAAAATAGTCACTGGCTGTACGTTGTATTTCGTAATCCTAACGTCCTCCAGTTATGGGATGCAAACCCCTCAATGTACAGACATCGCAAGTTAACAATTTTAATTCATATAGATGACACATTATCTTAAAAATCTGTAAATTACCAACACCACTCATAGTCCTTGTTGTGTCAACATTGACCTACAAAATATTATCAGATAACTTTAAAAATGGCGATCCATATAAAGGTATGTGCCCACTTTTCATACAAGAGATTCATATGGCGAAGAAGAATGCAACTTTTTCTTATTCTAATATGTTACGTAATTCTTCAGATTATCGCGTTTAAATAAACAAAGAAACAAATTTTATCTCTTCAATAGAAAATGCACCTGTTCTTTATCATAATAAATGTTTGATATAACCGGAACAGAAATCATACTATTTTTGGGTATATCAAACATTCGTACCAAATTGCATCCCTAGCGATCGATCATTGCGCGCTTGAACAGGCTGTACCACGCGTTTTGTTGTTGTGAGGCGCACTTCGGCAGCCCCAGTAAACACCGCGCGATTACCGAGGGAACAGCGATGCTCAAGCGCACGACACAGAAACGTAACTACTACTACATACACCTACGAACGCGTGCGCTCTTATGGCGCTTGCTTTCATTCAAAAGAAAAACCACGATACGGTAGATGACAATAGTCGTGCTACAAAGCCTGACCACTAATAACCTGGTTATGGGCAGACACCTTTATAATATAATGCAATCTGATGCGGAAATTGGCAATGATGTCTAAGTTATGAATAAGAGTGCCAAATCTTGCCATCATCACTCATTAAGTGTATTTTACTAGCCGGGCCCCGCAGCACAAGGCATTACAAACTGACTTTCACAAATTAATGGAAATAACCATTGCTATGGTAAAGGGTATTTCTAATCTATAAATGTTCCATTAATGAGGATTATATGCTAAGATTTTAAAAATTAGAGAGATGCATTTGTTGATTCTGAGCTATGACATTGTTCTGAAATTAGAAATCTGCAAGGTTTTTTAAAAATGTTGAGCTAATTTTGTTAAAATCCCGTTGATTTCATACAGAAAAACATATTTTGAACGGAGCCATTAATTCAAAATATTTACCAGTATCCTATATTTAAATATAACTATGTGATTTCTATATTTATTGTTTTTTATATATTACTTCTAATCAACTTTACTCCCACATATTTTTAATTGTATGCTTTATACCTAGGTCATTGTTAAATTAATATTCACAATCACTTTAAGCTTGTCAAGTATCATATTACAATGACTTAAATGAATTCGCATATCAGCAGAATTGTATTCAATTGATCATTTACAATGATATAGCTTTAATTTAACAAACCCATAATATAATATAGATAGATTTTCAAAGTGGTTTTTATATTCATCAGTGTTTCCATGCTTCGACACAACCTGGATTGACAGTTCATGATGCTCTATGAACTGTCAATCCAGGTTGTCACAATAATATGATCAACAGTGGTTACAGGCAGTTAGTGCCCAAGTCTTATAGATGGTTTAACCAAAAATATTACAGTATATGTAGCATTAAAGCTAGCGAGGTCTTGTAAAAAACTGCCCGCTAAACCGGTAGTTTTATATATTTGGAAACCGGGCAGTTTTCTGTGATTAGTATAAAATGCTAAAGAAATGTTTGATAATTTATTGCTATATTTTTCCTTTGCAATAGAAATTTCAATTTCAGAATAGTATCTTTGAAAAAAGGTAGGATATCATCGATGTATAAAACCTCTTTACTCATAAATAGACAAGTGTCAGAACAGTTTTAAAATTTAAAAAAATAAGCTAGAATTCTGTTGTTTTACTTAGTAGATACTCTATGAAATACTCTTATTAAAACTTGTTTTTAGAAAATCTTAACATCCTTGTTATTTTCAAAAATTAGAAAGTACAAACTGAATATTTATAATTGTTGTTAGAGTCACATGTTCAAGTTTAGAGGTCATCTTAAAGTAAATAGTTTGAACAACTGGTGTTTTTTTCATGTTATGAATAAATTGTATGTGTTTTCTTTGATTTATTACACTTAATTATGAAACTTTAGAACTAATGAATAAAATAATTTAAGACTTACCATCTTCCAAAGCAATATGGTCTATGTTAGGCGGATCTTTTTTCTTTTTCTCAGATTCATTCTTATTATTGGTCTCTGTCTGTACTTTAGGAGGATCCTGAACAGTTTCAGGGGGTGTCTACAAAAGTTACAAAACACATTTAGGTCATGTAAACAGATTATTGTAATATAATATCAACGTTAAAAAAATGGCGACCTACTAATTACGTAGCACTGAATTTTCTAAACGATCTTTGACAATATAAAGAAAATACCACGAGTCATACTTGCTAGTATTCAAGTTGAAGTCACAAACAATAGATTTAAGTGATAAATCTGATGCTTAGACCTGTGTGCTAAGAATAAATTGCATAAATACATTTGCATCTCAAATGACTCACCTCCAATTTATTAGCTTGTTTTGGAGCCAAACTTTGACTGAAAAAACTTGTGCTAGGCTCTATTTTATTCCCGAAAGCATCCTGACTCTCTCTCGTGAACAGAATTGGCATAGAAGGCAGCATTTGGAGGTTTCAATGTTCTTCCACTCAATAACAAAATAGTTTCAACAGCGCACAAGTCCAAAAACACTTAACGTTTTCTACATGATATTTCTTATTATTATTGTCAATATATCGTAAACATTTAAACATTACACTATAAAATAAATTAATTCAAGTCAAAAACTATTGTAGAAACATTATTTTTGTTTATATTTATCCAAACAACAGAAGCTGGCCATCGAAAAGAATGGAAACATTTTTGACAGATCAAATTGCAGGATGGATGGAGTGGATGGATTGAGACAAGCAAGCAAAACGCGCTTCGAGAGGATGTGGCGCGAACGATTCATTTTTATAAATAAATAAATATTTCACAGGTGGTGGTGGTGATGTTATTGATTCTGTAGATGTTCTGAAATAAAATGGACTTTTTATTGCTTTCGTTCCTTTTGGAAACCAGACATTAATACGACGTCAATAAGTTAACTAAAAAAGTTTAGAACTTTTGGCAGGCTATTAGATTATTTTGAAAAAATAATGTGTCGCTTCACAAATTTTTTAATAAATATTTACTTACTTACCTACTTTAAAAATTAAAATAAAAAGAGAGTTAAAATTCAATTACAAAATACCTCAAGATTATTTTGTTTTATTTTTGTAATTTATAATGTCAAAAGCCGCGATGAATTTATCGGAAAGTTAATTGAATGTCCATGTATTCGTCTATAAAGGAAGGTTATTATGAACAGCAAAGACGTAGGTAGATTTATTCCATTTAATAGGCACGTCCTTGCTCTAATTTAAATATCACTGCTATTATATCAACGATCCTACTAATATTAGATAGGTACTTACTTATTGGTACCTAAGTAAATGAAGAGCGTCGATGGTGTCGTGATTGAGGCTTTTGGCTTCCAATCGCAAGGTGCTCGATTCGATTCCCGCCACGAAGTTACCAATGAGATTTACAATTTTTGAATTCATAATATGTAATTAGTACTTTTATTCGACGGTCTTACGGTGAAGGAAAATGTGGAGAGAAAACCTGCACACACCAGCGAAGAATTTCTAAAGTTGTGTGTGAAGTCGACCTACCCGCACTTGGCCAGCGTGTAGTTGACTAAGGCCTAATCGCCCTAATTTAGGGTAGGCTCCAGCCTCTGGGTGGGGATGGGGACATAATATTATGAGCTGATAATGATGATGAAGTAAACGTAAAAAATCTATTATCTTCTACTTACTTATACCTAAGTTTTTTTTGCAATTAAAAACGTATCCTGCACTAAACCACCATGGTTTAGTGCAGGATACGTTTTTAACCGACTTCGAAAGAGGAGGAGGTTTTCAATTAATAAAACGTTCCACAGAATTCATTCGGGGTACTTCGCGCAGGTATACATACTTA
The DNA here is from genome assembly GCA_958496195.1 of Timandra comae. NCBI lineage: Eukaryota > Metazoa > Arthropoda > Insecta > Lepidoptera > Geometridae > Timandra > Timandra comae. The sequence continues at coordinate 9,419,163 of OY292369.1, forward strand.
TATCAAGACCAATTAAATAGTAAAATCCTATAAGTTTGATCAAAGTATCTAAGTTAATAACTCAACTCTCTCTGTAACTCTCGCAAAACTGCTTAGATATCACGGTATCACTATTAATTTAGTAGGTAGCTTTGTAACATACCTACTTAAATGGAAATTACGCAGGTACACCCCGCGCTTTTTTTTAAATAAAATATTTTTTTTTATTCACACTATTATTAATTTATACTCATTGAAATTTTTAACACTATTTTCTTAATTTAAATTAATTAAAATTTATTTTCTATTTTTAAGTTCGGTTTTCTATAAAAAGCGTGTTTTTTAGTTTTTTTAAACTATAATTTATTTTTTGACTTATGGCTGTTCCTTTTTTGAAAGTACCTACTACTTTCAAAATAGGAACAGCCGTTGTTCCTTTTTTATAGAAACCGCTTGAAACTATTGACTCAATCAGTAAAGGTAAGTATTCATACCTACCTTACCTAATAAGTAATTAACTGAGAAGTCTTGCTTGGTAAGAATATTTTGATTTAGTAAGTAGGTAAATGGCCGGCGAAAAATTGACAATTAACTTCAATAAAACATACGAAGACTCAAGACAAAAGAAAAGTCAGTAGAAAATTCCTCTTTTTGTAAAGTCGGTTAGAAGTATGGACTTCATTAAACTTTAACCTATTCAAGGTTCTCATAGTTTTGAATAATTGTAAAAATAGGTGAATTATTTGAGTTATATTGTGTTTACCATGGTTGTCTAGTAACGCTATCGATTTATAGCTATTGGTACCCAGCACCACCATTTAAATCTAACCCCTGGCATTCACAAAGAAACCTTCATAAAAAACAGACAGTTTTTATAACCTCGCCTAATAAAATTTCCAAATAAATAATAATGACATTATGATATTAAATAAAATGTCCGCGTCACTTTTCCAATTTGACGATTCGTGATCAAAGTTCTTTTTATTGTTTTTAAAATTTAAGTTAAGAACAATGGCAGCGATAATTCCGGCCGGATTGCGAAATGGGGTAAGTTTCTTTGTTATAAATTTTAAGTGAGTACCTACTTTCTGTATCTTATTTTGTTTGTTTTGTGTTGAAGGTAAATTATTAACTCGCATTAAATAATTAGTAGTACGTACCTAATTTAATATAAGTAAGTAAGTAATTATTTGCACCCGCAGTTTTACCTGCACCTAGTGCCATATTTCGCTAATTCTTTCTAGAAACTAGGATACCTACCTACATTATAATAGTTAGATAGCCATTTACGTAAAAGTTTATTAATAAGGTTTTCTTTCAAAAAAAATTTTTTCACATCTTTGTCCCATATTTGAATGGGATTTACCTTTTTAATGTCAGTATAGATGGCTAAACATTAATTTTAATTAGGTAGGTACCTATTTCGAATTAAATATGACTTTATGTTTAGAGGAATTATAATTACTTAGTACTTACGACATTTTTATTAACACCTAGCTAGAGTTAACCCCGATAGTCTTGAATTAATGCTTGCTTTAAGTATAATCATATGGGCTATAACAGTCTAAATCGCACATAATTTACGTGAGTAGGTACAATAAACAAACAGAAATTATATAATTTCCGCAGTAAGATCTTCCTTTAATTAATACTTACAGTCAAACATTAACATAAAAAGTCCGTTGACCAGAGGCCTTGCGAACAGGAAGTTTATATCCGATATTTTCAAAGGCTTTTCTAAAGTCAGTTTTATTGTTGCCGTGGTTGTAAACGCATCAAAATTGATCGCTACGTGCTAGGCCAGCTTGTGAAGATGGAGGAGACGAAAGACGGTGATAGTCGGAAGGGGGATCAGGTCGATTGTGATGATTTGTCCAAGCACGACGCGCCCACGGAGGTCATCACGGATATAGTAAATATTGTTTTCTTTTTTTGATTGTTTTTTCTTTTACGTTTTAAAAAGTTAGTTCAAATTTAGAATTTTAAAAATTGATATTATTTTCTAACTTTAAAAGAAAAAACAAATGAATTAATGCAGTCATCGAAAGTAGGTAGCATAGGTAGGTAGGCTCTTATTTTATCTTTTCAAAAATGGAAGTCTCTTATCTTAAATTTATTTTTAGAAAGAAGTAGGTAATAACTAAGTTTTGTAATGTTTTAAAGGGGGGTTCTACAATCATTTAAAAATATATCAAAAGTAAATGAAATATAGGAATGAGTTTTAAACAATATGACAATGGATCCACCCGCATGCTCCAATTCAGTACAACGAACGCGATTGCGTAAAGTGAAAGTGATTTTTACAAACATTGAAATACATAATAAAAACAAAATTAGACTATTTAGGATTCTTTAGAATAGGACATGGGCTAATTTTAATTCCGAATTTCCCTCGGGAGAAGTACATTTCAGCGCGCGTACCTATATTCCGCTAGGCGCTGCTCGTAAAAATATAAATCAACGAGCTGTGCCCACGGTTTCACCCGCGTTAATACCAACCCGTTGAGAATTTCGGGATAAGAAGCTTCTAGCCTAAGTTACTCCTTATAACATTAAATATTTGCTAGAGAAAGTCTGGCCTCTTCAATTTATCTGTAGGTATGTATGTAATAGATCAACTCAAAGTATGTAAGTAGGTAGTTTGCTTGTTCCCTAGAATTTGTTGAGTAGAGTACTTGTATTACATCCCCAGGTAAAAGGCCTAGACGCGAACCGGTATGCGACGAAGAAGACAGTCGCCCAGGGCATGCTGGACATCGCCCTGCTCACCTCCAACGCGTCGCAGCTGAAATATGTCCTGCAAGTTGGCCCTAAGCACGAGTTCTACACGTTACTGGTCGTGCTTATATCTATATCTATTGTGCTGCAGGTGAGGTGACATTTTAATTTGTATTGTTTTAAATTGTTTTTCTTCTCTAATTATTGGTATTTGAGATCACCAACATGTATTGGGCAAGTGTGGTGATTATGCCTAAATAGGTACCTATTCCTCCTCACTGCCTACTAAGTAATATTAATATTATTCAGTGAGAGAGAGGCCTTTTACTATCCAGTGGAATCTTATTTTTAGACTCTTATAATTTTTGCTTTTGTTTTAATTGTTAAAGGCAATAATTTTAGATAGTTACCATTATTATAATTTATAAGATTTAGGTCTGCGAGTCGTTCAATGTTGTATGAAGCTAACAAACGTTACAACTTTAAGAAAGTTTTAACTTTTGCCGCGTCAAGTGAAATCGTTCATTCTCATTCATTCAAATTTAGCCAACAGCAATTAAGCATAATGTATAGGTGGCGATGGGCGTGGTGCTTCTCTCGCTGAATCTACTCCGAGATTGCCGTTTCCATCAACCACGTCACCGCGAGTCAGCACTCAACATTAACTACGCCACCACCGCGACGGCCTTCGTCGTCACCGTTCTAAACGTCCTTGTTTCAGCTTTCGATTCTTCACTAGCTCATTATCTCGAATTTGATCAGATATGAAACTAACGGATGGAACTACATTTTTTATATTGTAATTTATTGTACGTACAGGAAGTAATCGGTTATAGAATTAGATTTAAATATTTTTACTCTATGGATTAAGGATTCGTTCCTTTGGCGCCATTAAAAATATTAATGAATATTTTCGGCCAGTATTAAAATGTACATGTAATTATTTAGATATTAGTTTCGAGCTATTGTTAAGTTAATTTTATAATGATGGTTTAATGCTACATTCAAAGATTATTAACTTGGCATGTAATTGAAAAGGACATTTTGTTTTAGCTTCTAGTCGGTTTGCTATTCGTTGCGATCGGCGGACTGGATTTGAACGCTCACGAAGACCAACCATCAGCGGTTATACTAAACGATGTCATTGTTATATTCATATTCGTAATATCTGTAATCAATCTTATGATATCGGCCTTTGGTATAGAATATTCTAACAGTCCTTTAGTCCTGGATAGATTAAAATACATAAACAACGAGTATTTGAGAAAGTTAAACGTAACTGGGATGTGAATGTTTTGAATAAGCATTAACTTGTTAAGCCAAAGAATATTTAAGTGTTAACAATTAGCTTAGATCACATAGGTTAAGGGATTATAAATTATATGCAACCCAATCCCATACAACTACTTATGTGTCTTTTTGTTAGAATGAGAAAATAATTTGTTTTTGCAGACGAGCGCGGGTGTTTTGGCTCTAATCATTTCATCTTTGGACGGTGATTCAACCGGCAAGCACAAGCGGCTAGCCGACTGGCTGTACCATATATCTGTAGGGATGATGACAGGTGTCATATTCTGTGATGTAATCAAGATGACATTTGGCCTAGACCCCGCGCTCTCCATACAAGACTATTTGGGAAATCAGACATCCTCTGTTTATGACGCATTTCTAAAAATGATTTAGACTTTACTTAGCTAATTATTGTACTCATTTTTATGAGTACCATTGATAGTGGGTGCCATATCGTGTTTAATGCAACTTTGTCCTATAAGTCTAGTATAAGCAAATAAAGTTTATGATTTAAGTACTTAATTTAAGAAGTTAAAATGTTCTTTAAATACAATGTAATGCATTACAGTATTGTTTAAAATTATTAGTTAAGTCCACTATGTAATATCATTCATTCATTTTTTTATTTTTTGCATTATTTTACTCTTTGTTATTTTTTTGTTTTTTTCTTATTTTGTTTTTTTTACTTTAGGTGGTATCAGCCGTGGTAGCGGTGGTACTCAGCTGCATTTTCAATATAAATAATCTACATCACCAGCGCAGAGCGGAGATCCTGAATAACATCAGTTTAATATTCAAAGTGTTGAGCATAACGGTCAACGTTTTGATAAGTATATTTTACTCTATGGAATTGGATCGCCTTATTATTTAATTTTGATTTCTTTTTTCATTTTTTCTGTTGTTTTTTTATTGTTCATAAAACGTATCATTTTAGAAAACTGTTGTATTACACGCATTATTATGAATTTTAGCGGATATTATTATGTATGCACAAAACGATATAAATAGCGTACTTATGTAAGTACTTATAAGATAAGACACTATAAATAAGAATATGTTTTGTATGTACACTTAAGACATTGATATTACTTTTATTAAAGTAAGCTATAATTGCACGTCTGTTTTATTTCGTAATTATAAGATAATAATTAGATCCTTCATTCAACTTCTAGTTTAATTTTTATTCTGACTCAGACAAAGAAATTCAGGAAAGCCATGGACATAAATCTAGTATTCCATCCATGAACTTAATAGAATCTCGTGATCCATCAAACCCCTGTCAGTTAATAGTAAACTGTAAATAAAAATTAAAGGCTATTTATTACTATAAAGATTTACAATAATAATTGTATTGCAAGATAGAATACTCGTATATTATCTCTGCAATACCTAAGACAATCTATCCAAAAGATTTATGAGTATTCTATCACTTAATTTTTAAATTTAGGTGGGATTTGTAGTCTACACCATGAGTCTGCGATATATATAATTTGTCACAGATTATCCGTGCCGTGACACTGACGTAAATATAAGAGACGTTATTGACATTGACATTGACAGATTGAAGGAACAGCCGGTCAAAAAATAATATTTTATTGTGAGAATTTGAGAGGAAAAATAATTAATTTTATGAATAAAGTTTATTAATTAGCTAAGTTGAATAACCTTCGCGGTCTTAACATTTTGCAAACAATAAGATTTTCTTGGGTGACTGCGCATGCTTACAAAAAAAATAACCGATACGACGTTACCACGCAAGTCAGGCGATAGCAAACAGGTTGCCGCCCGCCGCCGTGCCATTCTAATTTTTAGTTGGATATTAACTGCGGCAGCGTTAAGACGTAACCATGGCTAGCGGCAGAATCGTTGTATACGGAGGTAGAGGCGCTCTAGGAGCCGCGTGCGTGAACCACTTCAAGTCAGCTAACTGGTGGGTCGCTAACATCGATTTGAACCCGAACGAGAGCGCCGACTTCAACATCACCGTGCCCAAAGACGCGTCGTGGGTACAGCAAGAGGAACACGTCGTGAACGAACTGGCGTCTGCGTTACAAGGTCAGAAAGTGAATGCTGTGATCTGTGTCGCCGGCGGGTGGGCCGGGGGCAATGCGAGCAAGGACCTCAGCAAGCAGGTGGACTTGATGTGGCGACAATCTGTGTGGAGCTCCACAATCGCCGCCACTGTAGCCTCCAAGTACCTCTCACCCGGAGGTCTGCTGGCTCTGACTGGAGCCAAGGCTGCATTGGAAGGAACACCTGGCATGATCGGATATGGTATGGCCAAAGCCGCAGTTCACCAACTCACCAAATCTCTTGGAGCCAAAGACTCAGGTCTTCCAGACAACTCTCTGGCTGTTGCCATCATGCCCGTGACATTGGACACTGAAATGAACAGAAAGTGGATGCCTAAAGCGGACTTCAGTTCATGGACCTCTCTGACCTTCGTGGCTCAGCTGTTTGATAAGTGGATCAAGGGTGAGGAGAGGCCAACCAGCGGCAGTTTAGTCGCTCTTGTTACCAAAAACAATGTAACCGATCTGATTGTCGAATAACTTGCCAATATCAACCATTATCACTTAATAATAAGAGTTATTTTACGTTAAGATTGTCTCAAATATTTATTGCATAATATTGATAGGAGCTTTTAAATGTATCAAATGACAATATGGGAACAAAATCTCATTATCTTGTGAATGTAACAAGTATTTAGTACTTATGGATGTCTGTAACTTACATGTATTGTGTATATTTTGGTGCAAATGATAATAATGTACTATTTAAAATTGTTAGTTGTGATGAATATTTTATGAGTATGTAATAAAGTATTTAATTTAATGGCATACAGTTATTTTGATTATCTTGTTGCCTTACTGACCTTAGATAATAAAAACAAGGCCTCCTTGTTTCATTTTTGAATGAACAATGATGATAAATCAATACATATTGCTTGATGATTATATTTTTCAAATGCTTGGAAACTATGCGATCTAGCATTATTAAATTTTGTTTCTTAAATAGTTCTCAAGTTGATAATGCTATAAATAGTTAGGAATATGTAGGCTTTTGCCTAACAGTAGGAAATACATAAAAATAAAGACACTTAACTAACTGGGTTATTAATAAAATTTTAAGTTAAGTAGGTAATTAAAATAATTATATAATACTTGCACAATACTTAAATTATCTTAATGAATATTAATATCTAATTATTATTGCATTTGGGTAATGTCCATTAGTTTATTAAACAGTTATTTTAATAGTATTCTTACCTTATTTGTAATTCATTCATATTTAGTTAACTACCAATTTACTAGTATTTGATCTGTGATTTTGGTAGTAGAATTTATTTTTAGTAGAAGTATTTATAAATTACTAGCTGTGTCCCGCGTTTTTACCATCATAGTGCCCGCTCCTGTGGGAATTTCGGGATAAAACCCTATAGCCTATGTCATTCCCCGGACCATAAGCTACCCCTGCACCAAATTTTAAGTCAATCGGTTCAGTAGTTTAGCCGTGAAAAGGTAACAGACAGAGTTAATAATATTAGTAAGGATGAGTTGTCCTCTTGGGGGTTTCCCACGTAAATCTGTGCCGTGATTCCCGCATTTGTTTTTTAGCTACTTATACAAATATCGATTAACATATATACCTACTTACTACCTTATTGGCGAAACTTTGAATATTTTTAGCGCGATATTGCATACTTATAAATATGATACGCGAGTAGGTCAAAAACTAAAAGTTAGCTCCATGATTAGTACTTACTACATAATGTAAACTACTACCTACTTGATTCAGATTATCCAATAATTTCTTCGCAATAAAATAATAATTAAACTAAGTTCAATCGTAGTAAAGTAATTAAACATTCCGAGTAGCGGTTTGTTTTTTATATTAATTTTATTACGTATGAAGTTTAGATGTTGTTTTCAGTTTAAATGCAAGGTTAATAAACCAATTAATATACATTTATTCAGTACGTAAAGTATTTTTTTATTGTTATTATTAAGACTAAATAGTTTGTATACTTATTAACGTGTCAGTGAATGACTGGAATGTTAGTCAGGTCTGGGGATTTTCCAAAACATGAGTTTGCCAATTTTCCTCATTCAAATTGGTGTTATTTATGAGAAGTAATTATTTAGTCACAAGTATATATTCATATGTATTACTAACTTTAATTTAAAAAAAGTACATAATCATTATTTCATGTAGGTACTTGGTAGGTGCAATATACATAAGTTTGTTTGTTAACACCCTAATCTCAGCAACTGGTGGATCGAATTGAAAAAAACCCTAGCCCATGTATTAAGGCTATTGGTTAAACTATTAAAAGCTGGCTAAACCGCGACCTAAATCTACCAAAGTACCAACGTATGTTGTAATTACATAAATGATAGGCGCCTTATTAATTTAAAATTAAAATTGTATTTTGCTATAACATTTTTAGCAGGCGTTAAACAAAATTTCACGATAAAATGTTACTTTGTAATAGGTACCAAATTATTATATTATATTACATACTATGTATGTATATTATAAGAAAAAATGAAAACAATAGAGTTTATATCAAAGTGTTTATTTAATTACATACTTCCTTAGCTTTACACAATATCTTAAAATATTTGCTAACTTAACAAAGTATCTTACAGCTAAATATTACTATAACTATTCTCATTATAATTATAAATAATTTAACACTTACCTAATTAAATAGAATATAAAATAATAAGTAAATAATTCAAACATAAATGTTTTTTTTTAAATAAAACTGGAATTTGTATTTTTATCGATTCTGGCTTCTTGATTTAAACTCGAAAAGAATAAAAACTTATAAAATAATTATAATCTCAGTGGCATTAAAAGTTGCCTATACTTTTAACTGACATTAAAATAAAATGTGAAGATTCTCATTTTTTTTAAAGAATTTGATGTAAGTAATCCGATTTCGATGTTTTTTTTTTACTGTAAATATAATTTTTTGACAAGAAATTATGATTTCAAAATCTCGGTGGTCGAAAGTAAGTAAAATATTAACTGAATGTAAAAACTTTTGAGTTTAGCGAAAGGTAACATTGCGTAAGCGAAAAAAAGAAATTTGACATAATTTAAACTCGACTCGACAATGTGTATTTTGTTTTATTATAGAAAGTGATTTATATAATCGCGCCAATTATGACTAAATAGACTAGATTTCTTTTTTTAGAGCCAAAAGAAGTGATGCTATTTTTTTAAAATGTAAAAAGAAATTAGAAATTAATTAAATTGACCTTTATCTTACAGCTAAGTAGAAAAGCCTTGTAATAACTGAGTTTTTGTCTATAAAGCATGCTATTTACATAGTTTTTGAGCATTTAAACCATAATAGTACCTAAGCTAAGTGATTAAATAGCATTTTAACTTGTTCCGAAATATCTATCGGCACTTATACCGGCTGTAGTTTTAAAAATACATCATTAAAAGCGAGGTTTTTTTTTCAGAACTCACAGATTTAAAATCTCAAAAATATAACTGATAATATACAATTAAAATTTTCACTTAGCACGGGTTGAAAACCCGGCAAAGAAACAAATTCGGTTTAATTTGTTTTTTACATATAAATTCTTTATGGAGCTAAAGAACTACTCTATTCAGCCTACAACTGCTCTGACAGTGTTTCGAAGGAGGTCTGTTACTAGCTCCGTGGTCCTTATGATCTTGTATCCTATCTGGTCGATGATGGTTATAGCTGTAGACGTTATGGCCGTGGAGTAAGGAGCTGGAACATCAGATGAAGGCCATAAAGGGAATCGAGTTGGTATCGCGTTTGAACCAGCTGATGACCACGTGAAGGGAGTTGGTCTGAAAACAGAGAATAAATTATTAATTTTATGTTTATAGGTAAGTAATTTATGCAGATTAGATACATTTATCATATAAAAATATAAGTATGTACCTACAAGTTTTATAGTAAGTATGTTATAAGCTGTACTTCACGGTTTGACCTGCGAATTATTTGATAAGTACTCGTACATATAAGAAAGTGTAACATAGATTATCGAGATAATAATCTCTGCAATATACCGTTACTTTTATGCAAAAAACTAGACATAATTTAATCAAACATTTGCCATTTATTTATATTAAAATTAAACTAAGTACATAAAAGTACGTACCTACTAATTTCTATGCCATAAAAAATAATGATTAAATTAAAATAAATTACTGAATTAGAAACAGTTGTTTAGCGGGCGGACATTTTGAATAACACGTTTAAATTTAGAACTGGACTGGTTTAAAAAAGTTGATATTAAGTTTGTAACAGGTTTTATTTAATGGCAACAAATGTTAGTACAAATGAAATGGCAAATCAACTTATAATTTGCACTAAATTGGTTTGGAGAAGATAATAAGTTACTTATGTAATTATATAAATAAGCCATGGTGTTTAGTGTCAGTGCATGACTAATTTAATGACATATTATTATAGTATTTATTTATACATAGGTAGGATTATGGTATTTTACTAGCTAGAGACAAAAACAGTTAACTACAATAATTATAGATTTTTAGATTTATCAACAGACACTCAAATAGTTTCGCAACTTATTTCTATCCATCATACATAGATTTCATTATGTCAAATAAATTGGTAAATAAGATCTTAAAAATATCATTTTCCGTGGGCCTTTTTTCGCACTCAATCGGAAACACTTGAGGAACATGGGATATTTATGTTTCTATCTCCTATGACCTATGGGATTGGGATATACACTGCTAATACCACGAGGCGCTGCGTGTTAGATGGTACCTATTTTATGATCTGTGGTGTAAGTAAATAAAAATGATATATACTTAGGCTGAACTGTAGGTCTGGTGGTTGATATCCTCATCGTGGAAGTTTCCATGGTGGGTCGAGGAGTCGCCGCCGCTGATGAGGGACTACCCATCATTAGTTCTCCTTCCTCACCAAACCTGGAAATAATATGTAAAATAAGTTAATGTTTGCTACTTTAAAAACATGGCATAAGTAATATTATGTTAATAACATAACATAATCATTCACTACATCATCTCATTATAGTAACTGACCCCTAACTAAGTTCGAAACTTGTATCTAGGGTATCAGAAACTACGCACACAATGTAAAATACGTTAACAATGCCAATTGCTACTTTAAAAACATGGTATAAGTAATAATGTTAACGTTTGATCCTTTAAAACATGGCTCGAATTTGAAATCACCAACACGCTGGTGATTTCGCCTATTTGTACTTACTATGCTAATATTTTCAGAGATGTTTTAGGCACAATATTTTAGATACTCTACTCTACCTACTCTTCCAATACTTAACCTTAACACATAAATTATAATAAATCTACTTGTTCATTTAAATATCAATTGCCGAGCGTTGGTCTCGTAAATAGATGAAATGGATTTACCGATCTGTATTCGTTTTTGTTTTAATATATAAGTAATGAATCCGAAACCTTTAGCATGGCAGGTAGGGCCAATGTTTATTGATTACGATTTATTTATATCTGTTTTATAAGTTTATGAACTTTAAAATATACGTTTAGAACTTTCTGGTCGTAGCTGTGGGGAAAATGTGCATGCACTTATTATGGGTATATTTTGTAGTTTATTCCAATATCTTTTGGTTGTATAACCTTTATGAACTACTAGCAGTGCCCCGCGGTTTCACTCGCATAGTTCCCATTCCCTTGGGAATACAGGAATAAACTATAGCCTATGTCACTCGCTGACAATATAGCTTTCCATCAGAATTTTTGAAATCGGTTCAGTAGATCCCGAGATTACCCCTTACAATTTAACAAACACACAAACTTTACTTCTTTATAATACTTGTATAGAAGTATAGATTAAGAAAATTTTCTAAGGTCTTTAAAATTCGAATAAGTACAAACCGACTTGACAAAAATATATTCGAGTGTATTTATTCGAGTCACTCGAGTAAAAACTAACTTTGAGAATACTTTTGTTTTGATCTAAATTAATAGAAACATAAAACACAGTCGTATAGCAATAGATCTGTTATATCATCACATTGACCTAAAGAGAAAATTTCATCAACACAGCAATCATTTCGTGGGAACAAATGTATTGCAAGCATTTCATTTGATAATTGTCATATCATAATATCATTCGTGGTAAGTAAGTAATAAGAGTGTCTAGCTGATTGTTGATATTTTTACTGTTTATTAGTGTAATATGAGTACAAATATAAGTTCAAGCTTAAATAAGTAAGTTTTAATTCAATAACTATACTTAAAACTAATACGTGGGTGCTTAACTAAACATATGTTTATTAATGTAAAGTTCTCTATATTTTATAAATAAGTGAATGTTTCTTACTTTTTTACGCACAAAGGACTATATAGATTAATATTTTGTGACACATATCGTTTATTATCTAGATTAAAACCTTAGACACTTTTATCTCAATATTCTCACATGGTTGAGATATAAGCATAATACGTAAAGCCCCGGAGCATACTCTAGGAGAAAGTAAAGTATAGGGTGTTGTCAACCCTACTTTCCGCCATCTGTCTCAAATAACTAATCTAGATAAGTATTTACATAACGATAGGATTAAGAGAGACATCTGAAAGCCAGAAGTATATTTGGAAAGTAGCAACCTATCTATCTATCTATACGGTTGAAATCCATAAAATGCATGACGCAAAAAGAGGGGTGTTAAAGTTTGATGTGTCTGTGTGTGTGTGTGTGTGTGTATCTGTCTGTCTGTGGCATCATAGCTCCCGAACGGATGAACCGATTTCAATTTAGTTTTTTTTTGTTTGATGAAAATCGGTTGACCCGTTTAAAAGTTATGGGGGTTTGAAAGTAATTGTGTTGGGGGTTTTTTAAATTTTTAATTTAATGTTATACTTACTTACATAATGGAAGTAACAGTGCCTGATATCCTAGGTTAAGATAAGTACATGTTCATAATCTAAGTTTCATCAGAATAATGTAGGTAGTAAGTAAGTATGTATTTATTATAAAACTAGTACTTATATATAGTGCACGAGAATGGCTAGTAAACATTATAAAAATCATAATAAACTCGTTACTTAGTAAATAAATACCTCTTAAATGCCTTGAGAATTATGTATCAGTGAGCTAGACTTCCTCAGTAGTAATACCTATTTATTATATGCTAAAACGGATATTATGTACACTAGTACCGTATAATTTATATGACGGAATTCAATAATAGTTTAAACAAGTGTTGAATATGAAATAAATACAAAGTTTATAAGAAAGCCTATACAATCTATCTCTCTATTTAAACGTTATCAAAGCTGGCTTTTATTTTCGTAAGTAATTACTTATTTTGATGCTACGGAAAGCATGTTAAATAACATAACATAACATAATCATTCACTTCATCATCTCATTATAGTAACTGACCCCTAACTAAGCTCGAAGCTTGTATCTAGGGTATCAGAAACTACACACACGCTCATTCACACACACACCCAGACCGAGACGAACATTTGTGGTTCACACAAATATTCACCCCGCACGGGAATCGAACCCGCAACCTTATGGATGGCAGTCCGGCATGGTGACTACTCTGCCATCGAGGTCGTCATAAATCTTCAGTAAGATCGTCGTACTAGCACATCGACGGTCATTTCGGGCTCCTTTATGCAAGAGGTTATAGAGCCCTCAAATTCTAACTAAAAATATATCGTAGCAGTAGCATACCCAAAGGGCCCAAATTAAATTGGTCTAATTGCGGAAAAACTACCCAATTACGAATAGTAATCGCAAGTTTGTTGTGTATTGTACATTTGATTTTATAACCCCCGACGCAAAAAGAGGGGTGTTATAAGTTTGACGTGTCTGTGTGTGTGTGTATCTGTCTGTCTGTGGCATCATAGCTCCCGAACGGATGAACCGATATCAATTTAATTTTTTTTTTGTATTAAAGGGGACTTACGTGCGAGTGTTCTTAGACATGTTTGATGAAAATCGGTTGACCCGTTTAAAAGTTATGGGGGTTTGAATGTAATTGTGTTGGGGGTTTTTAAAATTTTTATCAATAAAAACTCCTACTTAGAGTAACTTGAGTCTTTCATCAATAGTTATCTCAGTATGTCATATTTTCTCACACAAATCAACGTGATTGAAGTATTCAATCAATTATAACCTACGTCAACAGTATAAGAGGAAATTGTGATATGAATATACTAGCAGCGCCCCGCAGTTTCACCCGTGTAGTTCCCGTTCCCGTGTGAATACAGGGATAAAAAGTATCCTATGTGTTATTCTGATGTATAAGCTAAATTATTATAAAGTTTCATTAAAATCCATTCAGTAGTTTTTGCGTGAAAGAGGAACAAACATCCACACATCCACACTCACAGACATTCGGCTTTATAGGTAACTAGCAGCGCCCCGCGGTTTCACCCGCGTAGTTCCCGTTCCCGTGGGAATTTTGGGATAAAAAGTATCCTATGTGTTTCTGATGTATAAGCTATATTGTGGTAAAGTTTCATTCAAATCCATTCAGTAGTTTTTACGTGAAAGAGTAACAAACATCCATACATCCATACTTACAAACATTCGGCTTTATAATATTAGTAGGATGTATTTTTACACCGATCAGTCTAAGAATAACCTAACTACCATTAAAAGATTAAACCGTGAAAAAAGTAACCAAATTATAGTTTATTTCGAATTTTGTTTTGTTTTATTACTTGGGGAATTCATATGTTTTTACCTCAGTTTTTTCTTGAATTTTATAAGTGTTTATTGGAAAACCGAAGCTTACGTGTGCTTACGTAAAGATATTTAAACGATGACGTTCATAATAGGTATAAATAGAATACCAGTTATAATAATAATAATTATAAAATTGATTTACTTCTGGTAGTCGATAAAAGATTAATGTTTTTTGGTATTATTAAATTGAATTGAGATAAGAATTAGATTATAGAATAACATAAAAAGTATATTTTTAAAAGTTCCAATCGTTTGCTTGTGTGTTTAGATCTCGTTTATATCTTTTAAACTATGCAATTGATTTTAATGCATTTTTTCATCAATAGATAGCTTAATTCAAGAGGAAGGTTATTGTTTAATAACATTTAACGCTGTTAAAACCGTGGTTCACATCTAGTCTAAACTAATATTATAAAGAGGAAAGATTTGATTGTTTGTTTGTAACAAATAAGCTCCGAAACTACTGAACCGATTTCAAAAAAATCCTTTACTAATGGAAAGCTAATTTATCAGTACGTGATATAGGCTATATTTAATCTTTGTATTCCTACGGGAACGGAAACTACGCGGGTGTAGTTACTTATAATATCATTAAAGAGATATTTTACTCTGTCCTTTCAGTATTCTACTAATAATACTTATAAAAATACAATTTTTCAACACACTTGCTCATAAAGGGGCTCTTATTTGTGCAAAAACAGTTGAATAATGACACGCTTGATTCACTTGTGAGTTATAGATTTTTTTTTAAATTGTTTAGTTTTAAAAAGTTTCGAAACCAAAAAAAATCGTGTCCATACATTTTAAAAACAAACTTTAACTATGTTGCCTTACTTTTGGTAGCTCTATGGTCGATTCCATTCATTCATTCATTCGTTTTTTTTTTTAATAAGTATATTTTATTAATCTATGGCCGATCACCATTGTTGTTTTGGATGCGCGCGAATAGAAAAACTGTTTATTTATTAGCGAAAAATGATAATTTCTTCGCAAATGTGTTGAAAAACGTTGTATGGTACACGCGTGTATTGATGATTACTATCCTCGGCTATCTTCAGACCCTCGCCTGACGGCTCGGGCCTCAATAGCGCCTCGGAAGTAATCACCAACTTACCTCGCTTGTACCATAAATAACTATTAATTATTATTTTCCCGAGATTTTAATTTAATATTCAAAATAACTTTATTTGGTGCGAGGCTCAATAACATCTAAAATTTAAATAGGTGTATCTTCATTTAATTGTTTTGTTCATATCTCCTTGACATTCAACTGTCAAATTATTAGCATAATAGAATGAAGCTCCAGTTAGTCATTAGCTTAAAAAATAGTTGACGATTAGCAGTTATTAGTCATTTAAATTAGAAACTATTTAGAATATAACTAGGTATGTTTTGTTAAAAGTAAGTTTGTAATATTTCTATTTTTTAAACTGTGTAAGTACAATAAAGAGTTCATAAATAAGTTTAAATACGATAATGATTTCTTTTAGCTGTTAAACACTGTTTTTTGTTATAGCACAATTAAAAATAACTATGGACCTATTAACTTAGTACAATAAATATTTACCCATTTTTAGATATAGGTAGTGCAAATGCGAAATGGTTCTATACTATTTTTCCGGACCTTAAATTTTCCATTGTTATTGGAAAATAAGCAACAGTAATTTTCATGCGTTTAAGTTTTATTAACAAGAATGTACGCGAATAAAACCGTAAAACACTGCTAGTGTGTTATGTAAACAAATGTTGAACAAAAGAACTAGATTACAATAAAAAACCGTGTTTTAGCAATTGGGCCAACAAATTGTGTCTGTGTATCTGTTAAATAATAATTTATTTGTAACACGCGAACTGTTGTTAGATATTTTCTGTTTTAGTTTATGTAACTTATCTAACTTTTTGTATATTTATGTAAGTGTTGAGTGTTTTTAATAATTATTTATTTAGCATACAATTTATCTATTAAATAACGGTTTAATTAATGGAAAATTAAAAAGATAATGAGTATACTGTGTTGTTTTAATATGAGAAATTAATTAAAATAAATTGAAGTGTACAAAAATCGCAGTGTCAAAGACAAAGGGAAGATTTTTATTTTAAATGATTCTGCATACTTTGCTTAAATAAATAATGATTTTATTAATAAATTAATTAAAAAATGGATAAGTATTATAAACAGTAGGAAAGAATACACTTGTAATTCATATTGCAATTCCGTGAGAAAATCGTGATTTAAAATAAAAATAAAAATATTGTTTCCTGTTTAATAAATAAAAACTTAACCCTTAACTGGAATCGCTATTTTGGACGACGTAAATGGAATCGTGGGTCCAAATGGACCCGCCAATTAAAATAATGTTTTTTTATTAAATAAAGCGTTATTAACCATTATAGGGAGTTATCGGTGTATTGAAACTAGTTTTTTGTAGCATGTAAGGTTGTTATAGTAATCAACATTTTAAAATAATACAATATTTTTGGCTTATCTTCATAGAAACCAAATTCAGCAAAAAAATATTAGTGTCAAGTTTGACATGTAAAATTAAAGTAATAAAAAAATATCTTAAGAAACTAATTTAGGTACAGGGTTTAGTGTATCTTCCCTTAAATAAAAATAAAGATTATTTATGAGATCATTCAAAAATAAAAAAAATGGTGAGATATGAAAAGTTAAAAAAATCTGTCATTTTTATCATTTTATGTAAGACCCTGCAACACAAGTTGGAGGTGCTACTTGGCATTTAAACTTATTGTTGCCTCTGTAATAAGTACAGGATGTCTATAAATAATCTTTTTCATCGCTTTCTTCTACTAAATTGTAATCAGATGAAGAGTAACTACAGTGGGAAGTGATACACGTGCGGTATTTTCATTTTCACCTATGTTTACTTCATATCAAGGTTCAAATCACTAAATGGTTCAGGACCTGACTCATTTTTATCCAAAAACAATTCATAAATATCGTTATTCGTAAAATTA
This sequence comes from Timandra comae, assembly GCA_958496195.1. Classification (NCBI taxonomy): domain Eukaryota; kingdom Metazoa; phylum Arthropoda; class Insecta; order Lepidoptera; family Geometridae; genus Timandra; species Timandra comae. The sequence goes on from OY292369.1 coordinate 9,436,867, forward strand.
CACGCAATTGTTACAAAAAATATCAATAACAATATTAATTACAGTAGTGTACACTGTCATAAAAGTTACGTATTTGGAATCGTGGGTCCAAATGGACCCACAATAGTCCCTAACTCCACTTCCAGTAAATTCTAAGCACCAATCTTTTGGCACCTGCTTCAACTTACCACAAAACGAGATTAGACGGGCGCGCAAAAGTGTAACTGCGCGCGTTTAAAAAATAACCGGGTTTTTAGTTTTCGTCGGGTCCAAATGGACCCACGATTCCGGTTAAGGGTTAAGTACAATATTAATGTAAGCGAATAAATTTTTACAACTAACCTTAGGATGCAAAAAATTAAAAGAAAATAATTAATAATTCGACTGCATAATTAGGTAAGTATACAAAATACTCAATAAAATCTGACATAAAAATAAAGCAAGCTTGAAAATCCTCATTTTTTAAAGTAAATGTGTGAGTAAAAACAACCATTAATGAACTATAAATAGATCTAGATTTATTATTTCGGTCTAAGTACAGGAAGTTACTAAAACATGTATGGTACTTTTTGTTAAATACATTTACAAGGTTAGTATTTTTGCACGATCTAAATTAAGTACCTAAGCCTAAGTGTCTTCTGGAACTATTCTGTTGGTTTTTACTGATTCTTAAAGTGTAATTTAGTTATTATACCTTTAAATGTTTGGATGTTTTGTATGAAAGACGGTCAAGTCGGTTCTCAGTTCTGGAGTTCAATTCCCACTTTTATACTTTTACTACAATTTTCTAGCCCTTAAACCTACTCTCGTATTTTTTCATAGTAAGGGTGAGTATTCAGGGTAGGCTCGAGCCTCGACTCTGCAGGGACAATAGGGATATACATATACTTACATATGAGGCGATATCATTATCAGCTCATATTGTATTTTGAATATTTAAATATACCAATCAAAAAACCTTACCTATTTACAATCATTGGTCGTGGCGGTGTAGACATCATCACCGGTGGTCTGGTGGTAGGCGCTGCTGGTATCACCGTGGGGGCCATTGGTGATGGTGATGGCATGGGGGGCCTGGGTGGCATGGGGGCCATGGGGGGCCTTGAAGGCGGCATGGGGGCCATGGGTGGCATTGGGGATGGTAAGTAAACTGGTCGAGGTGGTGGGGGCTTGCCTGATTCCACTGATAGAGGAATGACTGATTGACCTGTAAAATAATTTAAATCGTTTAATTTTAAGTTTCTATAATAGATCTATAGAAAGAGGAACTACGGAATTATGCTGGAATTTTAGAAACATCAAAAAAAGGGATGCATAAAATGATAAAACTAAGTTTTTAAAATTCCAAATTATGTAAAACAACAAACAAACATGCGTATTTATAGTATCAAGATATACCTACTTCTAAATAACCCCTTTAATGCATAGTCAAATACACAGAACCCTATCAAAACTAACAGTTGATTTAACTAAAACTTTGGCAGCTCACACAAATGATGAAAGGACCCAAACTGGAAAAGTTTGTTTGCGGAAATCTGCGCACATCACATACAAGTACAATACAGTAACCACAAATAGAAAAGAGATGTCTCAGTGGTCTCTCACTGACAAAATTAGTTCAATAAAAACAAAGACGCCTTTACCATTATCCGTGTCATTATCTAATACATCTTATCTATCTGACACACAAACATGATACCTTTAAAACCACAACTAACCTACTCCGAGACTAAGTAACTAAGTCGTTCAATGCCCTCTAAACAATGGCTCTGAAGGCTTTCCTCGAAGGTCGCCGCCATTACCAACATAACAATACGCTGACTGATTGACCCTAAACTTTTCAAACCACGGCTAATGATGAATGAAACTGTTAACGTTACTGTAAAAACAATTACAGGGCCCTGATTCTCTATTAAGCTGTGATAATGCTACTCAAATGTGTTTTAATATCAACATTATGGCCGTTTTTTTGGCATTTGTTGTCATTTTGGTATTCTCTTAGTGACAAGTATTCCGCTGACTCAATAGCTCCATAAAACTTAGATGGTTGTCATGGAAACAGTATTCTGACGATTCTTTGTCAAAAAATTTATATGCAGCAAAGACCACTGAGACACCATAGCTATATGAATAAATTTTAGCAGAATACCAAATTTCTGACACTCTCGTTATGGTGCCACAATATCACCATATTGTCTGATCAATAATGTCAAATTGCAGACTTAGGCCCCTGGTTTAATGTCTTGAGTTTGAGCCTAGTTTTAGACTGGTTGATGAAGATACATATCACGAAGGTAATTAAAAGATTCGTGTAAGTGGTAATTACGCTTCTAAGTAGGGCATTCGTCAAATAATTGTCTCTTGTTGTTTGACCTTCATACGTTAAAATTTGACGAACCAACTGTGTAATCTGTTATACTTAGGGCCTATTACACGACCTTCAAGTAAAGTTACTCACCAAGTAAAGTTACTCACCAAGTAAAGTTAGTTCCGTCTCTTTCTTACTTTATGACAAGTGATAAAGACAAAACATGTGGGTACTCGGAACGTTACTTGAAGATGGTGAAATCGGTTTTAATCAGTAGGTAAGTTGATGTGAGGTTGATTTCACTTTGACAAATACACTTTCATTTTGAATTTGGAGGAAGTTGACCCCACTCTTTGAGATTTCAGGAATCTTTAGCCCAATATGTTATTAAAAAATATAACTTAGAAAAACTGTTTTATAATCTAACTAGCTGTGCCCCGCGGTTTCACACGCGTAGTTCCCGTTCCCGTTCCCGTGGGAATTTCGGGATAAAAATAGATGTTGGCCGATTCTCAGACCTACTGAATATGCTCAAAAAATTTCATGAAAATCGGTCAAGCCATTTCGGAGGAGTACGGGAACGAATTTTGTGACACGAGAATTTTATATACTCGAAGATTACCTAAAGGAAATATAGGTTTGAATTAAGAACACAAAACCAATATCAAGAAAAAAAGAGAACCTCTATGAACGCAATACAAAAAATTAGTTAGTATGTCTTCGTTATTTGATCATTCAACGTAATTGAAGTGTGAACTACTACAACGCAAACCATAGGTTTTTTATACACAAATCTATTACTGTAAAATGAAATCATTAATCCATACCACTCCATACTATACTTAGTTATTATTCAAGTTTTGATCGATCGTATTCATACGATCGATCAAAACTTGAATAGTTATTTGTATAATGGCCACATTTAGACGATTTTTTATTCTGTTTTTGAACTGGCAACAAAAAGTAACTGTGTTGCTTCATTTATTATTTTGGTAAATGGTTTTTTTCAATCTTTTGACGATTTAATGGGACAAGTACTTAATTTTTTGTGATTTTTAATTCACTAAAGTTATTTTACTACTATTTTGAGTGTTAATTGTACGTTGTTAACAGTTCTAAGTAAGGCCAACGTCTTATTTCATCAATAACATACTTATTCCAAATGATAAGCCACTTGCTCCTTTAATAACAATCGTAAACATCCATATTAGGAATGACGAGTGGGTAAACAAAATGAAATTCCTTTCCTTCCCATTTATAACTAAGTCAGTTTCATTAATTTCATGAAACAAAAAAATACGTGTCCAATATTTTTCCGAAATCTATCTGACGGACTAATTAGATTTAGTCGACATCCCCATTGTCCTTAACCAACAATTCGTAAATAACTAGCAATCAGCTTCTTCGACCATAAAGCCCTTTTTGTGGATCTTCCTTTATACAACACTCAGCGCCCCGCAGTTTCACTCGCGTAGTTCCAATTCCCATGGGAATACAGAGATAAAATATAGCTTTCCATTAGTAAAAGATTTTTTTGAAATCGGTTCTGTAGTTTCAGAGCCTGTTCGTTACAAACAAACTCTTTAGCTTTATATGTATATTAGTATAGAATACAAATGTCTCCCTCATCATGTCACCATCAGGTGTAACGTACAGGAGGAAAACACAAACTAAGTAAACGAAACTCACCCGAACCAGGTATAGTATTAAAGTGTTCCTTAGCCAGGAACTCCTCGAAGTATCTGGTGAAGTCCCCCGTGGGGTCCCATCTCACTGAGAGCTTCGCCCACTCGTCAGGGTACTCGTATTTGAGCCTCTTGATGATCTTCACTGCTGTCCGCTTCTGTCGCTCTGTGCAGCGGGCGCATTTCGTTCTTAAAGCTTCTGGTAGTAATCCTGGGGAGAAAAGGATGGTTAGGTGGTTGTTTGTAAGTTATAGACAGATTAATACCAAGCGTTCAAGGTTTTCCCCATCAGCCTTGAAACCTCGGTAGCTCAATTGGAAGAGTGGTGCTACGGTTCAGCACGGTTCGGGTTCATGTCCTGGCTAAGGCGAAAATTTTGAATGCATTTTTCACAAGTTATAGACAGGTTATATAATATGTTTGTGATGACAATATGACAATATGGGTAAGTGAAACCGCTGGATTTCCAGTCCTAGAAGTAGATACGCAAGCGGGACCCATAATTTTTATCTGAACCATAAGTTTTTATAACCAGATTTTTCGGAATCCTAACTAATATTATAAATGCGAAAGTAACTCTGTCTGTCTGTCTGTTACCTTTTCACGGCTGAACTACGGAACCGATTGACTTGAAATATATTTTATTGGTACAGGGGTAGTTTATGGTCCGGGAAAGAACATAGGCTATGTTTTATCCCGAAATTCCCCCGGGATCGGGAACTACGCGGGTGAAACCGCGGGGCACAACTAGTATCTAATATTTCGAATTATTGCTGAAACCAAATGTTGCGCTTTTGAAAACGCTCTAAGTCGCCGTAACGGCACTAAGGAATATCATTTTAAAATAAAATTTATATGTTACATTTACATATACTACAACGAATAAGTATCAAACTTAAGAGAATAACAATATTACCGTCGTTAAAAAATTAACACAAACTACACACAAGTACTTTACTTCATAATGGAAACTATAAACAATGACAAAAAACTATGTGATTAAATCAAGCACAAGAAACACAAATACGTAGATAATGGTATAATTGTATACAAAACAACTGTTGAATTCGGTTCTCCTATTAATTAACTAATTAGAGACTTTTTGCTAAAACTCTACCTACTGACATACAGATTAGTAGTACCTACATGCTTATGTACTACCGCTGTTAAAAGCTCTTTCTTTCTCTCTCTTCGATTTTCTTTAAATTATTTCCTAGATATACGAGTATCACTACATAGTATAAAACAAAGTCGCTTTCTCTGTCCCTACGTCCCTATGTATGCTTAGATCTTTAAAACTACGCAACGGATTTTAATGCGGTTTATTTTAATACATAGAGTAATTCAGTGGAAAGTTTTTTAGCTTAATTTTATTTCCATATTCCTACGGGAACGGGAACTACGCCGGTGAAACCGCAGGGCGCCGCTAGTACTGAATAAAAGTAGAATCCCGTGGGTACTATATTATAACTTCTAAATACACCTTCCTCTTGAATCACTCTATCCATTACATTTAAATCTGCATTAAAATCCGTTGATTTATAGGATCTAACGTATGTTTAAAGAAGATACAGGAATTGTTTACATTTAATCTCATTATCTATACTAATATTATAAAGAGGAAAGATTTGTTTGTTTGTTTGTAACGAATAGGCTCCGAAACTACTGAACCGATTTCAATAATTCTTTCACCATTAGAAAGCTACATTCACCCTGAATAACATAGGCTATATTTTATCCCCGTATTCCCACGGGAACGGGAACCACGCGGGTGTAACCGCGGGGCACAGCTAGTACATAATATACTGTAAACAAACGTAAGTATAGGTACATAATATAAGTTTTGTATTCAGTAAGCTTGTCCGTACTTACGTATTGCTTTGTGTACTATTACGATGCATTTTAACAATTTCCTTATTGTATCTACAAGTACATGATTTTAATATGTACGTTTTACTTATTCAATTAAGTAGGTACTAAGTTTGTACTACTTGTTTGACGATCCCGTAGGAATTTCATGATGAAAAGTAGTTTTGCCTAATTCTATTGACACTAGGGCTTCTTTTTATGAATAACTCATAGTTACGTAGGTACTATCCGTAATATGTATAATCACTACATAGTATAAAACAAAGTCACTTTCTCTGTCCCTATGTATGCTTAGATCTTTAAAACTACGCAACGGATTTTGATGCGGTTTTCAGTAATAGATAGTAATTCAAGAGGAAGGTTTTTAGTATAATTTTATCCCCACATTCCCGCGGGAACGGGAACTAGACGGGTAAAACCGCGGGGCACAGCACAGCTAGTAATTTTAGTAGGTTATTATTATGATTCTAGTAACTTTGTAAGATTAGAATAATTTTATCTGGTCAAGTATTAAGGATGAAAACAACCTGTTTTCCCATCATCTCTTATTATAAACGATATTATAATATGAGATTTGAGTCTTTTGGTTCGTTTTTGTAAAGACAATTGTTTATCTTAGACGTAGCTAATATGGGAGTGTTAACTTGTTATTTAATATTAGAACACTTAAAGATGGCATCAAACATTTGTTTTTAAAAACAATACGTATTTTTAAATTAATTATCTATTACTATTATTTCGTGACATAATTATATACAAAAAGAAACTAATCGGACATATAACTTTGTATAAACTTATTATTAAATTAAGTAAATAACAAGTTATATACAAAAAGATGTCAAACAAGAAATAATATTAAATAATATCCCATTAAATTCTATTTATTGAGGTAAAAAGCTTACAAATGTTCAAATTTGGAATTAGATTTTAAAAAATTAAATAGATCAAAAATAAAAAATTATGTGTTCTAAAGGTTACACACATTAAAAAGTTCAGGTTTTTTTAAATAATAATTATTTAAAATCTATATCTATACTAATACTAATATTTAAAGCTGAAGAGTTTGTTTGTTTGGTTGAACGCACTCTCAGGAACTACTGGTCCGATTTGAAAAACTCTTGCGGTGTTAAATAGCCCATTTATCGGGGAAGAAATCGTCATCATCAGCTCATATAATGTCCCCACCGAGGGGCTCGAGCCTACCCTGAATTAGAGTGATTAGGCCTTAGTCAACCACGCTGGCCAAGTGCGGATTGGTCGACTTCACACAAATCCTTAAAAGGAAGGCTATAGGCTATATTTTATCCCCGTATTCTCACGGGAATGGAAGCTACGGGGGTAAAACCGCGGGGCGTTGGTAGTAAAAATATAAAATACAATATATTTAGTATTATTATGAATACCAAAGTGCGTATTTTCTGATACTCTATAACTCTAACTAAGCACAGTTAGGGGTCACTTACTTTAAGAAGATTGATAATGATACTTATGTCAATTATAAAAAATGTTAATAGCGTTAGACAGACATAGTTAGATTTAGGTTATATAAGCAAATACAAGTTAAGTGCTCTAGACTTTTTTACGCAACGTTTTTTATTAGGGTTCCGTACCTAAAGGTTAAAAACGGAACCCTATTACTGAGACTTCGCTGTCCGTCCGTCTGTCACCAAGCTGTATCTCAAGAGCAGTGATAGCTTGACAGTTGAAATTTTCACAGATGATGTATTTCTATTGCCGCTATAATAACAAATAGTAAAAACAAAACTTAATAATATATTTAAGAGGGGCTCCCATACAACAAACGCGATTTTTTGTCGTTTTTGGTACGGATCCATTCGTGCGCGAGTCCGACTCGAACTTGGCTGGATTTTTTATTTAAAATTCTAGCACAATTATTATTTTAACTGTTATATTATAATCGATATGTACCCGTTGCAACGATTTATTTTTTATTAAATTCTACTTATCATGTGTCAGACTAAATATATATCTTGAATAAATTAATACAGATTTGTAAACGAGAAATTCTAGATGTTTAGCCACCTGTATGTAGATTATAGATAATGTTTAATGCGACTTAAAGAAAAAAACAAATGTTAAGTTATGTGCATTTTTTATTTATTTATGTTTTAATTGTATATCATGTTTAATTGGTTTGGTACTTGAGTCGTATAGATAGGTATTTTATATTGTTAGCATTAATTAAAGTTTTTGAAGCATGTTTCGAGATGATATTATCAAAGGCATATTAAATACCTAACAAATACATTGTCCAAAATTGGATCTGAGGGAATTTTCAGTAAAAAAATAAGATATGAATTGGCATTTTAAGGTTTTTAATACATAAATAAATCTAAATTCACGTAGGATTTTATATTAATAAAAATTAAGCACTCGTAAAATTGTATAATACTTGAAGACTTGATGCTCTATCTATAAGTATCTTCTCTCTTAAAAAAAAAGATTTATGACTAATGCCGTGATCATTGGTCATCACCAATGATCATCATGACATGACAGTCATCAGATTAATATATTCCGATGATTGATTGACTGCGGTGATCGACTTACTAACGGCAGACTGACCTGACTGTCAATTATTAAGGAAGTATTATTTGTTTAGTTTAAATATATGACATGATATGCTTTGCGGTTTTGATGACGACTACATATATTTTTCCTGTGAACGTCAGTTAGAATTAACATTCCAACTGAGTTTATAACAAAACTAAGGGCTTACTTCATGACCCTCAAGTAGAGTTACTCACCAAGTAAAGTTAGTTTTGTCTCTGTCTTACTTTATATCAAGTGACAAAGACAAAACATGTGAGTACCTATTCGGAACGTTACTTGAAGATGGTGAAATAGGCCCTAAGTGTTATTTCGTAAGTCATTCATGATCTATGGTTTTATACAGGTTTTAACAGAATCTCAGTTTCTTTATCCAGACGTCACCCCTATTCTGGTATGGTTTGTTTTATCCTACGCCTTCCCCTGCTGGAATATTGGGATCAAAAATATCCTATTTAAAACCAATCAACAACTACAATTTGGAAGGACCTTTATGCATAGGATTAATTAATCAAGGGATGTTTCAGGAACGGGACATATCAAATACTTAACGAGCCAAAACGGTTATGCTTTTCTGACGGTCCATATCTACGAGTATCTACATATTATATTTAAAAATCAATTGCTGTTCGTTAGTCTCGCTAAAACTCGAGAACGGCTGAACGGATTTATCTTATCTTTATCTTGAAATGTTCGTGGAGGTCTAGGGAAGGTTTAAAAGGTGAGTGAAATTGCCGGGAACACGGGAACGGGTACTACGCGGGTGAAACCGCGGGGCACACTAGTCTCAGATATATAAGTCAGCATTATATACAAGTAAATATGACAATCGATCTACATAGGTACTATGTATTATTCCTATAAGTATATAATTGGTATTAATTACCATATTTCTACGTATTGTTTAATTTTTAATTATAACAATGACACGATTGTGATGTGAAAGATTTTCTGCTGTTTATTTAATAAGTTATTGTAACTGTGAGAAAAATGTGTTCTATCACCTATTATAAATAAATTCTTTTTTTATTCAGTTTTTATAGAACGTCCTGAAGCACGTTTTTTCATGTTAAGTTCTTATTGTTGTATAGTCAGCGTCAAATAAAAGTTACCCCCCATTGGTAATGCTCACTTTTTGTGTACCAACCAATGGAGGACCATTTATCTGACGATGAAGGTATTAACATCATCGACAATAGATACGGGTAGTTAGAGCCCTCATAGTCTAATGATTTAACCAAAAATAACGTAGGATATATAAAGAATCCAAACTGGAGGCCTAGTTTCCAAATTTAAATAGATTTAAATAGAGCCCATTTAAATAGAGGTTCAAAAGTATGCCATGTATTTTTAGAATAAATAGGTATAAGATAGGTGTTATTTATTTATTTGCAAACAAGGTATTGTTAAGAAAAGTTTTATTTATAAAAATCGAATTACGTATTATTTATGTTGCTAAATATGCCGTAATTTCTTTCTTGTATTATTTTACCTTGAGACACAATTTAATGAAAATACGGTAACATTATTTTCACACAACTCTTTAAGGGAGGATAAACCTTAATACTCATATCAAACAAAAACAATTAAAAATCAATGTTATCTCTATTATAATTTAAACAGGTGTTTTAAATTCAGAAGCCATTCCAACCTCATTTAAAGTTTGTTGAACTATCTATAAACGTCAAAGGAATTGCCCAGTTTTGTGGCACAATTTTTTGTGTGAGTAACACTTTTGTGTATTAAAAAAAGTTTTGTAGTTTAATCGATGGATGGATGTACCTATATCCCTTTACGTAATTATGATGATAGATAATATAATAATAATATATGATAGTTAGAAGAATGCCCCTTATTACCAAGAAGTGTGCGACTTTTCTTAACTTGTCTATTCGTTAATTTAAAAGCCCATTTTACAAGCTTTTTTTCTGATTTTGCTTTTAAATTATTTCAACTAAATAAGTTTTCACTATTCAGTGGGAACAATAATTACTCTAAAGTGGGATCTTATAGGCCAATCGCGGGAATCGAAACTGATTTTTGGGTCGCCATAAATTAATTATATCATTACTACATTTTAATTATTATGATGTTCGTAATCCGGTTGTTTATATTTAGTTGTTTTTAAAACAAAAACAACATAACGTCTGTAATTTATTAGATTTGATAAAAAACATATAATTAGTTGTTTTGCCTAATTATTTATTATTGCCATCGCAAAAACTGTTTTATTTTTAATCAAAACTCGTCATGTGTAGTAATTAATTGGTTGTTAAATTGTTTTGGGACCATGAATTTGTTTGTCAGTTATTTCTGGTAATTGTTGTTGTGTCGAATAGGACAATAATCAATTTATAATTAGAAGAGTGTTCCTTTGAAGACGAGACAGAGAGAAAGGAAAAGTAAGATAGATAGATAGATAGATAAAACTCTTTATTGCCTTTCACAAATAAAACAGCTAAGTATACAAATGTATACAGTAACAATAATAACAAAAATATGACACATAGAAAGAACAATGGGCGGCCTTATCGCTAAAAGCGATTTCTTCCAGGCAACCTTAGGATGAAACAGTCTCTGGTTAAAGTTTAACTTGGGCAACAAACAACGAAAGAAGAACAAAAATATGGACAACATCAGTATTAAGTAAATAAATAAATAAGAATACTACTATACTTAATACAAATACATACATACAATTATAATAAATACATATAATAAAATATAATAAATATATATATACGAATAATACATACTTATAATAAATACATAACAATTATGGTAAGTATAAAAGATAACACATTAAGATGAAGTTAGAAAATGTTGATAAACTAGATTTTTAAAGATAGTTAAGGATTTCGCTTGTCTAATGGTAACAGGAAGATCATTCCACAGGCGAACAGCTTGCACAGTCACAGATTTACTAAAGAAAGAAGATGAGTGAGTTGGTGTTTTAAGGAGCAGTGCGTTAATTGCGCGCGTAGGTCGGGTGCTGGATTCAGAAAGAAACACGAAACGGTTTTTGAGATAGGAAGGTGTAGAAGGAGAAAACAGTATGTTATATAAAAGAAAGAGGATGTGAGCATTCCGGCGAAGACGGATAGGCAGCCACTTGAGCTTCGAACGAAAATCGGATACGTGATCATATTTGCGTAAGCCAAATATGAAACGAATGCAAACATTTTGGAGACGCTCAAGTTTGTCAAGCTGCTCCTCAGTAAGATCTAAGTAGGAAACGTCAGCGTAGTCAAGGATAGGTAAGAGAAGTGATTGAGCTAACGCAATTTTAGTAACAGTTGGAAGGAAGTTACGGAGTCTTTTTAATGAGGCAGCAGATGCAAACATTTTGCGGCTAACTTCACCCAGCTGAGGTGCCCATGAGAGATGTTGGTCTAATATGATCCCAAGATTTTTAACGGTTTTGCTAAATTGTATTGGAGTTCCGTCAAATAAAACTTGAGGAAGCTTAAACCAATCTATCTTTGAGACCATTCTAGAGCTTCCAATAATAATAACCTGGGTCTTTGCGGTATTGATTTGAAGACCATAAGACTGACTCCAGTTAACTATCTTTTGCAGGTCAGTATTGATAGTGAGGATAGCAGTGGACAGCTCATCAACTGGTGCCTGAGTATAAATCTGCAAGTCGTCAGCATAGAGGTGATAGGACGATGAAAGTTGACCGGCGATAGAATTGATAAAAATAGAAAAAAGTAAAGGTGATAATACGCCGCCCTGCGGTACACCGGCTTTTAAATCGCACCAGGATGAGTAAGAATCATCGATACGTATACGTTGCCGGCGTCCAAGCAGGTAACTTTGAAACCATGCAAAAACAGCTGGAGATATATTAAGAGAGCGGAGGAGGCCTAGTAGGATATCAAAGTCGACATTGTTAAACGCACTGCTAAAATCAAGTAGTGTTAGCACAGTAAGATCCCCTACGTCCATACCTTGTCTGATATCGTCGGTAATTTTGACAAGGGCAGTGACCGTACTATGTCCAGGACGGAACCCAGACTGAAAGGGATTCATGAGGCTATTTTTACATAAAAAAAGATTGAGTTGATTATGGATGAGACGTTCAAGAACTTTGGAAAGGAAAGGAAGAATGGAAATAGGACGATAATCAGTATTGGAGGTAGGGTTGGGTTTTTTAGGTAGAGGGATTACATGAGCTTCTTTCCAGCAAGCTGGAAAGTTACCGCATGTTAAAGAAGAGGAGAGAATATGACAGATGATAGGGGCTATTTCATCTAGTATTGGCATAATCATGTTGCGACTTATGTTATCATTTCCTATTGCATTAGATGAAATTGACCGAATGCTCTTCTTAATATCACAGACTGTAATTTGCGAGAAATCAAAAGCAGGATAGTCAGGGATTGGTATAGAAGAAAGACATTTTAGGGTTGAAGTTTTGGATGATCCATCAAAAGTAGATGTTGAAGAGAAGTGTTTATTTAGGCTATCTAAATCAACCTTGTTGGTTTGATTGTCATGATGTGACTTTCCAATCCCTAATGACTTTAGAAATCTCCAGACCTTAGCAGAGTCTTGGTTGTCTATAGAACTGTGGATATGTCGGCGATAAGCGTCCCTACACACTCTATTACACTCATTGCGACGTTCGATGTACTTTAATTTATTAGATTCGCTGGGCTTCACCTTAAATTTAAACTTAGCAGAAACTTTACGCTGCATTAAAACCCTAATGTCACTGGTGAGCCAAGGTGCAGGGAGATGCTTAATTTTGATCATTTTCAGTGGGGCATGGGTATCGTACAGTTGTAATAGTGTTCGGTTAAAAATTTCTACTTTAGCGTCGACAGAAGGTGCGTTAAATAGAGCCGACCAATCAGTATTTAAGACGTCATTTCTCAATGCTGTCCTGTCCATGCTACTAAAATTGCGTTGAAAGATGATTTTAGGTTTAGTCTTAGGTGGTCGAATCTTATAGGAGAGGTATAAAAGGTCATGGTAAGAAAAAGCATCTGCTGCGCATTGGCCATGCTGGGCAACGTGAGCATCAGAGGAAACAAGAATAAGGTCCAGAAGAGAAGGATTGCAGTTTGGGAAGTGATGAGTAGCGGATAGCGGAAGAATAGTAAGATTGTTAGCAGAAACGAGATTAAGAAGTGAGCTGGTACGAGCATCTTGTTTTAAGAGACAAGTATTAAAATCACCCATTATTATGCTGTGATCAAATACCGGGGCAAAAGTTTCAAGGAGTTTTTCGAAAGTAGCAAAAAAATTTATTCTAAGAGACGGGCAATAATAAACTCCCAGCAAGACTTTTCTATGTGAGACAGTTATTTCTAAGAAAAGATGCTCTCCAGCATTAGAAGGCGGTGGCTGTCCAGACATACTTACGACAGAGAAAGGTATATGGGAACGTAAATATATGGCAACACCACCACCCACAGCACCCGTGCGATCGTTGCGTATAAGTTGGAAACCTGGAAGAGAATAGGAAGTAGAGGGTAAACAGGGTTTAAGCCATGACTCAGAAATGAGAATAGCATGAACATTTTTGTGATCAAGACCAGAGGCAAGAAGATCGGAATAGTGAGCCGGAATACTTTGGGCATTTATGTGTACAATATTAAAGTTTTGAGAATGACCAGTTAGAAGGGATTCTATGGTATTGGAGGTTATTTTTAAGGTTATTTTTTTACCGTGAATAGGCTTGCACTTAACCACAGTATAATAATGAGACTTGAGTGTAACTCGCCTGATGGAAAGCGATGATACAGCCTAAGATAGTGCTCGTATAGAAGTTACTGATTTACTCGCGACTTAAAAATATATGAACGTTGCGTCCGCTTAAGAAGTGGCTGCTGAAAGGACACGAAACCAACTTAGAGCTTAAACATTATTTTCGGAATACGTCCTCTATTGTAAATGCTAACAAATATAAAATTTACATAATAAAACATTAATTTGACTTCTTATAGTTTTTTACTTCTTTAGATTTATGTACCAAGAGTTTTTTATTACACTTGAGAGCAAAGAAATCGCACACCTGCTCAATTTTCGTTTCAAGGTTGTTTTTTTTAAAACATGCTTATATTTTTATTCCCGTTTATATATTGAATTAAAGTACACACTGACAGCTTTCAAATAACACCTTAAGCTAATCCATAACCCTGAAATTCATTACAGTAAAGCCAAAAGAACAATTGCACCGGAAATCACTCGTTTCAGGTAGTGCTAGTTGAGCGACTAAGAACGGGTATAAAAGGTGAAGGGTTGGGTGAAACTGCATCATCTGCATATCAAATCGTAGCTTAGAAAGTCAGCTATAGAACACGTGCACATTAGAAACAAGAAAATGGATACCCCACCAGAAATATCAGGTCAAGAGGTTGCGCTAATTGCACCTGGCCACAACCAGATTCAAATAGCCAGACAGTTGAATTTATGCCAAAACGCTGTTCGGCGGTAATATCAGCGTTATCAAGAGAGTCGTAGCTTTAGTCGCCGATGAGGTTCTGGCCAAAAAAGCACAGCATCGGAGCGTGATGACCATTTTTTTGTGACCTCATCATTAAGAAATCGCCAGTTGAATGCTGTTAAGCTCTGTCAGCAAGTCCAGGAAGTGAGAGAAGTTAAAATTATCCGGTAGACAGTTAGAAGAAGACTAGCCGAAGGAGGTCTGATAGCGCACAGATCAGCTATCACTCCAGAATTGACCACAGGTCACCGACAAGCACGACTACAGTTTGCTCGAGAACATTGATTTGAGCTAGGCGCCGTACGAGACGCTTTCTGAGAAGCAACACGGGTTGAATCGCTCATGTGGTCTTTGGTAGCCTCCTTCACGTCCGTCGTTGCCATGGAGACATCCTGCACTCGTCAGAGAACAGTACCGCTGTCCATTGGTCCATCGTCCAATCCAAATGTTCTCGAGCAAACTGTAGTCGTGCTTGTCGGTGACCTGTGGTCAATTCTGGAGTGATAGCTGATTTGTGCGCTATCAGACCTCCTTCGGCTAGTTTTCTTCTAACTGTCTACCGGATAATTTTAACTTCTCTCACTTCCTGGACTTGCTGACAGAGCTTAACAGCATTCAACTGGCGATTTCTTAATGATGAGGTCACAAAAAAATGGTCATCACGCTCCGATGCTGTGCTTTTTTCGCCAGAACCTCATCGGCGACTAAAGCTACGACTCTCTTGATAACGCTGATATACTCGCCGAACAGCGTTTTGGTATAAATTCAACTGTCTGGCTATTTGAATCTGGTTGTGGCCAGGTGCAATTAGCGCAACCCCTTGACCTGATATTTCTGGTGGGGTATCCATTTTCTTGTTTCTAATGTGCACGTGTTCTATAGCTGACTTTCCAAGCTACGATTTGATATGCAGATGATGCAGTTTCACCCAACCCTTCACCTTTTATAACCGTTCTTAGTCGCTCAATTAGCACCACCTGAAACGAGTGATTTCCGGTGCAATTGTTCTTTTGGCTTTACTGTAATGAATTTAAGGGTTATGGATTAGCTTAAGGTGTTATTTGAAAGCTGTCAGTGTGTACTTTAATTCAGTATATAAACGGGAATAAAAATATAAGCATGTTTTAAAAAATACAACCTTGAAACGAAAATTGAGCAGGTGTGCGATTTCTTTGCTCTCAAGTGTAGGTTATTATTTTCAGATTTTTAATGTTTAAGTACTAACTACCTATAATTACCTATGGTTATTTTAAATTACGACTCTGAACAAAAAGTAAAGAAACCAAAATAGATTTTTGTTTTTTATTATAAAAGTGTGTGGTCCACTGTACCTGTTTATGTCATAAAAAATGCATAAAAAAAACTCCCAAACCGATATAAACATTCTCGGATCACACACATAATTATTTACCTCACCCGGGAATCAAACTCGTAACTCTTTATTTGGGATATCAGAAACACACAAACAGACAGACCGAGTTAAATTCGTGGATCACACAATCATATACTTATTTATACTTCGGGAATCAAACTGCATCCTTGGAAGAACGATTGAGTTAATATTCTATATAACAAAATACATAAACAAAAACGGGTATAGAGATCGTGAGGATATTATATTGTGGTCTATATTAGGAGCAACTTCCGAATATATTAATATCCGGGTTTGAGTTTTTCCGCAAGTAAATATGTACGAGTACATACTCTTTGTTGAATTACAATTTGTATTAGGTATGTGGTGTATCTAGTTTTTTAACTTGATTACAAGTGCTAATGTAATTTAAACTATTTTTGTGATGTTTTTAAAAGATTATTTGGTAGGTATTTCTATTTCATACCTAAGATTATGTTATTAATTTTTATATCACTACATAGTATAAAACAAAGTCGCTTTCTATGTCCATATGCCCCTTTGTATGCTTAGTGTTATCCCCATATTCCTACGGGAACGGAAAATACGTGGGTGAAACCGCGGGGCGCCGCTAGTACGTTTATATAAGAAACATTTATTTGTCGAAAAAGCACCTTAGGCATCTTCGTATTGTTTTGGGTTATACCTTCAGACAGACCTTTTTGTTATGTAAGTAGACCAAATCCGAAATTATAAATTATTGGCCTACAGGCCAGGCCTTACAGGCTGTAAGGTCAGGCTCACTGCAGAACTAGAGTACCTAAGTAGGATATGGAATATCGAAAAATTATCAAAGAACTTTCGGTGTCGATTTAGATAAAAGGTGAACTTTAAAAAAATAATATTCATAAATAGAAACAGAATATAAATTGAAAGGAAAAAAATCTATGACTGCTAATCTGCTTTTTATGTTGACTCTACCTACACGGAGATGATCATTCTCTATGATCATTGCACACTAGATGTATGACAATATCAACATTAATAAAACATGAGCAACAACGAGGAAGTATGTACAATATTCACACACAGATAACAAATAATATACATTATAATTATGATTATCTAAAACATTAATTCATTTTTTAAAGTATTCATATTATTATTTTTATTTTGGTACAACATATTGTTTAGTGCATTAATAAATTCCGGATCGTTAAAAATATTTCGAATATGTTATTAGCCTTTTAAATTAACGTCTCCACTGCTGCTGTCTAAAAAATATAAAGGTGGCCATTGACGAGTCAGTTGAACCGTGATAGAACTGTGTGTCTCTCCAAAAGTTTTAAGCCAACTAGATTTCTCCACCCGAATTTGGAATCACTTCGGTGATTGACTACTACGATTTTTGTATGGACGCCAGTTCAACTGATCAGTTAAACTGACTCGTCAATTGCCACCTTAAAGGTTCCAGAGATTTATTCCTGGATTGAGCAATGCATGATTTTTTTGTGGTTATGGATTTGAGTTTCATATCATCGACAAGCTTTCTAGTTTTTTTTCGGGGTTCCTGGTTGCCACTGGTTGTACCTATGTAGATGAGTATTCAAGAAATATATTATATAATACTTAAATACATGGTATTGGTGGCGATATAACAATAGGTACAATGACAATCACTGCAAATGTTTATTTATAGTTCTTAAAACTATAACAAAAAAACATGGCCTAAATAATGAACAATCAAACAAATCTACTTATGTTAAACACCTCCTACGCAAATATACAGTAACTTATGTTATATTTGCATACAATTCATACTAACATGTTAATTCCTAATACAGTTAACTCTACGTAAACACACAA
This sequence comes from Timandra comae, assembly GCA_958496195.1. Classification (NCBI taxonomy): domain Eukaryota; kingdom Metazoa; phylum Arthropoda; class Insecta; order Lepidoptera; family Geometridae; genus Timandra; species Timandra comae. The sequence goes on from OY292369.1 coordinate 9,454,953, forward strand.
TTATGTCGGTGAACTAATTTTATTTGTCATCCAATGTTAGTCATTCATCAATAACACAAAATACTACGCTTATAGTGCCACAAACATAATATTCTTCTTTATTTTTTTACTTTGTAAGAAGTAATTCTTACTTTTCTTTTATTCCAGTATTTTGTTATTATTTTACTTTTCTCATGAGATAAGTAATATTGGTAAGCATGTCCTTGTAGGATTCCTACTTACGCAATAAATAAATATGATATGTATAAAGCTGAAGAATTTGTTTGTTTGTTTGGTTGAACGCACTAATCTCAGGAACTACTGGTCCAATCCGAAAAATCCTTCTGTGTTAGACAGTACAATGCTATAGGATAAATTTATCCCCGAATTTCCACGTGAATGGGAACTACGGGGCGCTTCTAGTAATTCATAATCATCGTAATATTATATAGATCGGAAACAGTAGCAATGATCGAATCCACTCGATATACCGGTGCTATCAATCGATTGAATCGATTGCTGCGTGACAGGAATGCGCTATCGTGACCTTCCGATGTGTGTCAACCAACGGACCGCGTAACACTGGCAGGTGAAAATGTAAACAATTTTATTTGAATTTCGAACCGACTCATTCACAATTCACTCTCTCTGTGGTTTGTGTTCTAAATTTGATTGTTTGTTTACACTAGTTTGAATTTTGAACAATAAAATGATTATCGCTTACCTATTATGCTTTAAAAGTCGGAATTGTTCGAGTCAGAGGACGATTCGTAAATTCGACCGAGAGATCTGCAATCAATTTTTCCTAAGATTATTGTTTTCAAATAAGTAAATTAACAAACTGAGGTTCTTTTTAGATACAGATTTGGTACAGATTTAAATCAAAGTCGTGCCTGAACACAGTTATTTCCAGAACAAAATACCGAAACATTCCATCAGATAAAGCCGGTAGTACTTCAAATTGTTTACCAGATACAGTCCAAGTTCCAATAGGAAGTGAATTCGGGTCGTTTTGTATGTATCTCACGGCGATCGCACTAACTACGGAATACTAACACCTATTTATCTATGTTTATTTCACACGATGACTATTGTTTATGAATTTTTATTTTGTTTTTTTATTTACGTAGATACTAACTGCACCCTGTGATTTTATTTGTCCTTGGGGAGATAATATTTAGTAAATAAAAAATAAAATAAAATAAATACTTAAATAAAATTAAGCGCTTTTTTGTTTCTATTATCCATAATAGACTACAATAATTTCCAGAAATTACAATAATCTCGATAAAAACAATTAAGATTCAAACGATTTCAACCAAACAAACTACTTATTCTTATTTCTGTATTATTAGTTGAGGTGTACTGTATATATAGACCATGATTTATTGTAAGTGCACCATTGTACCACCATAAATCCCCTATCCTTTCTCGGAGATTTGTCGGAAGAAAATCCTTGTCTATGTGTTAATGCCATTTTATACGTACTTAAGTACTAAATAAATCAAAACCTTTTATTTTCAAACGTGTATTTATTATTTAACTTATTTACTTATACAGGATTTTTAATATATTGGCTGTTTCGCACGGGGTGCACTCGAAAATACCAAAAAATAAATAGGATTACGAGCAAAACCGAGTGGAACTGCAGTTATTTAATCGTTAATTTGTATGCAGAACATAATACGACGATAATTAAAGTAATAATTATTTCCAGTTTGAGTTATTTTAATTGTTATCCCTATAATTAATAATTATTATGACGTATGTTTACGCCCACCTGTTTGTTTATGGTTATGGAAGAGTTTTATAAGTTTTCCTTGCAAAAAACGAAGTGATTTTTCCAATAAATTATAGTAGCGCGCAATATGAGATTTCTAATAACTACTTTTAAACGTTATGTGTACTTATTATAGAAACTTATTGGAATTTACATATATACGTTATGAGAAGCGCTCATTATCCAGTGCTACCCGCGAATCACTTGTGATAGGCGCGGTTAAGCAACGTCTGGCACCGTCATGACTGTGATGGGTCGTTATTAAAAATAACTTTTAATTTCATGAGCGTTTCCGTGCTTTGGAGGGCATGTAAAGCCGTCGGTCCCGGCTGTCGTACTAACATCATCGACAGTCGTTACGGGTAGTTAGAGCCCTCAAAAGTCTAACATTTAGTTTAACCAAAACATGTCGTATAGCCCTCTAGGTTGTGAAGGTCTGATGGCAGTCGCTTCACGTAAAATACTGACATTCCGCCAAATCTGGTTAAACTGAAAACCGACTCCGAAATATACATGGGTTTATCCCATGTATATTTCGGGGTCGGTTTTCAGTTCTTAAAAGAGACTTATATACGTTATGTACTTACGGAAAGAATGACAGTAATCCTTTTATTTTATACTATATTCATATCAGACGAAGCGTTGATTATATTATTATTGTAGTTGTGGGTAGATAGAGCCCTCAAAAAGTCCAACTAAAATATATCGCATTACGCACAAAATACCCAAACTAAAGAGAAGAGATCTCATCGCTGAAAACTGCCCTTCGCAATCACAATTTATGTGGTTATCAATCAATCAATGTATTTATATCTTCAAATGTAGTTACAAATTATTTGACGTGGTCATCGAGACTTTACTTCCCGTGGTAGTTACAAATAAACTGTGTTACGGTGAAGTTAAGGCCTGTCAAACTCAAACCACGTTCACAAAAATATATACTTAACTAAATAAAAAGTTATACATGAATTGCTTCTTTTAAAGTTTTAAAATATAAACTTACATAAAGCTATTTACATTGTACTTATACACAAGTAAACTAACGATGACACAGTAATGATAAAATAATACAATTTACATAAAAAGTTTAATACGAGTTCAGAAAATTGTTAAATAATTACATTTTGAAAATTATTATAATGCAAAATGGTTCAAAATGAGTTTTAATTGGTTTTTGATCGTGATATGACAGTTTTTCTTTGTTTTATGCATAATTTTTTTTTTCAGTATAATTTATATTTTTTAACGAAAATTGCTTGAAAGATGTTAACTACGGTTATAACGAGCCAAAGTAATGTAATTTGGTTGTGAAGAGATTATGCTCCACTGTTTAAATTATGTAAAAACATTTGATATGCGTATGTGATATTGTTGCAGTGCGGTTTTACCTGCAGTATATTAATATTTCGCCGCCCTCAATAAACGGGCTAAGTAAATTAACTTTTAAACTATGTATCAAATAAATAACGATTAATAAAAAGCCTCTTTAGAATTTTAGTTCATTATTCCAAAATTCCATATGCTTAATTTCCCAATTATGTCTTTTCCATTCACGGGACTATTAAGGAGTCCCGGTCTTTTGGAAGGCTAGTATGGGGCCAAAGCCAACAAACGGAAGCCCTTTGACATATTTAATCTTGTGTAAAGGGTGCACAATCCGGCGACTATCCCTGTATAACACTATAAAATGCATCCAAGGACAGTCTCCGGTTCTGCTGGGACTATTGCAAATATATGGAAAACTACGACTGGGTTATGGGAATGGGATATTTAATGGTATTATTATTAACTGTAACTAGCTTGATGGAAAGCGACGATACAGCCTATGATGTCGTGGTATCACTGAACTCACTCGTATAAATACATTGTATCTTTCAGGGAACAGAGAAGCTTGTAGGGTGTTCTTCACTAGCGTTGTTTCAAATTTTTCTAAAGCATATGGTAGAGTTCCACGCTCGCGCTGTTTCAAATTGTTCGAAAGCATATTATTCTATGTTGTTATTATATACATATTTTAAAGTATGTATTGTAAAGGGATACAGTTCGTAGGTGTGGTTAACTGTAGCATTATATATTACAACTAGCTGCGCCCCGCGGTTTCACTTCCCTAGGTTTCGTTCCCGTTCCATTGGGAATTTCGGGATGAAAAATAGATGTTGGCCGATTCTCAGACCTACTGAATATGTTTACAAAATTTCAAGAGAATCGGTTAAGCAGTTTCGGAGGAGTATGGCAACGAAAACTGTGACACGAGAATTTTATATATTAGATATACATACATGACATTATGCTAAATCGACCTTAGCATATACCATCTTTGTTAGTAGTATAATACAGCGTCAGTTTGACAGGCATATCATGACACAAGGACACAAACTGACAGACAGATTGCGAGTCATAGCATGTAAATGATATATGTGTTATGTATTTTGAATATGTATAGTAGATGAGTATATTGTATATTGAGTACTTAGATAAGCTTTGTCTTGCTTGTTTGTTAAACTTTTTTATACTTTCCTTCCAACATTTTTGAAATTATAACCAGTTAATCTTATGAACTATTAATCTCATAAACAATTGATCTTGTAAACTGTTGAATTGATAAGCTTTTGACCTCATGGTGTTGAACTAATGAATGTTGACTTAATGAGTGTTGAACTGGCTACCAATTCCATAGTTTTCATAAACTTTTTTCTATACACCGCTATTTTAAAATGACGGGACAAAATCATACAGCTAATGTAAACGACGGGTGGCGATATAATAGTGAAGTTAGTTATCTTTTGCTTTTATTTAAAAAGTTATTATATGAATTCTGTTACTGCTACAGATATTCTGATTTTAATAAGTGCTGTAATTTCAAAATAGGGGTGTATACATGCATGTTAATAATATTATATTACCCCCACATATTATTACTTAGATATTATTTAGTACTAAAACAGAACGTTAATTGGAGATATATCTAAGACGTATGTATAAACTAAAGGGTCACGACACAGAACAAGTTTTCAATAAATTGTTTTATATACATTCACAAATCCCTGAACGCAAACATTTATACTTAAACATAGAGGTATAATTAATAGCTATTTCAATATCAGTAGCTTCTAGGTTTATCTCTTTATTATTAGCATTAGTTTGTGTTGTTGTAGGCTTTAATTTCTGTTTGAGTGCTCTATTTAATTAAATGGAAGTGACAGTATAAAAAATAAATAAAAAATGAATCCAAGGAGCAGTTGAGCAGTTTTGTCTAATATAAATATATTTTCAAAAGAATACCAGCTCGAATTTCTTGGCGATTCATCTCGGCTGATGTAATTTCCGAATTGGGGTGGTAGTTTCACATTCGACGTTCATAAGTACTTCTTTGAAGCTCTAACTAATAAATTATTTTGATGACGGGAAAGAAAAAGGCATTTTCATCCCCTTTAATCAAGTTTTCATATTCCATATAAATGAATTCCATGCGAAGACGACGTCGAAGAAAATTGTATCAAAAAACATGTAAGGGAGCGTCCATTAATTACGTGAGGCGTTTTTGTAAATTTTTTGACCCCCTCTCCCCCCTTGGTGAGATATCGTAAGATTTTCTTCAACTCCCTCCCCCCTCCCCTAATCTCACGTGAGATTCTTGAAAACTTCTATTTGAACTGTAAACGTGTTCGATTATTAAGAAAAACAATCAAGCGCTACTTCATTGCTCTGCGATGTTCGGATGAATACGACAAACACTATTTTCTCAGATTTGACCATGTTTTATTCTAGAAATAATTTTTCACGCAATTTTACATCGTTTTTCTGTGAGAAAAAAAAATACGTGATATTTGCCAAGACCCCCCCTCCCCCCTTACTGAGATTTGGAAAGATTTAGCTTGACCCCCTCCCCCCCTAGAACACCTCACGTAATTAATGGACGCCCCCTAAGAAAACCCAGCGTTTACCTAATTCACGAGAAAAATTCCTTAACTTTAAGAGTTAGTTTCTATCTGCAGTTCAACCAAGACCTTCGCGATGTACGGAAACCGGCGCAGACCTTGTTAATATTATGTAAAATTGTAAAAGTGTGACGTCAGAACATCACTAGTAACATTTAGGTGTTATGACGAGGTCGTTCACATCAGTGATTTGGTAAGCTGTAATTAGATTATAGACTAATATCTTTGCTTATGTTTGAGTATTAAGTTTTTGGCATTGAGCTGGGATACGATAATTGAGCTTGTAGCGTCTAGACAGAGTTAAAGGCCAGTTTAAATACTTTGAAATATAGTTATTTGATTTTTATGTGGGGTAAATTTCGATTGAAGACTCTACTTCTAAAGACACATGTTACTCTTAAGCCGGTTGCAGACCATGACATGAGCTAAGTTAGATAACCTTATCCCTTATAGCTGACTAGCTGTGCCCCGTGGTTTCACCCGCGTAGTTCCCGATCTCGTGGGAATTTCGGGATTAAACATAGCCTAAGTCCTTTCCCGGACCATAAGCTACCCCTGTACTAAATTTCGAGTCAATCGGTTCAGTAGTTTAGCCGTGAAAACGTAATAGACAGACAGGCAGACAGAGTTACTTTCGCATTTATACTATTAGTTAGGATTAGGATGTAGGTTTCAATGGTGTAGGTATCCTAGTATCCTCGCATAGTCTGCACATAACTATGGAAAACTGGGTCAGCCATGAGAGTTAACTTAGCTCTTGGTCTGCAGCTAGTACCTATAAGTAAGTAGAGTTCACTCACTATGCGAAATGCTATACTTAATAAAAATCCTGCAATAATACCAAATACGTCATCAAAATAGAGATGACTGATATAGTTTATGGAAGAGAGGCATCGATGTTCTGCTAGTAATAGTTAAATTCATTCGTTTAGGAAAATCTTAAGAACTGACACAGATAGGGGGCCATTGACGAGTCAGATGAACTAATCCAAACGACAAAACTGTGCGTCACTCCAAAAGTTTTAGGCCAACTAGATTTCCCCACTGGAATCTGGAATTGCTCCGGTGATTGACGACCATTTTTGGATGGACGACAGTTCAGATGCTCAGTTAAGCTGAATCGTCAATGACCACCTTAAAGTTAAATCGAAAGCTGGTTCCAGTTATTGATGGAGGTGCAATGACCACAGAATATGTGGGTTGTCTTTTACAATACTTATATTAAGTACATAAACTTATGTAAGTATATGAAGTACAGTTATTATATTGAAAGAATTAGGACGAAAAGATGCAAGTATACCCGTCTCCATTGACATTTTAACAAAACAAATTCAAAAGTTTATGTATAGCTCAAATTACTTTTGTAAAACGGTGTTGAAAAACCTGATATTTGTATCAGATAAAATTATCATTCTTTATTTTTTATTTACAGACTTTAAAGAAGGAGGAAGTTCTTATCCCTAACTTGCGGTTCCCGTTCCCGTAGGAATATGGGGATAAAATATGCTAAAAACCTTTCCACTGAATCATTATATCTATTAAAATAAACGACATAAAAATCCGTTGCGTAGTTTTAAAGATCTAAGCATACATAGGGAGGGACATAGGGACAGAGAAAGCGACTTTGTTTTATACTATGTAGTGATATTCGGGTGCAGTATTTTTTTGTAATGGTAAACGAAAATAGAAATATGTACCGTATGTAACTATGGAATTTCTGAAGTCCTATATTATAGGAAAAGTGGCTGTAGATGACAATATTTAAAGCATAGAAATAAATAAAACCCGGAGTTACGTAGAAGTTTTTTTACTAAAATTCCCATTGCTAGTGTTTTTTGCGAGTGATAGTAAGTAGTAGTCGCAATTATGATTCATACAGATAAGACTATAGAGAAACATTTTGAGCATAAGACCGATAGTTTTGCGTTTTATAAAAGTTTTTGCGTAATTCTTATGTACGGAATACGGTTGTTTTATAGTCCTAACTAATATTATAAATGCGAAAGTAACTCTGTCTGTCTGTTACCTTTTCACGGCTAAACTACAGAACCGATTGACTTGAAATTTGGTACAGGGGTAGCTTATGGTCCGGGAAAGAACTTTTTTATCCCGAAATTCCCACGAGATCGGGAACAACGCGGGTGAAACCGCGGGGTACAGCTAGTAATAGATAAATAACAACTTTTTAATTTGTCCAACGTTGAATACGATTCAAAATCAACATTTGTCTCTTAAAAAACGTATCTAACACAACTAATTATACCAAAAACAGTTCAACCAATGTCGAACACCATAATATTGCTACTCTAAAAAATCCAGAATATAATTATTTTTATCCAAAAGTTGCAAAAATCTTAATCTTATCCAATTACTGATTAATCATTCAACATTATTTTACTTAGAGGTCAAACAAGTTGGTACTTTATTTTTTTCGCTTTATGTACTCGTATTTATATCGTAAACATGTAAATTCATTGGTTTATTCCCGATGTCCCCCACTATTTGGCCACCACTGGTGGACATCGGAAAAAAAGTTGCTATATCCACCAGTGGGGGACAATGCTACTGAAATCCTCCCGTTGGCCCCTACTGGTGGACACCGGGAAGAAATAAGTTCCTCTAAATGAGTTGCTCTGTTTCGTAGTAAGTAAAGTAATTATTGGGGACAACGGAACTTTATTGGTTTCAATGTCCACCACTGAGGGACAGAGCAACTCATTTCTTCCCGGTGTCCACCAGTAGGGGCCAACGGGGAGATTTCAGAAGCGTTGTCCCCCACTGGTGGATATAGCAACTTTTTTTCCCGATGTCCACCAGTGGTGGCCAAATAGTGGGGGACATCGGGAATAAACGCATTCGTTTATGACTTCTGTAAAGTCAATCAAGAGATCAATATGTTCAACAATAGCTGGAATACAGCTCTAGTTAGCTTCTTTCTTAAGTAAATTTCTTTCTAGAACATCTTTCTAGAATTAAGCCTATGGTTAGACTCTTTCTTATTAACTTCAAATTCAAACTAAAATGATTTTGGAAACATTGTTAAACTTTTTTATTAAACGAAACGTACGTCATTGTTTAAGATTAGTTTGATACAGGATATTAGGAGGGATTCGACTATCGGTACGTACAAATATCTCGTATCAAACTAATCTTACAGTTTTAAAACTGTTTAAAGAACTTTATCACTATAAAGGTATTTAGTATTTCTGTTATGATGTATGATATTAAAAAATCCACCAATTTTTTGTTCAATTAAAACCTGATCTTGTTAATAAAAAAGTGATAAAATGATTATTTCGGTGTTTCAATTAAAACCTGTGTTTATAACGTGAACCAACTTTTAACATAACATAATCATTCACTACATCATTTCATTACAGTAACTGACCCCTAATTTCGTAACTTTTATCTACTTATAACTTTACTGTGCCCCGTGGTTTTACACGCATAGTTCCCGATCCCGAGGGAATTTCGGGATAAAACATATGTCCTTCCCCGGACCTTAAGCCCCTGTACCAAATTTCAAGTCAATCGGTCCAGTCGTTCACGCGTAATGCCGTGACCAAGGGAAATAGGGATTCATTTTTATTTATAGAGATTTGTATTGTTGACATCATAAATATATTTAAAATAGTGTAGTTTGTTTGTAATATTTATTTTGTTATGTAACAAACAATGAATATTAAATTATGTAAATAGAGATGCGGTTAGCGGTTGATGTTAAGTAAAAGTTAACCGCAAACAATGCAATCGATACAGCGTAACAAATCAAAATCTAACATAATATAATCTTTACATAGTTTATAATATACTAGCGGCGCCCCGCGGTTTCACCCGCGTAGTTCCCGTTCCCGTATATACGATAAAATTGCTAAAAACCTTCCCACTGAATCACTCTATCTATTAAAACAAACTGCATCAAAATCCGTTGCGTAGTTTTAATGATCTAAGCATACATAGGGACAGAGAAATCGATTTTGTTTTATACTATGTAGTGACAAATAGAATTGTTTTCCACTGACTGTAGTATGTATGACGCTTAGATCTTTTTTTAACTATGCAACGGAATTTTTCATCAATGGAGAGAAATTCAAGGGTGATGGTTAATTAGTAAAAAAAATGTGTTATTGTAATTAATTTATCTATACATCCTTTCAATCCTACCTATGTTTTAAGTTTCGGAGTAACTTCTTTCTAAATCCTTTATTTTATGCAAGAGTATACAGTTAACTAAGTATAAAAAATATTAATATTTTATATATAAAATAAAAATAAGTTTTAACTAGCGAATTTTTATGAATTATAAAAATTATTGATATTTTTATTTATTTATCATTACTATTAAAACTAGCGAATTGTTTTTAAGTATAGTATTTCCTTTTGTAATAAAAATAGATCCTGAAATAAACAGGAAAATACCGCGAAAAGAATCCGTTTAGAGTTGTTTATTTCAATGGGTAGAGTTCGCGTAAATAAAAAAGACCAATAATATTAAAAGTTGTAATATAAGTATTTGAAAGGATTTTATTATATTTACTCACGTTTCAAAGCTTTCCCTTCAGGAGTGCACCTGTTGGAGTTAATCAAACAATCCACATAGTTCCTCACAAGTCTTTTATTAGTAAATATTGCGTCTACGTCTAAATAGTCGTATCTCTCGTCGTATTTTGGCATACTAGACATGTCATTATTGTCCTGACTTGTGACTGTACAGAAATACACAAATAATATTATCACTGGACGCATTTTGGTATTTTAATGTCACTATCACATAATATAGTTTGTTTTGCGCGTGTGTTTCTGCGCAGGAGTCGGTGACGTGCGCTCGCGGTCGCGGTTTGTCGGCAATTGAAGGTTGTCTCAGTTGGTCTTGTGTTGTGGGTCTCAATTCTGATTAGAGCTTTCTTTTGGCCGTGTCAAAGAGATACTGGTTTCAAGGACGTGACGAGATTATTTTTATTATCTAGTTATGTTTATTATGGTGTTTGTCTACGATTTTAGTATGCTTAACATTCTTTGGTAAGTGTGATATTTGAATGAAATTTAAGTTCTTGTAGTTATTTTTCCGGTTGTCACACTGACATCATTGAGTTTCGCTAATTTAGAGATCTCAAAAGCAAAAAGTTATCGTATCAACAAAGGACCTAAACAAGAAGAGGAAACTGACCTCAAATCAAAGATATCTGCTTGGAGTACATATCTTTGACTTTGCTATGGTGTTAGTTTCATAGATAAAACTAGGTGACCGAGTTATGTTCAAGGGAAAATAGAGAAAATGAACCGAGATATGAAAACTAGCTAGATTTCTTTGCCCCCGTAAAACTACAGCTTTCGTCAAAATGAGATACCTAGGTACCTATTCGAGAACGCAGCGGGATTGTAACTATTAAAATGTTTAATTACCTACGTGTTGCTTTATTTGTTAGAGATTTGATTTAGTCTTTTAAAAAACCACCAAATTTTAATTGGAAGCTCTGATAAATGATGATCTGTTACGTTGGAACAGTCATTCATGAAGAATTTGTGTTGAAAAAACAGTCACTCAAAACCAGTAGCAATCATTATATAAGTATAGATACAATTACACTTACATATAGGTAGGTACCTACATCAATTACAAAAAAAACAATGCACAAAGTATCTACGTGATCATTGCAATTGCGTACAATCAAAAGGCATATAGTATTTATAATTATTTACCTATATAACCAGACGTATTGTATAACTAAACCAATCTCCATAATATTAATTATTAAGATTCCTCAGATTGTTGTAAATCTAATAAGATATATCTGCGTTGAAATACTAGACATTGTTGAATTAATTAACTATTATATGTATGTATGTGTATGTACAATTGTACATGGTGGGTAGCACGTTTACCTAATGATTTTTTTATTGTAATGACGTTTACAGAGCAATATAATACCATAAAAAAACAATGTACCTAGATTGTTTGTAGTCAATGGTTCTGGGTGAGAACATGAGTAATTTAATATACTATAATTATGTATTTAAATAAAATAAAGACGTGTCAGTTAGTGTAACTTTGTAATTCAGAAAGTCATAGAATCCTAATCCTAACTAATATTATAAATGCGAAAGTAACTCTGTCTGTCTGTTACCTTTTCACGGCTTAACTACTGAACCGATTGACTTGAAATTTGGTATAGGGGTAGCTTATGGTCCGGGAAAGAACATAGGCTATGTTTTATCCCAAAATTCCCACGGGATCGGGAACTACGTGGGTGAAGCCGCGTGGCACAGCTAGTAAAACATAAAATACTAAAATGGATAGAAAGAGTCATGTTCTAAAAATATTAAACATACATTGCTCGACACAGGAATCGAATCTTCACTTGCCGGTAAGCAGAAGTCTCTTGCAAAGTTCATGGTAAAATCGCAAATAAAATTTCAAATTTCAAAACGGACTGCCATCCGTAAGGTTGCGGTTTAGATTCCCGTGCGGGGTGTATATTTATGTGAACCACAAATGTTTGTTTCGGTGTGTGTGTGAATGAGTGTGTGCGTAGTTCCTGATGCCCTAGATACAAGTTCCGAACTTAGTTAGGGGTCAGTTAGTATGATGAGATGATGTAGTGAATGAATGTAGTGAAATTCAATTAAAGTATAAACTTAACAAGTTAATAGAAATAACAACATAGCGACAAATATTAGCTCTACTTTGTACAACGCATTATCCTACATTTATGCAGTTAGATAATTATCTCGCAGCATTGTGTCTATCAAATTGGTAGGCGTTATCATAATAGGCTTAGTGGTTCACCGTGATACACATTGATTGTATTATGTTGTAGCGGTACAATATAATGCATGGTTAGGTGTGTTTTAAAACTGTTAACCACTGGACTAAAGTTGATTTTTTTATATTATTAATTTTATTAATTTATTTAGTTAGTTAGACACTTCAACAATATCTTCACTTATAATAATAATTGTGCATCCTTTACACAAGATTAAATATGTCAAAGGGCTTCCGTGTGTTGGCTTTGGCCCCATACTAGCCTTCCAAAAGACCGGGACTCCTTAATAGTCCCGTGAATGGAAAAGACATGATAATAAAACTTATTCTATGTAACATTCCCGTGTGAGATATCTTTACAGAAGTGTACATTCTTCTCTTCAAAAAAAACAACAAATATAAATTAGTTATGAAACAATAAATCTACGCTAAACATTTTTTTTATTTTTTTTGAAAAATAGTTTTTCTCGCATCGCATCCTTAAACTTTAAAAGGATGCGATGAGAGAAAAACTAGTTTCACACGTCCGATATAAATTATACAAATTACATTTTTGTGGTTTTTACAAATGTCAAACCACAGGTTTACCAAAATATGATAGATAATACATATAATTTTGAATGTTATTGTTGAAAATACTAAGTAGTTTGTATAAAATACCGACGTTGAAGCACATCTGTCTGAAAGAGATAAAATATTATTGTCCAAATTCCAATCTCAGCAATGATTAAAACGGTAACATAAAAGTTTCTTTTTACAATAACATTAAATTAAAAATTAAAAAACCTCCAACACAATTACTTTCATACCCCCATAACTTTTAAACGGGTCAACCGATTTTCATCAAACATGTCTAAGAACACTCGCACGTTATAAATTGGTGGCCGAGTTTCTCGCCCAAGAAAAGGACAGTGAATGTACATTCCATGTTAACGAAAGATTAAATTAAAATTAATTATGGATAAATTAAATTGAATAGAATAATTGTTAATTGAAGAAACAGTACACTAATTACTCGATATTTTCATTTTCAAGAACATTTTATCCGTAAACGAAACCTTTTTTGAATTGAATTTTGATCGAACGTTGTCTCAGTTGTCTGACAGACTCATGTCATGTCTGACTATTTTATTCGCTCGACGTTATATTTATTTTTTTATTTTCGTACAATTTTAAATAGTAAAAACACAGATACGTAGAAAAGTAGCAATTGTTGATTTTGTACCGTTGCGTTGCGTTTGTACCAACACACAAGACGTCGTGTCGCAACAACTGCCTCAATGTTTGGCTGAATAATCACTACTATTAACAAAGGCGAGTGCGAAACGAACAGATACACCGACCCCCGTGCCAACTGCGCCCTCTTCTGCTACACGTGCCCCTTAGCAGAAGAGTTACGCGCAGGTATCCCGCCAGCCGCTACGCAAACCAAGCAACCAACAAGCCTCATCTGGTGCGTACTATCCAGGTTAAGAGCGTAGCTGCACCTAAGAAACAGCAAGTAGCAGTTAGTGCAGCGGAGAAAGTCGACGTGGATGGCTTCACCCTGGTAGAGAGGAAACTTCGACCGAATCCGTCCCGTAACCGACGTGGTACCGCCCCTTCTACAGTAACAGAGGTCACTCTACGTGTTGTGGAGATGGAGCCCACCGTATCGGTTACTTCAAGTACCTACGAACGAAGTACAGGGACATGTTCCTCATATTATTATATGTGCGCGTGGTTTGGAAGACTGTGTGCTTAAAACAAATAGGTTTACAGAAAGTTAACATTAAAAAATATGCTTTGTTAATAAATTATTTGTGTTAGTTGATTTAAAATTAAAAATATTTGTGTGAAAATCTTTTGCAGTTTTTATTTACTATACTTATATATTAAACACAACGAACGCTATGCTATCTATGCCTTGCTTATTATACCTATAATATTCCTTGAGAATCGATGATTTCAGAAATATCTACATACATTTTTCACCTAGATAGATGTGTATTATAAGATTTACGAGTCAAATTTCACCCGAGCGAAGCCGGGATTTCATCTTGTAATTACATAATATGTGCATCTCTTTTGTTTACACGGAATGTATGTTCACTGTCTTTTTCTTGGGCGAGAAACTCGCCGATAGTTCATCGCTCACTCAACGTCAGACATCTTATTACACGAAGCACCCATAACTTAGAGTAGAAAGCCAAACGGAGCGAAAACTGGGAGGCCTTCCCCTCTGTCAAAGGTTTAAGAATGCAGAATGCCCATGGGCTTATGGTTTTATAAAAACTAATCGCCTCGCGTTCCGCGCATGTTCCGCGTCATTCAGCAAATGACAGTGCGCGTCGAATAATACCCAACAAAAATGCCAAATTGCTGTGTATTTTTATGTATAAAAAGCGATCAGAATCATCAAGTATACAAAAGGATAATACCACTTATCACTTGTAAGTATTATTTAATATTGTTAAATAATGCACTAAATTACAAAAACAAAAAAAAAATATGTTCTGTTCGAAATCTAAGTCAGTCCGCTTTTTCATAATAGGTATACGAATATATAGCTTTTTTACTTAATAGTCAAAAATCATTGACAGCAAATTTATCGTTAGTATCAAGCACTAGTGTCGCTTACTTTAAATTGACGTCATCTCTTGCACGTATAGGTACGGCCCTGTGTAAGAATGTACAAGTGTGCGTAAATTGCAACTAGTGTTTGATAATTTTGGTCGTGTGCGTTGCGTAGCTACGTCACTCCCAGTTGCATTGGTGTGAAATTGACTGTGTGTGCGTTACCGCACTCTCCACGCAGAAATTGACAGACTTTTTTATTATCAAATTTGTTCTCTTATTGTCTCCGTTTGGCTTTCTACTCTAAGACTCGGAACGAACGAACTGGATGTCATCATCTGTTGCCATCTGCAGTTGTCGCCTGCAGTCGGGTTCGAAATCAAGACCGCAGCTACGTGAAGCTACGAAGTGTCATGATGACATTAGCCGGCTTCGTGTGGTCGGCTTCGTGTGGTCTGCGGTCGGCCACCAACTTATACCTTAAGTCCCCTTTCATACAAAAAAAAAACTAAATTGAAATCGGTTCATCCGTTCGGGAGCTATGATGCCACAGACAGACTGATACACACATAGACGTGTCTGTGTGTGTATATAAGACACGTCAAACTTATAACACCCCTCTTTTTGCGTCGGGGGTTAAAAAGTAAATTATGTAAATGTCGTTCTGTAAGATTTAGAAGAACAAGACCTCTATTTCACATGCTACTAGATAAATATTTTAAATGTTTATTCTTTCTCGATATTTCTCTACAATTACGTGTCAATTAAGGCAAGTAACACTAAGAGACAACCCCTAATTAGGGACACTCATTGTATGTGACCATCCGTACGGAACCATTACTTCACAATACAGTAGCTTCTAATACGCAAAGTGGGTAGTCATTTCATCACCAACACATTTCATGGCGGACCATTTTCTATATAAGTTTTAATAACGCTATTCTAATTTAGATTTTATCCCGTTAAGTGTTTTATTGTGACGTAACGATTGGATTGCAGTAAAATCGTTTCTCAATACTAATGTATACTATGTAGGTAATACTTATTTGCATATCTGATTCTGGTTTGATATTTTTGTGCAGAGCGAGCTGTTGCGAGCGCATCTCATTGCTCCTGATGAAGGCCATATGTGGATGAAACTGGTCAAGGGATTCGATTAATATTGATAAGGCTGAAACTAGTCGAGGGATTCAATTAAAATCGATACGCACCCGTAATCCATATAAAATGAGTATTTTACTAGTTCTGCTGTAACTTCTGCTTTCAAAACTTTGTCTATTCCCAGATCTAATTAGTGTCGATAAGGTAGTTTAACTAGATTTGGTAGAATGTCATTATTTTTAGTTGGAGCTTCAAAGGACGCGGCGACTTTTGAAGGACAAAGTTTTTCTCATTATTACGTAAAATAATTAAAAACAAATTTATTCAATTATCTGCTATTTAGATCAAATATTTCCGCAGAAACGTTTAATGACTTGAATAAATAAAAAGTTAAATAGAAAATGTGCAAATCATTTAATGAAATTAGCAATAATAAAAGGACTTTCACTGGTCACTTTCCGAATAAGTAATAAGTACTTATATGATTGTATTGAATATAAGATTTATCTGATTATGATTTATTCTTTTAATATAATAATGGTGTGTTACGTTATGTATTAGCTGCTATTAGTATAATCATTAATCATAAGTCTTCTTTTGTAAGCTCTATGATAGTATCAAATAGAATGAATGACTTTTAATCAAATAATTTTCATTTCTTTCTATGAAAAGTGAAAGCGCTGGAATTGCTAATTTATAGAAACATTAAATTTTATTCGGCCCATGTGTTTATTACGTAAATTTTAATAAAAGAAAGTACATTGGCATTGCCAACGCTTGTATGTTTTCCATTATTTCAAACCTTTAGCCCTTTTATTTATTGTGGTCGCTTGTAAACGTAAGTACAGGATAATAACTATTTATAAATCCATGGACAAAGTGATTTTTAATGGTCCTGCCTCGTGTCTATGGTCGTAAAGTTGGACCAGTTTTACTAGTCGCGAACTTTGTTGTTTTGTGAACAGCATTTTTCCGCAAATTAAACCTGTGGATCTTCACTACGCACATATTATTAAAAAAATAAAATAAAACGACTGACGTACAGAGCAGACGTAATTGGTTATTCTTGATGTGAGTTTGCAAATGGGATTTTATATAATAGGATTAATTAACGTCATCACAGATCTAAGAACGTATGATAGAAGACCTAAAGGACTAATAAAGTAATAGATAGGTACTTATAATTGTTACAATCGAACTGTATAAGGTAGGCATAGGGTATTCGCACTAGGTCACAGGCACGGATTTCCTTAAAAATCAAATCACAAACTACAACAAACGATTATTAAATTAAATAATAAGTATGACACAGATAAATTATGAATGTCATTAAACAAAAGATTTATCATTAAAACGCCGCCCGTTTTAGCGCGGCCGGTTGTTTTCCCGCGCTTTCCATTAGTCCGACATTTTGTGTTTGAGATAACTCAAATGTTCTACTCTATGCTGATCCCGTCATAGAGAAGATTTAAGAAGAGCTTTAGAAAGGGACCTTTTGTAAGACCTGTTCTTCTCTTTTTTCTTCCTATTTTTGGACTTAGCAAGTTCATCATCACACTGCTTAAGTTACTTACCCCAAAATTAGCGCTCTAAGTATAATTAGCATTTGATGTAAGTACTCATTTGTTAGGAATTTCTATAAAACCGGCCGAGCATAAAAACTTAATATCTCATATAAAAAAGGTACTTGTGATATCAAAGTGACAGGCGCTAAGAACTAAGCACATAAGTATGTAGTCTATAATTATAAATAAAAACCTGTCTAGGTCTAGTCAGCCCTAGGAATAGCTTCTCCTAGAGTTCAATGGCTGGACTGCCTAGCAAGATGGGGTCACATACCATAGGGACTACTGCAAATATAAATAAACCGCATTTTTGAAAATATTTTCTGTCTTATAGGAGACGTGAAAAGCAAATAGCTTTGTTTTTAGAAAATCCTTACTAATATTATAAATGCAAAAGTAACTCTGTCTGTTTGTCTGTCTGTCTGTTACCTTTTCACGCCTAAAATACTGAACCGATTGACTTGAAATTTGATACAGGGGTTGGTCCGGGGAAGGACATAGGCTACGTTTTATCACGAAATTCCCACGGGATCGGGAACTACGCGGGTGAAACCGCGAGTCACAGCTAGTATGGTTATAATTTTTAATCTTCAACATGAATATTTAGTTCTTTATCTGGCTGGTTTAATTACCAGATTAAAGTATATTCAATCAGGTATCACTGGGGCACAATGAGCAGACAAAGACCTCATAAAATTTATGCCAATAAGTACTAATAAAGAGCCAAAATGAAATAAGTAAGTCATTCGTCATCATTATTGTGGCATTCCATAATCGGCCCAGTCCTGGATTCAAATATCAACTACGGCATTTCGAATGTATTTTAAATGTGCGCCGCGGTTTTACACGCGTGGAACCTTATCCCGTGGGAATTTTGGGATAAAAAGGGATAAATAGGTATGAGGAACATCTGTACCAAATTTAATCTAAATCCATATAGTAGTTTTTGCGTGAAAGAGTAAGAAACATCCCACCAAAAACATTCTGTAAAAAACTAGCCAAGTCTGATGGAGCTGCTTGTTTATTTCTAAAAAGTAATGAAATCTAGACAAACTCGTGCCAAGTCTAAGGTTCCTTACTGCGATTTCTTTATTATTATAGTTTATGTTGTGTGACTTGGCCGTTGAACATTCTTTATAACGTTAGTTAGTGGGTACTTACTTAATTTTGTTTACATAATGTTATAACTGTTGTAACTAAACACGACACTTCCATTCAGCATTAAATCAACGTTTTCCAAGTGGCAATTTTCCATCGTCAACAGGTAGCGGTTCTGGCGACAGATTGGTGCAATGGTGTCATGGAGCACCTGGTTCTGTACCCTTGTGTACCCTTCAACGGCCAAGTCACATAACATTAACTATAATAATAAAGAAATCGCAGTAAGGAACCTTAGACTTGGCACGAGTTTGTCTAGATTTCATTACTTTTTAGAAATAAACAAGCAGCTCCATCGAGACTTGGCTAGTTTTTTACAGAATGTTTTTGGTGGGATTTCATTTCTTTTTGTTGAAACGTGGTCATATTGATTTATTTTATTAGATTTACTTATTTGGCACATTTTTTCTTTTTAGGAGTAGTATTTTATTATTGCATTAGCAGCGCCCCGCTGTTTCACCCGCATAGTTCCCGTTTCCGTGGGAAATTCGGGATAAAAAGTATCTTATGTGCTTCTCCTGGTACTAAGCTACCTCCCCATCAATTTTCAGCCAAATAAATTCAGCCGTTCTTTAGTTATAAATTCCCGTTCCCAATCCCGTGGGAATTTCGGGATAAAAGTATCCTATGTGCTTCTCCTGGTTTTAAGCTACCTCCCCACCAATTTTCAGCCAAATAAATTCAGCCATTCTTGGGTTATAAATTCCCGTTCCCAATCCCGGGGGAATTTTAGGACTAAAAGTATCCTATGTGCTTCTCCTGGTGCTAAGCTACCTCCCCACTAATTTTCAACCAAATCAGTTCAGCCGTTCTTGAGTTACAATTCCCGTTCCCGTTCCCGTATAATTCCCGTTCCCGTTCGATTATCCTAGTTTTTATAGTTTTCCCTTTATGTGGTCATTAAACCCTAACTCTGTACCAAATTTCAGCTCTCTACGTATATGGGAAGTACTAGTTCTATTTTGATGATCATGAGTGAGTGAGTGAGTGTCTGTCATAAATACGAAACTTTGCTTTCGCTTAACTTCGGAACTAAATGACCTACAGACTTGAAATTTTATTTTAAGTATGTGATTGTATAGCTTACTGGATGACGAAAATTTCAGCGTTCTGGTCTTATCCAGAGGTTCTCAAATAGGGGCCTGAAAATGCGGCGAAATGGTTCCTGTAAAGGATGGTACGGCAGTGTTTGCTTCGCGCTCGACTTGGCGGGGGGCACTGCCGTGCCCCCAGATCTACACTCACAAACATTCGGCTTTATAATATTAGCAGGATCCTACGGCACCCCAATGTAACGCGGACGGAAGTCGCTGTGTTTTTAGCGGGTAGGTCTAGCCCTTCTGGCTGGGAGAGCCCTACATGTCCTCCCAATATCGGCTCACGGTGGTATGCAGTTTTATGCATTTTCACCGCGTTGAAAAAAAAAGTTCGATGAATATGACTAATAAAATGTCTTACTTATAAATCGAATTAGATAAACAACTAATTAATTGAAATAAAACACTTAAACGGATTTTTGTCGTGGTTGTTGTCTTAAAATCCGTTTAAGTGTTTTATTTCAATGTGTAGTGTTCGTATAAATCAAAGATATCAATAACTTATTAATTAATAGATATACCAAAATGCCGGAACACTAACCATATAAAGATTTCGATTTCATTAAAAACGAAAGGAGTTTATGTAAAATTTCAAGGTTATTAATTATGTTTTGTTTGACTTTAAAATGTTTGTATTTTATATCCTTTCATCTAAAACTGATATACTTACGCAGAGTGGTCAAATCATTACTACATAGTATAAAACAAAGTCGCTTTCGCTGTCTGTCTGTCCCTATGTATGCTTAAATCTTTAAAACTATGAAACTGATTTTGATGCAGTTTGTTTTATTAGATAGAGTGATTTAAGAGGAAGGTTTTTGTTATATTGTAGCAGTCTTACGGGAGCGGGAACTACGCGAGTAAAACTGCGGGGCGCTGCTTATTTTGAATATTATAATTTAATATGTAGAAACGTAATTTACAAAAATTCAGGATGTTGTCATTGATTTGATTGAACTATTGCGACCCAGGTGTTTCATAATCACATATCAGAAATGCAGGTAATTAAGTTCCTACATTTCTGAACTCGTAGTTTATTTAAATTCATTCAATGTTTTGTTTATTTTATTATAATTGTCTTGATTATTATCAAAGAACACTTTGAAAACTGACAAATCGCTTTTTTCGAAAACAACGTTGTTTTAAGGTTGTTTTATTCGGTATTTTACGTGAAACATAACCACATCAAATAAATTGTAATTAAATTAGAAAATATTAATAAATTTATATTTTTTGCGTGTAATTAGTAATTATCCTTGTAAATTGAAGACAAATGTATTTATTAATAGTTATGATTAAATAAAAATCCAAAATATTTGATCATAGTTACTAAAAACAAGTTTTAAATTGTATCTTGATGACATTTCCTTAAAATAATAATAAGATAAGGTAAAACTAACGTGAAAATGACGCAGATACAATCGGAAAGTTCAAGAATTATGTGTCAAGTGGAACTTCTTAGTAATTTTAATAATAATTTTGAAGGAAAATTTAATTTGTAACTACTTTACTTTTCCTAACGACGACCTAGGACTTTGCTACCATTCTTCTTCACTAACTTATTTTTACGTAAATCCCGTATTTATGACGTTGATGAAAAGGGTTATAATCCCGTGCGAGGTAATTTGTGGAAACCAAGGGAGGTTTTTTTTAGTTGAACCAGGGTTTGCGTAGATTGTCAGTAGTATTTTACGTGGAGTTACTGTCATCAGACATCCAAAACCCAAGTTAATACATTTTTTTTTGGTTAATCCAAATGTAGACTTAAGGGCTTTTAGAACCCGTAAATATATTAACTACACCTTATTTTAAACCGTTTTTTTTACTAAAGTTTTAACAAAAGACAAACGACTAATTTCTTAAGTTTTTAAAATAAATGAAAATATTCCAATAAGTCCTGCAATTAATAACAATTTGCATATTGCACAATGAATTACTTTATACCATTAAATACTTGTATTTACTTGGTATATTAATAACTGGTTATTAATTCTGTTACGAGATTGCAATATTTTATTATTACTGACAGATAACTACAGTATAAGGAAGATCGCTACTTCCCTAAGTAAATGGCTAGCGATGGCTAGTTGCTGTTGCTTTATTTATTATTTTATTACTTACCTATGTTATAAACCTTCCTAATCACTCTACATAAAGCTGAAAAGTGCATTAAAATCCAATGACCATTAAAATCCAATGAGACCATGTTACAGACCGACCGCAAAAAGTTTCACTAAGTAAATATAACATAACATAATCATTCATAATCATCCACTACATCATCTCATTATAGTAACTGACCCCTAACTAAGCTCGAAGCTTGTATCTAGGGTATCAGAAACTACGCACACATTCATTCACACACACACCCAGACCGAGACAAACATTTGTGGTTCACACAAATATTCACCCCGCACGGGAATCGAACCCGCAACCTTATGGATCGCAGTCCGGCATGGTGACCACTCTGCCATCGAGGTCGTCGATATGTATTGTTATATCGGATGTATCGCCAAAATCGTCATACATTGCTTGAATAAGTAGTTTGTTATATCTATAACAGACAACTTATTCAAGCTGTATGTGTGAATGAAAATATGAATCTTCATAGGCCCTTGATACATGATACTTGATACTTGATACATACATCATACGACCACGGTTATCCCCATCATAATTTGACAAATATTCAATCAAATGTTGTTGGAACTTTTAAGGGAACAAATAAACATACTTCAAAGCACAGACTCTCTTTGCTATCGGTCTGAAATAGAAAACCTCTTTTCTTTACCGGATTAGGAAAAAACATAGGCGCTCTAGATATAGCCAATTATATACACTAAGATCACGCATATAATTGCAGAACCGAGTAATGGCCGCTTGTCATTTGTTACTTGGTTGTTTAATGGTTCGACATTATTCCATCATAGATGTTTATATGAGTTAGTCGTTATAATTATTTGTTACGTAAGTCAATAAGCTGTTTAAAGCGGCTTTCAACAAAAATGCGTAATTTTCCCTATTTTCCGGGGACATCATCACTATATAGTATAAAACAAAGTCGCTTTCTCTGTCCCTATGTTTGCTTAGATCTTTAAAACTACGCAACGGATTTTGATTCGGTTTGTTTTAATAGATAGTGATTCAGTGGGAAGGTTTTTAGCATAATTTTATTCCCATATTCCTACGGGAACGGGAACTACGCGGGTGAAACCGCGGGACGCCGCTAGTACATAATATCATATTATACAAGTCCGTATTATAAAATTAAGACTGATTATTTAGCTCTAGTTACTTATTAGAAACTTCCTGCACCAACCGACACTTTTTGATTATATCAAATTATGCATTATAATATTATGTACATAAACTATGACATAATCTTCCGTTTTCTGTAATTTATAATATTATATAACGATTGTGATTCGATATCAGAGTTACCAGTTTTAATAATAAATTTATTTTAATTTAAACTCAAAACTCAAACTCAAAATAATTTATTGCTTTCCTGTGTATACAGAGGTGTTAGGTACAAAATATTGAATCAACATGTAGCCCGGTTTGGGCACTGCAACAATAATCTTAAAAGTTAGATGTTGTTCACATTTAGGTACAAACACAATAGTATGTACTTATAAAATCTACAATAAATTTAATTTAGAAAATATTTTAGGCTCCTTTTTATGTTTTTTAAGTTCCCATTCATGATTGAGTACATATCAAAAAGCTGTCTGGGACAACAAAGAAACATTTTCCTTATCAAGTCACTAGAGATTTATCTTATCAGGTAATACATGAGTACATAATAAAAATGAGTAAAAAATCATATCACTACATCATAGTATAAAACAAAGTCGCTTTCTGTCTCTGTCCCTATGTATGCTTAGATCTTTAAAACTACGTAACGGATTTTGATGCGTTTTGTTTTAATAGATAGAGTGATTCAGTGGGAATGTTATTAGCACATTTTTTATCCCCCCCCCCATTTTTATCCCCATATTCCTACGGGAACGGGAACTACGCGGGTGAAACCGCGGAGCGCCGCTAGTTATATCTAAATGGTTCTCATAGAAAAGAACACATAAATAAAATAATAACAAAAGATTCAAATAATTTAAGTATTCTCAAAAAAAGAACAGTTTTTGAACTCATTAAAAAGAGGATGCATGGTGTCACGTATCTTAAAAAAACCGGCCAAGTGTGAGTCGGACTCGCGCTTGTAGGGTTCCATACCAAAAACGTCAAAATAACATACTTATTTTTGGTTGTTAGTATTTTTGTTATAGCGACCATAGAAATACATCTCTGTGAATATTTCAACTGTCTACCTACTTATCAACCTTCTTGAGATACAACCTGGTGACAGACGGACGGACGGACGGACGGACGGACAGCGAAGTCTCAGTAATAGGGGTCCCGTTTTTACCATTTGGGTACGGAACCCTAAAAAAACTAAAAAGATGTCGACAAAGGAGTATGCATAAGTCGTGTTTCTCATTCAACTCGATGATATACGAGTACATACATTATGTACATGCAAAAACATTAAAATTTAATTGCGAAATTGTGTTAGTATGTCCTATTATACTTAGACGGGTAAATAACAAACTGTTTTTGAGATAAATATGTACTGCAAATAGTTACTAGCGGTATGTCTCATGGCTTTTCCCTTTTAAAAATAACATCTGATTGAAAAAATAATCGTATTTACGAATTGGTCCAGCCATTTTGGGAAGCAAGATTAACGAACAGATATAATGTATAATCAATTATACTTAAATATGCAATATTATTAATATTGCTGTCCAGTACCCCGGTACAGGCACAGGTATAGCTGAGCTGATCACCTGTTGTCAAAAATATTACTTTAAGCCAATCATTGTATGTCTTTTTTTTCTTTTGTGTTTTTTGACAAAAACGGTTAAGTATTTATTTTTTATTTAATTTTTTTATTATATAATAATTTTCCAACACTGCCACACATATATTCATATGATGACATCAACATTTTAACTAATATACAACTGACAATAAAAAAATCATGTAAGTACTTATCTAAATCCTATGTACATATAAACATGAAACTTATTCGTAGTTGTGCCCAAAACATTTGACTACAATAGGACGTTTTTTATCGAGATATTATTGTTTAACTTACTCCCACGAAGATTTGAATAAGTGCCTGACAGGGACGGACTTTGGATAGTAAATAATAGGTACTTCCTATTGGGCGAATTAAGCCTAAGATGTGGCCCTTGTTTCACCCGAAAAAATGAGTTGAGTTACAATACCCCGAAGTGGAAAACCCCGAAAGCCCAATGAGTGGGAGGCAACTGCCAGATCAATATTAAATAATATGCGAATAAAGCCCTGTTTGTTTCACGTAGGAAAAAATAATGGAATCGCACATCACGGAGAAGAAAGCAGGAGACAAAGGGTAGTAATAAGCAGTTCTCGTCAGATAGTCGGCATACTCAATAAAAACTCAGCAGTTTTTCCAAAACGCCAGCGGGATCTTTTCGTTCCCTTTTTAAACTTTACAAACAGGAACAAATAAATGGTGAGAACTGGGAGAAAAACCTTTGCCCACGTGTGGGACAAAATAAATCAATTAAAAAGCTTGTTTTCCTAAGTACATCAACAATTAATATCAAATGGCAGTAATACTTTTATATCAAGATAATAATGCCAAGCATTATATTTCACTACACACAATAACTGTTTCCGGCCTCAAATTTACATTATGTAACACTTTTAAGTTAATTTTGAAGTGTTATTAATTAGCTCTTTTATCTCTATGATTAGCAGCGCCCCGCGGTTTCACCCGCGTAGTTCCTGCTCCCGTGATAATATGGAGACAAAATTATGCTAAAAACCTTCCTCTTGAATCTCTATCTATTTAAAAAAACAGTTACAAAATCGTAGTTTTCAAGATGGCCCTAAGGGCCTATTTCACACTCTTTAAGTAAAGTTTCCAGTACTTACTCACAAGTTTTGTCTTTGCCACTTGATATAAAGTCAGAAAGAGACTAAACTAATTTTACTTGGTGAGTACCTTTACTTGAAGATCGTGAAGTAGGACAAGCAGACAGCGACTGCGACTTTGTTTTATACTTACTACATATGTAGTGATTATTACAAATGCGAAAGCGTCTGTTAGTTTATTTGGTTTGAGATTTTCTCCATGGATATGTCAAAGAAGATATAAAATAAAAAAACTGATTACATAACAATATTTATTAAGAAGGACGTAACGTAATAGTTTCCTAAAGGCTGTTATGTAGGCAAATTAAATTATTTATTAAACACTTTCACTTACATTTGGATGAGTAATAGATACCATTAATTGTTACCTTCATTTTATGGTGTAATTTATATTCCAAATTATTATTTGATTTACGCCTCAAAGCACAATTATTAATGACCAAAAACTTTTATTGAAATAATTTAATTGATGTTAGTACAAACAATTCTAATTCATTATATGAATGTTCTTTTCCTTTATAGACTAGATAGATAGGTAAGCAACGTAACAGCCCCCCTAGACAAGTGGCAAACGCTCCCAGTCTACGAGTATTCCTTTTCTCCACAAACGAACGTTCGTCTCTACAACAGCGCTAACTTCTTTGATTTCGCTGGTGCATTTAGGTACGTCATGCTAGCTAAAAACCATCGTAGAAGAAGAAAAACTCATAAAACAAAATATTTATTAACTGTCAGTTTAGGTTTGTTACTATTGTTTAAACGCCCTTGATCTTGTCATTGAGTGATGCAACATAATGACTGTTACGCGGTGATATGGACACATGAGTAATAATAGGTAGACTGCATGTAATGTGCTCTTAGGCAGCTTGGTATTACCTAAGAAATAAGCCTAATCGGTAACTCGGCCTAATTATTAATGACTAGCTTTTGCCCGCGACTTGGTCCGCGTGGAATAATGACTTCCGGCAGAATTTGTGTTTCCAAATCCTCTCCTAAAGGTAACGAAAGCTGAATAGACGCGGAAAGCTGAATGGATGCTTACGCGTCTCCATACAAAATCGTTGTTTTGTGTGGACAAACGCTGAATGGAGCTGAATAAATGTGTGTAGTCCCTAATCCTCCATCCCACAACCTTTAGCTCTCTGCGACCAGTAGTTTCGGCTGTGCGTTGTCAGTTAGTCAGTACATCACTCAAGAGGAAGAGTTTTATATATTATAGAAGATATAGACAGAATTCTAAGCTCCTTATAGTCCTTAAAAAAATCCGGACCTTTATCGTCAAATCTGGTTTAAAAAAACAACCCAAGTGACATTTGGAATCCTGAATTGATCGTCTCAGAAGTCAAACTCGGTATCCCCAGTTACATATGCAGTGTGGCGTTTAATTGTCAGGTGTATGTACATTATGCTAGGACCACCAAGTTGTTTTAAAACTTTAATAATTAAAAAACAATGAACGAA
The DNA here is from genome assembly GCA_958496195.1 of Timandra comae. Taxonomy (NCBI): domain Eukaryota; kingdom Metazoa; phylum Arthropoda; class Insecta; order Lepidoptera; family Geometridae; genus Timandra; species Timandra comae. Next base: position 9,482,336 of record OY292369.1, read on the forward strand.
ATATCTGTCAAGTAGGTATCAAATTTCGTTGTAAAAAGGAAAAAGGTAAAGTTACTCTAAAAATATAATTAACCTTGATACTTTAATTATATAAAGAAAATAACAAAACGATGTTGCAGACTGTAAAGGTCAGCTTTTACAATTAGGTTTAAGTATACACCCCTATTTTGAAATTACGGGACTTATTAAAATCAGAATATCTGTAGCAGTAACTGAATCCATATATCCAATAAAAATATCAAAAATTATGTTGTTACATCTACACTAATATTATAAAGAAGTAATGTTTGTGTGTTTGTTAAATTGTAAGGGGTAATCTCGGGATCTACTGAACCGATTTCAAAAATTCTTTGACTCATGGAAAGCTAATTTATCAGTGCGTAACATAAGCTAAAAGCTATTTTATCCCCGTATTCCCAAGGGAACGGGAACTACGCGGATGAAACCACGGGGCGCTAATAGTACTTAATAAATTATTATTAATTTAATTAAAAACCTATAAACCATTGAATATCTAGGAAACCAGTCAATTTGGGATGGGGTGCTTATACTAGGTAAGTTCCATAATAAAATTAACATAATATTTTTGTTTACTGAATTTAACTTAAAAAAAGAATTCAAACCTTATTGTATAATATTGTTTTCAACAATCTATTCTATTTTAGTTTATTTAACTTTACTAAAAACAATTTTAAATCCGGTCAACGGCATTTAGGAATTTGAAACATTTATTGTATTAAACATTTTAAAAGTTGAAACTAATATATTATGGAGATTTAATTATCTGGATTTCGGTATAATTTTATTGATTTGCTAAGATATTTTTGTAAGATTATACTACAAGTGGCGCCTATGATAATAAAAATGTCTATGACAAAATCATTTCTTTGCAAATATTTCAAATTAAAAAGAATTTCATATCTTACTTTAAATTATAAACACACAACACGAAAGTTTGTATTATTGCCACCAAGCCCAGACGCAAACCTTTGTGTTTTTTAATGATAAAAAATATATAGGAGCTTACTTACACAAACACACAGACAAACTTTCGCCATTTTACGTACTCCTATAAGAGTGATCAATCACACCACATAACTCTTTACACATATCTAATTATACTTCCGACATCACATTACGAGTATAAGTAGGTGATGTAGGTCTCCATACATACAGACTTACTGGAGTTCCCAGTAAGTTGCGTACCCGAGCACCTACCTGTCATTAGTTTACAAACAAACATACCTAATTAAAGTCAAAAACAAATACAAAATTGCAAAACTGCTGTGTTAATAAGTAGGTAGATCCATAATTAATATCGCAACGCATCGCTATTCAAGTAAAACCGGGGCAAGAGAAAGGTCCTGGCAGAATGCCGACGCTTTCTCCGCACACAAGTTTCTTTTATGACGACATTTATGGCGGGAATACTTGTTTATGGTACATTTTTGAAGGTTCGATTTTGGAATTGATTTCATAACCTTATTTTCGTAAAATAAAATCAGGTACCAGGTAACTTACACCATGAACGACTAGATTTAAATGAAATTAAGTACTACAAACTTTGATATACTCGTAGGATTCGTTTTACCCCAAAATTCCTAAGGTACGAAAAAGAGGAAACACTATAACTTCAAATATTGGCCCACGCAGACATGTATTATTCTGCTTTTCTTCTCTATTATTTATAATGTATGTATCTTTTTCTGTTATTTATATGTTTCTTTTATATTTTCTTTGTTTATTTTGTTTGCTTTGTGCGACTTTTGTATGTTTGCGTGTGTTAAAATAAATACCTTTTCTTTCTTTCTTCTTTCAAATACAAAAATATGTGAGAACTTACACTAAAGTTTAGAAGCAGCTAAGGTATGAAAAATTATCGAAAAATATAACATTTACGAGTATTATCAAAATTCGAACCGTAAAACGTACAAAACTTTTATAAATAAATCATTATAAAACATTTCAAAGTCAAATGCGTTATTTATTTACGGAATCGGGGGATATAAATTATTATTAAGAAAAGGGTTCAGAATATTTTAAGTAGTATGATACTGGTTATTTTTTAGTCATAAAGTAATATTCCATAATTATCCAAACTAATACAAAAATGTAAAAATAGCTAATTGTTTGGTAGCCTTTTTGCCAGACTATAAGTAGAGAAGCAAAAAAAACACAAATACTTATATGTGTGTACTGTAAATATTATTTGTAGATATATATAATACTCGTATGTATGTTCATCTGTTTCCTCCTAAAAGTAAGTCCTTATCATGATATGATAACTGGAGTATTGTTTAATGTGGTATACCTAGTCAACCGCTGGTCGTTAATGAAAAGCAATGAACCGATTTTGATCAAACTCTGAATATTCTGATGCACTGTAATGCTAATTAATGAATCGCAATATTCCATTCATTCATTATTTTTATAAAGACAGTAGCTGCGCCCCGCGGTTTCACATGCGTAGTTCCCGTTCCCGTGGGAATTTCGGGATGAAAAATAGATGTTGGCCGATTCTCAGACCTACTTAATATGCTCACAAAATTTCATGAGAATCGGTCAAGCCGTTTCGGAGGAGTATGGCAACGAAAACTGTGACACGAGAATTTTATATATTAGAGATAATCTATCGATCTTTTAACCCAAAATAGAAAGAGTTCCTATTTCCAAACACCTCATAACAAAATTCCTAATAAAAATATGCCACAAGCAGAAGATTTTTACAACATCATCAATTAAATGCTTTATTTACAACTGGATCGCGTTAGCCGTTTATGCATTTATGATACGCTTGTTAAATCTTGAGCAGCCATCTTGGAACGTCGTTTCCGATACATTGATCGAGATTTATACGATATTGATTATTAAATGCTCTATGCATTACAATTATAGATTGTTTATGGTATGGATGGTTAGTTATGAACCGATGAAATATTTGTCTTGTGCGTAGGGAAATCCAGAGTAAAATTTTCCTTGAGGTACTTACCTAAATCCTTCCGTACTTTTTCCATTTCGTACAAAAAAAACATTTGCTCTTAAAAACTCAAACCCTTCTTCTGATCTAAAACTCATTATTAGAACTTATTATTGATTATACTTACGCTATATTTTTTTAAATATTTTTTCCGTCTCTTTAAGATGTTTTTGATGCAGACTATGATGTTTTGAGACACAAGGTAGCCATATTCATCACAATTAATCTCCTTGCCATTCATTAAAACCCCTTTATTTTCGACCAACAATGAAAATAGCAATATTTTTTGTAAACATCATAATCAATCTCTCTGTCTATTGACTTCATAAACAACTGACCACTAACTAGGTTCATTGCCTGCATCTAGGGTATCTAGGACACGGTCACTTATACAAGTTATACACACACATATTCCGAGATAAACATTAAAATAATAATAATAAAAAGGTCAAAGAAATATGTCATGACTAACTCAACTATTTGGAGCTACCATCTTTTTAGCAGTCCGCAAATATTTCCAACCGAACTATTCGTAATCGAACTCGCTAAGTACCATCTGTTTGGTAGCCCGCAAATATTTACCACTTGAGAATTTTGCGGAATTGAACCCGCTCTCATTTGTTTGACAGTCCAACGTGGTAGAAGTAGAAATATTCTTGGTTGAGTGGCATTAGCCATATCTGCCACTATGCCATAAGCGTCGTCATTTTATTATATGAAATCTTTGTTGATTCGAGTGCATAGCGAAGAATCTAGTTATACTAGTCCAGTATGAAACGAAGGCGAACGTGCATTGCCTCGTTCCACTCCATATAGCAACTAACTCGCGTCCTTAACATTTACAGATACATGGTTTTGTAGGGTTCCGTACCTAGTGAGTAAAAACGGGATATTATTCAAAAAGTGTCTGATACCCTAGATACAAGTTTCGAACTTAGTTAGGGGTCAGTTACTATAATGAGATGATCTAGTGAATGATTATGTTAAAAAAAAGATATTGAAATAATATTCAGATATGGCCTCTAAGAAGTATGAATGTCGAATGTGAATCTACCACCGATTCGGAAATAACATCAGCTAAAATGAACCTATTACAAAGACTCCGCTGTCCGTCTGTCACCAGGTTGTATCTCATGAACTGTGATGGCCAGACAGTTGTTTTCACAGATGTATTTCTGTTGCCCCTATAATAACAAATAATAAGGTCACTATACGTTTACTATACGACCTTTATAATGCCACTGATAGCGCCAAATCGGTGGCCGAGTTCTAGTCCTCTAAAATATGAGTCGACACGCTAAGAAGAAGAATAATAAATAGAACAGAATAAAATAAATATACAACTGGGGCAACAACAAACGTGTTTTTACCATATTTTATAATGTTTAGATAATGATACAGAACCCTTCGTTTCATTAGCCCGACTCACCCTTGGCGGGTTTTTTCTACCATATCTCTGTAAGGGTGAGGTTTTTATAGCGAGTTTCTCAGTAGTGATTACATATTATTATATCTCTGTGTTGTCAATTCTTAATACTATTTTGATCGGATAAGGAAAAATATTTTCAAAATGGTGGCTTTGGATTTTTGAATATTTAAACGACTCCGAATTCACGTACGAGGACATTATTTGTAACGTCGAGGAGTGCTTAGTGAAAAACAATTTGAAGAAGGATGATGTGGAGGCGATTCGTCAAGATATATCATCTGTCCTGCGACACAGCAAACCACCGAAACCTATCCTTCCTCGGGACCAGTTCTCAGCGCTGAAAAGCTTGCGTACTAAGCTGGAATTAACGATCCTTCGTGCAGATAAAGGAAACGCTACGGTCGTAATGGATACGTCTGAATATAATGATAAAATTCGGGAGTTACTGTCCGACACTTCGACATACAAGTTAGTTAAGTCATACTAATATTGTTATAACGAGAGTTGATACTTGAATATTTAACTAATTTATGTTATGTTATTTGGAAAGCTCGACCTACTTACATTATGTAGTCTGTCAAACAAATGCAACACATTTTTATTTCGATTTTCAAAGACTAGAAGACTGTTGAGGACAGTTGCTGCTCTTGACAGACATGGACAATGTATAGGTATAGTTATGAACCTGTTTAATTGTTGGTTCAATGAGATTAAACGAGAAGAGGATAAGTAAGTACTTACACAGTTTTATCAGAAACTAATTCTTTTTCAAATACTATCACTACATAGTATAAAACAAAGTCGCTTTCTCTGTCCCTATGTATGCTTAGATCTTTAAAACTACGCTACGGATTTTGATGCGGTTTGTTTTAATAAATAGAGTGATTCAGTGGGAAGGTTTTTAGCATAATTTTATCCCCATATTCCTACGGGAACGGGTATTACGCGGGTGAAACTGCGGGGCGCCGCTAGTACTTAAATAAAAACAACATGCAATACAAATTTTGATTAATTTGACTGTCTTTTTTAGGGTTTTACACAATTATTATTACTTAGAAGTTTTGAGAATCTGGTTTCTGACAAAAAAATCATATCGTGTAATATAAATCATTCTTTGTTTTTTTATTTTATTAAAAATAAAATTGACCTTTAATACGAAAAGAACATAATTTACGTATTTTTTATTAAAAAATATAAGTTTATTAAGTTAGCTATTTATCCATTATTTGGTATAAGTATATTTTTATTTAGATTTTTATGTTTTTTGCGAGATATGAAAAGAAAGCAAGGCTACCCCGATGGCTAAGGCTTCGAGCTGGCGATCGAGAGATCGTGAGTTCGATGCCCATCAATAATGCCTTAGCCAAAAACAATGATATTCTTTGTATTGATCAACATATCTTTCACATTAGAATCACTGTCCTATATCAAAACGTTAAGCTCGTCACACTCTCTTATACAAAACAGGGGTAATGATTCACAAATGACTTGTGGTTTTAAAACAATGCTGGATGGATGAAGCTCTCATATTCTATGCTAACCAGGTTTTGGCTTGCGGTCTGTAAAGTCACAGTATTAAGAACTCTGAGGTAAGTATAGTCATAGTCAAGCAACGTCTGGCATCGTTATAAGTGATGGATGGCCTATATCAACGTAACTTGATTGAATAAGCATTTTCGTGCTTCATACATGTCGGTCCCAACTCCCGATACGGGTAGTTAGAGCCCTCAAAAGTTTCGTTAAATCTTCTACTATATAAAAATAAGTCGGGTTTTCCTTCCTGACGCACGAACCGATTTCCACGGTTTTGCATTCGTTGGAAAGGTCTCGGGCTCCGTGAGGTTTATAGCAAATAAAATTCAGAAACAATTTCAACAGAAAAGCGGGAAATTCTTTCCATCTGGTGGCGAAACGGAGTTCGCCGGGTTTGTTAGTGCTGTATGAAGATAATAGGGTGATTTCATTGTTATAAAACCAACCACAACCACAAGGCATGACTTGCAAGAAGAAGAGTATCGAGTGAAGTCTCGGGCGTGTGCTTGTTATAAACTAAATTTTCCCGCTAACCAACACATATTGGACACAAAAGAAAGTTGATTCACTGTCTATTTACTTTGTGTACAAAGGCTATGGGAGTCCATTGTTGTTTTGTGTGTTAATGCGACCCACAACCAAAATAAAAAGTTGTTAATTCTTAAACAAACTTTCTGTATTCGCAACCTCTTTATAAGTGTGTTCTTCGTTCATAATAATAGTTATTTATGGTACAAGCGAGGTAAGTTGGTGATTACTTCCGAGGCGCTATTGAGGCCCGAGCCGTTAGGCGAGGGTCAGAAGATAGCCGAGGATAGTAATCATCAATTCACGCGTGTACCATACAACGTTTTTCAACACATTTGCGAAGAAATTATCATTTTTCGCTAATAAATAAACAGGTGATCAGCCAAAGACTAAAAGAATATACTTATTAAAAATAATCGAATGAATGAATGAATGGAATCGACCATAGACCTACCAAAAGTAAGGTAACATAGTTGAAGTTTGTTTTTAAAATGTATGGACACGATTTTTTTTGGTATCGAAACTTTTTTAAAACTAAACAATTTCAAAAAAAAATCTATGACTCACTAGTGAATCAAGCGTGTCATTATTCAACTGTTTTTGCACAAATAAGAGCCCCTTTATGAGCAAGTGTGTTGAAAAAAATATGATAATCTACTTTTTCTTTTGATATTATAAAATGAAGTCGCTTCTGCTGTCTTCACAATTTTAATGCAGTTTTCAGCCATAGATAGTCATTTATTGGACATTTTAATGTTTAAAAAATCGTAGATGAAACCACCTGGTTCAGTTAATGTAAAAAAAAATCTTCAAAACGAATAATAAAACTATTGTTTTAATTAAGTTTATTTTTATATTTAACAATCGTTACAAACAGGAACTTATATTTTGAGGTTTTTATTAAAATACAGTAAGTAGTACATTTTTCTTTTATATTATTTCATGAACAATTATTCTCAACAGCTTCTATAGGTTTGGTACCACATTTCTTGGCTAAACTCTGACAGGTGCTGATCTGTCCTTGCGAGTAGTCGATGGTGCCTCTCTCGGCTGTCTTCTGACCGTGGATTCTCTCTTTATCTCCAGGAGCGAGCACTGGCAGGTTAGGGTCCACCTGATAAGAAAAAAGCGATGTTATTATTACATTTAAGTATTTTAAGGACATAACTCTGTCTGTCTGTTACCTTTTCACGGCTAGACTAATGAACCGATTGACTTGAAATTTGGTTCAAGTGGAGCTTATGGGCCGGGAAGGGCATAGGCTGTTTTTCCCCGAAATTCTCACGGGACCGGGAAATATGCGGGTAAAACCGCGGAACGGAGCTTATAGGATATGGGTAATTCATGGAATTAAAATCTGTAGGTTTTCAGAACTAATTTCACATCCAAAATTTTGAACAGCTAAATATTTGGGTATCTCTATAACAACTTGTATTTGAAATTACTTAGTGTACTTATAAATTGTATTACATATGTATTTTTAAAATGATTTCGAAATTGAATGAAGATTGTATCAATCATTAATTAATTAATCAATTCGTTTAGGGGTTAAGTAAGTTCACGTTATACGCAAAAAATAATGTTCCATAAATTAGATTTTAAATTAAGAATGTGTCTGTTCCAGACCGACCGGTTTAGTCTATGCATTGTTCGTTAGACTAGACATTAAGTTATTCTTTTAAAATTTTGAGTCTAGATCCCGTTATTCGTCTTAATATTATCAAAATAATATCTACTTAACCAACGAAGCTCGTTAGTTCGTGAATCGACGGACATAACTGTAAAGTCTTTTGTATAGTTTGTCACATAATTAAGTTAGTCTACGTTATGTTTACAGTTAATATTATTAATGTAAAAACGGTTTTTACTGTAGGTACTTTGCATTTGTACTCAAAAACTGTGAGAATTTTAGGATACTAAGTAGGATAATTTCTTATCTGTTGAGATTAGCTATCTAGGAATAAAAGATCCGTTGAAATTGGTTTAGTCGTTTTGGCGACTAGCCGAAAAAAAATACAAAAACAAACAGACAACTCTTAAGGTACTATAAAATCATACAAGAAATCTTTTTTGATATAATTGGTTGTACAAATAATGAGTCTATGCCACTCAACATCATCAATCGTTCATTAATTTATTATACATTTTAGAAAATCTTCACAATTCAAATCAATCTAAAAGTACATTTGTTGCAATTATCAGGATTTTACCTACCATGCTACAAGTTAGAAACTGTCTCAAGGCCTATTTCACCATCTTCAAGTAACGTTCCGAGTATCTACTCACATGTATTGTCTTTGTCACTTGATATAAAGTAAGAAAGAGACAAAAGTAACTTTACTTGAAGGTCGTGAAATAGACCGTAATTATTGATCTCAAACTAAGTCTAACATACCGGTTCCATGTCCCTCCAATGTTTCAAGCACGCGGCTATCCTGTCCCCGAAGCCGGGGGCGAAGCACCCCGGGTCGATGGCGATGAAACAGTGACCCAGGTCGTGGATAGCACCGTCAGACTCGAAACTCCATTTGGGAATGTTGTGGGTCATGTTTGAACCTAGGAATAAGTTTGGTTAATGTTATTTCTTAAAAAAGAAATTAAAATCCGTTTATTACTTATGCTACATAAAAACTACAAATTCTAAGAAATATATATTTAAGCAAAGGGTGGTGGGTCAGGATTACTTCAACATGTATAAAAACCTGCCTCTAAACACCTATCTACTTATATTTATTCAGATTGTACTAACGTAAAAACATAAAAAACCCACTTGAATGTATATTGTACATAAAAATATTTGTAGGTCCACAATTAAGTGAGTATTTAATTTAATTCGCGGGAATCGAATAACCTATGGTAGCCATAAATTTGCGGGTTTGTCGTGGTTTTGCCCTAAAATTACAGTCATAACCTTCAAAGACTTTAGCTAATTAAGGAATTTAACTACTTATATACTTTGTTCACATCAGTATTGATGATTTACCTGATAATCCACTGCAAAGAACTTCAACCAGAGCACTGAGTCCATACCCTTTGTATCCACTAGTTTGTTCAGCACCACCAAGGGGCAGAAGACGTCCTGAATTGAAGGCCTAAAGAATAGAAACCATTAAATAATTGAAAAAGATAAAATATCAAACAAAATTTAACGCCTAATATTATTGTCATAGCAAAATACTTCACGACCCATATTTTTCACAGGCGTTAAAATGAAATGCTTTATAGACATACCTCGTGCGGATCTGTTGTGACTTTTCCATCAGCTCCCAAGGCCCAACCTTCAGGTATCGGCTCACCTTTATGAATTTGTACTTCTATCTGAAAATGGGAAACATTTCGTTACTATTTGAGGTAACTATTATACGGATAGCTCAGATTTTCCTAAGTGCTTTTTTTAGAATCATTACAGAGATCCAAGTCCATATATTAACGAAGTAAGTATTTACAATATAAACAATTTGAATGTAAGTAATTATTTTCATAACATTTAAAAATACACTGAATGAGCTATAGCATCCAGCTATCACCACCTAACCTAAATGGAATATGAACAATAATGAAATCCCCTTACTTTCCCCATAGCCACAGACGTGGTAGCCATATCGACGACCAACGAGTCTCCGCCGGTAGCTGGTGCTGCCATTGCTATAGGGTTCGTTCCTAACGCAGCCTGAAAAATAAACATGAATCAATACATCTTATAGAAGAAAATACGCAGTTATTATTGATGATGATAAGCAACACGCCTGCCCATTATTACCCCGAGATACTGAAACTAAACTACTCGCAACTGACCAACTGGTCAATTTCGAGTGCCTAGTAATTTCACCGACTACATTGCCCTTCAAACTGGAACACAGTACTGTTAATGCACTACTGTTTGGCACCAGAATATCTGACAATGCCGTAGTACCACATAGACGCATTCGTGTAAGATTCCTACTACCAGGTAAAGTCTACGAATAACTAACAATGGAAATAAAGTAAATCCTACAAATATTTATAAAGCCGAATGTTTGTGAGTGTGGATGTATCAATGTTTGTTTCCCTTTCCCGCAAAAACTACTGAATGGATTTGATGAAATTTGGTACAGATGTTCCTCATACCTAGGAATAACACATAGGATACTTTTTAAACCCAAAATTCCCACGGGATAAGGTTCCACGCGGGTAAAACCGCGGGGCACAGTTAGTATTACTATAAACTCACATATTTCGCCCTGGTAGGCACCATGATGGGTGAGGAGTTGGTGAACGCCATGCCGATCAGACCTTCCTTCTCAGCCTGCAGCGCCCAGTAGCCAGCCATGCCGAAGTGATTGCTACCTGGAGGAGTTAAGGTGTTAGATGAACTTGTTATTGATAGTATCAGAACAGAGCATAACATAATCATACTACATCATCTCATTATAGTAACTGACGTCTAACTAAGTTCGTGACTTGTATCTAGGGTATCAGAAACTACGCACAGTAGGGTAGGCAGTTGGTTAGAAGTGTGAGGGGAGACCTTTGCCTAAGAGTAGAACGATATAGGGGTCTTACCATGATAATCTATCTTCTATAAGTAGCCTTCCTCAATTTTATGGGCTACCCAACACAAGAAGACTTACAAATCTAAACAATACTTTTTGAATTTAGCGTGTCCAACCAAACAAAGTCTTCAACTTTAAAATATAGTATCCATCTATAGCAGTTTTTTAAAATTCTGACTTTACCACAAAAGCGTTACTCGTAGATAAGTTTTTAAAAAAAGGTAATATCACTAAAAAACGAAACATAATCTCTAAAAATGATTAACCATCCATAAAAGGTTCCCATTCCCCGAGGATCCTGTCTCGAAGGATCTCGAATGCGATAAATGTCATAACAATTACTTTCGATATTTGTAAAGAACCATACCTTTAACAGACACTATTCCCACGCCAGCCTCCTTAGCCTTCCTGACAGCTATATCCATACAGAAGTGTCCCACAGTGGCTCCTAGTGCGTGCTTCCCGTCAACCCACGCGGTCGCAGCACTCTCCTTCAGGATTACGGGCTTGGCGTTGGGTAGAACTACTTGGGTCTGGATGTCGTTGATGTAGAATACTGGAATTGATAACGTAAATATTTTAAACCAGCTGATACCCTGCGGCTTCATCTTTTTTTTTACGCTGCGATGCGATGCGTTGCTTGATCAGCGTAAAAATAGTTATATCCACTGGGATATCCCCAATAGGCCCGTCTAGCGGGGAGAACACCACATAACCACTGGCATATGCACTAAAACCTCAGCGACTTCCGACCGCGTTAGTCATTGGGGTGCCGTTGGATCCCCCATGGTTTAATCTGCGGTAGCTCTATTCTTGTAAACCGTTGCGTGACGCTATTATGGAATCGTTTCCTTTCTCGATAATTAGGCTAACCAACACTGCAATAATTCTTCAATTCAGACCAGTCACTCATTCTTCTATAACTTTAGAATATTGCTGGATTTCTGTTGCTGACAGACTTATGTACCACGAAACACAGGGAAGACAGAACTATCTCTGTATCTTACGAAATACTACTCGTAAAGAAACGAACTTACCAAGTCGATTCATCCCATGGCTAAAGTGTCCAACGCTGTCTGCGTGTATTAACAAGCCAGCTTGTGCTTCAGCCTCGCCCAAGGGAGCCCCTACGGCCACCAAGCAGTCCACCATAAACCTCCTTGCTTCCTCCACTGTAACCTCCGGCATGGTTCAACTGTTGAATAAAACCTCAATGGTTAAAACCTTCTTATAAACTTTCTACCTCCACGGTCAACGGCGAAGTGACTTAGAGGGTGTTTGAAAAAAGAATTTGCGTTCGTTGCTAGTTTGGTTAGCTAATTATAATTAGTGGTATTTTAATTGAGGTTTAATTGATGATTAGGTAATTATTGGTAAAATTAATAAATTGCAAAAACTTCGTTATTTAACAATTGCCTTGCATTTTAGTTCAAGTCATCAATTTTAATCCGTGTTATCCCCGTTTATGGTAATCTCGTGAAAATTCCTACATTTAAAGTAGTATATTTATCTATATCATTATTTCTATCCAGTCATACAAGAAATAGTCAAACAAACAAACAGATGGGATGGACAAAGTTAAATATTGGCCTGCATATAAGAGTACATCAGAATGTATTTTCAGACACAAAGTAAGGGCAGTATTTTACACCCCGTAAGTGTACTTATTACTTAAGTATATTAAATTACAAACCACGGAAGGAAAATCTATGGGATTAATGTAATCTAATACACACAACGTACTCGTACTTGCTTATTAATTACTAGCCTTTTCCTCGAGGTTTGACCCACGGTGGTTTATTTAAATCTTTCTTCAATGAACGGGCTATCAAATGCATGATTTTTTTAATTATTTACAAAGAACGAGGTACAGGTCGTCCGTAGATCGATCGATCGATAGATTACAAAGTTTTATTATTAAACGAAACGTACGTCATTATATATAAGTATGTAAAACAACGAGATGTCAGGTTGTTCCTCCTGATGATGGCCACCGGACGTGGCTGAAGCTAGTCGAGGGAATCGACTTAAATAAGTACTTACTAACATCCCGTTGTTTTACATACTTATATTACAAAGTGTTACAACATATAGGTAGATAGTACGACACTTCATGGAGTCAGTTAATCCGCCCTAGCGGTTTCCCTGTACGAGATACAGACTTCAACTCATAGAAGAAGTTGAAGTAAAAGTTAAAATATGCTACCGCTAATTAGCCAACAATTCAAATACCACTAATTAGCCCATACAAGAAGTTCAAACGACGTAGTTCTTTTACAAGTTACAACATACAGGACACTCCCACAAGACACACACATACTTGTAGAAACAAGATCATTATTACAAGATCATGATTCGCGTACGATCCGTCAACACGAGCAGTCGTGTCGCAACGGCTGCCTCAATGTATTGACCGAATCATCGTTTTTGCACTTCTATTAAAATGGCGAGTGCAAAGCGAATTGAAACTCCTTCCTCCGAGGACCAGGGCGGATTTGACATCAAGACCCTACTGCAAGACTTCTCTTTGCTGAAGGCTGAAGTTACCGTTTTGAAAACTAAGTTGGAGGTATCAGAACGCGTAGTTGCCGAACTCAAGACCGAGCTCGCGGCATTGTGCAACAGTGGCAAGCCAGTGACGTCGATTTCACCGCGGTCAGCACATAACGTGTGTGTGCGGCGCGGTGCAAGGAATGCGAATACTTCACCAGTCAGCATTTTTACTAATGCATGCGCGACTGGCAACAGCGTTGCACGGGTTAATGAACGCCCGGCCCCGATGACCTCGATCGCCGCGGCGTGTGCACCGTCACCCGTGCCAGCTGCGTCCTCTCCTGCAACACGTGTCCCAAAGCAGAAGAGCTCCGCGCAAGTGTCTCGCCCACCACCCGGGGTTAAGTGCGTGGTGGCTCCGAAGAAACCCGTCAATGCAGCGAAGAGAGTCGACGTAGATGGCTTCACACTGGTGGAGAAGAAACGTCGACCGAAGCCGTCTCGCAACCGACGTGGTACCGCCGACGCCACAGCATCTGAGGTCACTCTCCGTGTTGTGGAGCCCACCGTTTCCTTGTATATATCCAGGTTGGACCCCAACACTACAGGTGAAGAGGTCCTGGGGTATGTCAAGCAGAGGGTCTGTTTTTGGACCAAAGAACCGATCCGGCTCAACCTGAGGCGCCTCGAGTCAACGAGGGGCACGTCCTTCAAGTCCTACGTACTTCAAGTGCCAGCGAAATACAAGGACATGTTCCTCAATCCCGACTTTTGGCCCACAGGAGTAGTGTACCGCCGCTATAGGGAGGCGATCCAGAAGAAAACTCCCTAAACTATGTATTTTATTTATATACAATATGTTAGTTTGTAAGGTATTTATGTAATTAGTTTGTATGATAATTTATATGTGCGCGTGGTTTGAGAGCCCTTACCTTGCCGTAACACAGTTTTTAACTAGCACGGGAGGTAAGGTCTCGATAATTGCGCCAAATATAATGTATTGTGTCAAATTTATATATAATAAATTGAAATTGAATTGAATTGAATTTCCTGGGTGTATTTTGTTTTACATTTTCTGACGTTTCGGATTCTTTACAGAACCCGTGATCACAAATCCGTTTAAGTGTTTTATTTCAATGTGTAGTGTTCGTGTAAATCAAAGATATTAATATCATTATTTCCTTTATTTTTATTTATTTAGAGTCGACACGATAAAAAGAAGACAATCCCCATAGAAAAGGTCCTATTCTCCTTTCATTTCGATACGACTACAGTTAGATTACAACTGATTTGTAACAGTTTGTATCACATTGTTTGTTAGTTAGTTACAAATATAATAATGGTAATATAATAATAACCTTATCTCTTACAAGTTTATTATAATTGTATACAACTCTGATTTGATAACAAAGACCTACTACTGAAGACACATTTGTTTATACGAGTATCCATGTTTTATAAGTTACTCGGCAAATTTTAATGGTTTAAAAAAGAAGGAGGAAAGAAACATGTTTACGTAGAAATTCTTACATATTTCTCAAACAGAAGAATATACTTATAATTATACTAGCGGCGCCCCGCGGTTTCACCCGCGTAGTTCCCGTTCCCGTAGGAATATGGGGATAAAATTATGCTAAAAACCTTCCCACTGAATCACTCTATCTATTAAAACGAACCGCATCAAAATCCGTTGCGTTAGATATAGGGACAGAGAAAGCGACTTTGTTTTATACTATGTAGTGATTACCTAATCTCGACAAAGTAACCTTTCAAACAAAAATAATATATCAAATTCGATTCAGTAGTTTCAGAACTGAGAGAACGAGGCTATCGACAAACACAGATTCTATACACATTCAAAGTCAAAGTCAAAAACCATTTATGGCCTATTTCACCATCTTCAAGTAACTTTCCGAGTACGTACTCACATGTTGTCTTTGTCACTTGTCATAAAGTAAGAAAGAGACAAAACTAACTTTACTTGGTGAGTAACTGTACTTGAAGGTCGTGAAATAGGCCCGTAGTCAATAATCATTTTCAGTTAAGGCCTCAATGAGGCACTTATGAACGTCCAACGTTGATTCTACCACCGATTCGGTAATTACATCAGCCGAGAAGAATCGACAAGAAACACGTCACATTAAAACTTTCACGAAAGGAGGGTTATATGTCTTTGCCATGATTTTAAATGCATAAACTAAAAACTAATGAACATAAAATTACTTACATATTAAAAATATTAATTAATATTAACTACAAGTCCGTGATAAGTATGATGTGTTATCAGTTGTAGTACACGGTCTCAACTAGCGCAAATATAATAATGTACCGCGAAATACAAAATATATTCATCGCATTATGTAGATTTATTATTGTATTATGTACTCAATGAATATTAACTAATGTCTAGCGGTGATAATGCTATTGTACCTGTATCCTTCAATATAATGAAACTAACAAGTAGAATTCTGTACATTACACATCGAAACGGCTCGAAAATTTTTGACTGATTTTAACAAAACTTTTTGGTCTTTGCTCTCTTTTAATAAAACGAATAACAAGACATATTTATACTCAAAGAGCAATGATATAGGGAGATAATGTTTCCTTAATTCTTCCCTTGCCGTGTGTAATATAATAATGAATGAGAGTAAGAAACATGGATTAACTAAGCCGTGGTTATTCTTCGATTAATTATTATGTTAAAGTTTAACGATTAATCGAAAACTGATTTGGCTAATAAGTAACTCATATGAGATATTAACTGATTCGATTCATGGCTATCCAGAGTTCCTACAGATTTTTCAAAAATCGAATAAAAGTAAGTAAGTACCTAGTTTTAGTTTTATCAATATCATCTTCACCTATCTAGACTTCAGTAATTTTTCGTCAATCCTTCGAATTTCGTTAATATTAATTTGTTCAACCATGCCCACTTTCCATAGCCCACTTGAAAATATCACCTTGTGTTAATGTATGCCACTGTATGTTCGGTCTAGCGAGCCATATAAGAGCTCATCAAAGGGACCAAAATAATTAATTTATAATAATGCCTAGTAGAAAGTAAAAATAAAAAATAGTTATTTTCAACACACTTGCTCATAAAGGGGCTCTTATTTGTGCAAAAACAGTTGAATAATGACACGCTTGATTCACTAGTGAGTTATAGATTTTTTTTTTAAATTGCTTTGGTTTTAAAAAGTTCGATACCAAAAAAATAAATGTGTCCATACATTTTAAAAACAAACTTCAACTATGTTGCCTTACTTTTGGTAGGTCTATGGTCGATTCCATTCATTCATTCATTCGAATTTTTTTTTAATAAGTATATTTTTTTGTCTTTGGTTGATCACCATTGTTGTGTTGGATGCGCGCGAATAGAAAAACTGTTTATTTATTAGCGAAAAATTATATTTTATTATTAATTTCTTCGCAAGTGTGTTGAAAAACGTTATATGGTACACGCGTGTATTGATGATTACTATCCTCGGCTATCTTCTGACCCTCGCCTGACGGCTCGGGCCTCAATAGCGCCTCGTAAGTAATCACCAACTTACCTCGCTTGTACCATAAATAACTATTATGGTACAAGCGAGGTAAGTTGATGATTACTTCCGAGGCGCTATTGAGGCCCGAGCCGTCAGGCGAGGGTCAGAAGATAGCCGAGGTAGTAATCATCAATACACGCGCGTACCATACAACGTTTTTCAACACATTTCCGAAGAAATTATCATGTTTCGCTAATAAATAAACAGTTTTTGTATTCGCGCGCATCCAACACAATAATGGTGATCGGCAAAAGACTAAAAGAATATACTTATTAAAAAAAAATAACGAATGAATGAATGAATGGAATCGACCATAGACCTACCAAAAGTAAGGAAACATAGTTGAAGTTTGTTTTTAAAATGTATGGACACAATTTTTTTGGTATCGAAACTTTTTTAACACTAAACAATTAAAAAAACAATCTATAACTCACTAGTGAATAAAACGTGTCATTATTCAACTGTTTTTGCACAAATAAGAGCCCCTTTATGAGCAAGTGTGTTGAAAAAATACTTATATAAATTTTCTATTTATCAATATAGCTTAAGGGGGTCGCCGTCATCGAAATCGATGAGGAGGACTATAGAAGAACATAAGCCATAAGATAGGTATATGACCAATCATCTAATTCACAAACATACTCGTACTACATAAGTTTTAGAACGTTTTCGCATGCATTTATTAATCAGCCATTGACCGTTTATCTTGCTATTAGAATTTGCACCTTATTGCTATTATCCTTGTAAACAAATTTATCTGTATTATTGCAGGCAACATAAATAAACATACAACTCATACGAGTATCGTCAGTTGGCGCGTTTAAATGAAGGGGGACGCACGCATGTGTCTAAATACGACTTTGTTTAGTTCCAAACGTGTTTTTAATCATAACAAATTGGTGAGTTTAAATTTTAATTAATTAATTTGTAATTCTTTGAAGTTAAATGTTGTTGATAGGTTTATTTTAATTTACAAGGTCACGCCATGCCATTATTTTATTTAGTGTGTGTTTGCGAAACTATTAGAATATGTGAATCGATTATTTTTACGTATAATTATTAGCCGTGCTCAGTGTTTTTTTTATTTGCGTTTTTTTAAATATTTGTTATAACATTAGTGGTTAAAAAAGTATCCTATAATATAGGAAAAAAGTATCATATAATAAAGGGTACATTTTTAACCACGGAAGTACGCTTCTTCATTTAATATTTTTCAAACTGATCCTGAGCGATTACTTATTGAGCCCCCTCAACTCGGGACCCCAGCCGCCAAAATAATCAATCCATAATATAAAACAAAGTCGCTTCCCACCCTATCGGTCCTCTATATGTACTCGTATGTACGCTTAGCCCTTTAAAACTACGCAACGAATTTTAATCAATAGATAAGTAGAGCGGCTAATATGTTATTCAAAACTAACGCGGTAAACAGATGGAACAGTTTACCCATAAGTATTTGAAAAAAGAATTTGTGACACAAAGCGCGTAATATGAAACACTATTACAAAAGTTCCCACATTTTTATTTTCAAAAACATGTGCATTATTAGTTTCTCTGTGTTTCTCTTAAATCAGTCATAATCGCGTTAAAATAAAGAGTATTAAACCATCTCCACCAACTTTCGCATTTATACTCGTAGTATGTCTTTATTTATCAATATTGTCTTGTTTTATCCCAGGTCCCTAACCATCAGCAATGGGTAAGGTAGCAACGACCGAGGTATACAGGTTCATGACGGATTGCCTGAAGGCAGTAGGCACGGCCGTGAAGGCGGCCGAGCTGCAAGCTGAACTGCTGGTGCAGGCTGATAGAATGGGACATCCTAGTCATGGATTGAATAGATTAGGTGAGGGAATCTCAACGAGCGCTTTAATTTCACATTATGGGGACGGGGGAATCCCCATCGAAAAGGGAGGATCCTCCGACCAGACGGGTGGTGTGGTTCTGGTGGGCAGCTGCCCGACGGTTGTAATCGGGTTGTAGTACTTAGTTCCTATGTGGCGTGCAGATGTCGCCACACACATAAATGTATATTCTGTAATGCTCTTTATTTCTCCAAGAAGATTTCGCATGAAAACAATATCAGATACTTACCTATTTCGTTAGTACCATGTCCAAGCACAAAAAAAGCAATACTTTCTCGAAACAATTAACGGCACTTTTGATAAAGTGTCTCTCTCAAACCCTATTAAATATCCATCGGTCTATCTCTATCTGTAATTTTGTATCGTTTGCAATTTCTATGAACCTTTGTCAACTTCGTCTTACTCTAATTTAGCTATCATTATACGTAGCTAGCGAACGTACATAATTGCTAAAGTACTATGCTAAGGTCCCAAATTGAATGGCAAAAATGTTCAATTATAGAAATGTACATAAACGACATACAATCCGGAGCCTGCAAACCAAACAATAGGCCAGAAATACTAAAAGAGAGTCAGTCCACGGCGCTGGTGGATGCCAACCACGTTCTGGGAGCCACCGCCAGCCACTTCGCTATGGACGTAGCTATTAGGAAAGCTAAGGAGACTGGAGTCGGATGGGTCACCGTAAAAGGTAAGAAAACATTTTTCTGCTTAATAAAATTTATCAGTTTGGTTTTGGATGGAGATTAATGCCTGAGGAAGTAAATAATTTGGAAGGGGGTAATGAATGGGGGTACTTTTCGGAAATTTTTTTGGAGCTTACTTCATTAACATGTTCTTTGATAATTGTATCGTGGTTGCATATTACTATTAGTATTTTAATCTCTCCAACTAAGGCATGCTTGTATCTGAGGTGGGTTCACGTCAATAGTACAAAGGTTAAGAACTAACTAATCTAGATATTTTGTGGGTCATCATGGCCTTAGCCATTGGGCTATTGCCGCTTAATGATCAGGTTGAAACTCTGAACTCTACTTAGTGATCTGGCTCAACTAAGACATATTCACTTCAGGATCAAATCACAACGGCATGGCTGGCTGGTGGGCGAGTAAAGCGGCCAAGAAGGGACTGATAGGAATGGCATTCACCAACACATCACCGCTATTGGCTCCTACTAGGAGTAAACAGGTATACTCCATATTCATTGAAATAATACACTTAAACGGATTTTGTCGTGGTTGTATCTTGTTTTACATTTTCTGACGTTTCGGATTCTTCTGCCGACAAAAATCCGTTTAAGTGTTTTATTTCAATGTGTAGTGTTCGTGTAAATCAAAGATATCAATATACTCCATATTCGTTTCCAGATTTTAGTTAAGGCAGTTAGCAAGCTTCAAGAAATAAACAAGCCCTATTAATTTAACGCTCTCATGTAGAATAGGATCAAGGGCCTCGGTGGGGACATATATGAGCTGATGATGGTGATGATTAATTTTAATACATAGGTGTTGGAGATAGTTCAGATTCGGCTGTACACTAATTAAGTTTAAGGGACTAAGCACACCTATCCATTCAGCGTTTATGCATACAAATCGTTGTTTGGCAATACAAAACAACGATTTTGTGGACAAACGCTGAATAGAGCTGAATACCAAGTATCTGGGCAAAGGCCTCGATTTTCCTCGAGTTGTTTATTTATTTGCACTATTTATTTTATACTTCATTCACGTAAATATTATTGTCATCATAAAAATGTGAATAACATATGACAATAACAGCTTTAATTAACATAACACATCTAAATATAGATTTTTAATGCATGAATCAGTTGTTTACGAAGACAGTGTGATTAATTTTATCATTATTTTTACCTTGAATTGTATTGTTATTTAGTTTTTATTGTTTGTAAGTTATAATTAATCATAAACTACGTTACAATTAATTAATAAACATATTGATATTTTAAACAAATTTTCCAAAGACTTTCTGTTCGTTTCGTCTTTTTTAAAAAGCTTTAAAGAAGCATTTTGGAAACGGCAAATTACGCTTTTCTAAAAAACTGGGCCCAAACTATGCCCAAGGGCTTTTAAATTAAGACAAATATATTCAAACTATTCTAACCCTTATTTTCAGTCAGCTTTGGGCACAAATCCCATATCAGTGGTAGCGCCGGCTTCTAATGGAGAGACCTTCTATTTGGACATGGCTACAACGGCGGTCGCAGTTGGCAAGGTACACGAACACTACACATTGACACAAGAGACTTTATCTTGCAAACATTGTTAACAATTTGAGGATTTTTACATTCCATAGGCTTGCACATGACTCTAACTTGCCTGGTGGAATACATGACTGATAAACATTTGGCTCCTTAGTAACCGAGGTAATACTACGGACACTACGGTATACCTAACCCAGTTTTGTTTTTGTCTACTTATAAGTAAATACACGTGTAGTTAAAATAAGAGAGAATAAGAGTCTAGCTTGCTACTATTATAAGTACTACTTACTTATGTTTCGAAATGTTCTGTTTCTCAGAGGGATAAAGATTTTCTATTTAAGTACTATTTGATCTTCACTATCACTACATAAAATAAAGTTGCTGCCGCTGCTGTCTGTCCCTATGTATGCTTAAATCTTTAAAACTACGCAACGGATTTTGATGCGGTTTTTAGTAGATAGATAGAATGATTCAAGATGAGGTTTTTAGCGTAATATTATCCCTGCATTTAAACGGGAGCGAGAACAACGTGGGCACCGCTAGCTGTTAATATTACAATTTTTATAAACTATTTTACAGATAGAAATCCAGCGTCGTAAAGGCGAGCCTCTGCCACACGGCTGGGCGCAGGGACCAGACGGCAGAGAGACCACAGATGCTAACCTAGTATGTACCAGAAACTAAGCCTTCACAATTGCATGTGTACCTACTGCTTCGGAAATAATATTCATTCCTACTTAGATGCCTTGTAATGTACGGTTTCCTTACATGGTTTTGCAATCACGCTTGCCTAATTCGCGTTAGAAATTAAGTTTGGTTTGCATTACTATGAGAAAGTCAGATAGCATAAGGCCTTTGCTCTGCAGCAGTGTCTTACAGACCTAAGAGTACATATTATTTACCTGTAATAAACGTCCTCGAACTTGAAAAAAGAAGGGGCAAAAATGCAGTAGAAATGTCGGTACGAGTATAAAGTATCAAATCTTATCTGTTCTAACCAATCTGAAGTTAAAAAGCAAAAACTCCATTCAAATTTCACTTGGACAAAATCTTATCTTTATAATCTTAACCTTAAAATTTTCCTACCTGATGTTTTTAAGGATACGAACACAAAAAGTGTCATCGGAACCGAGGAATTATTGCTAAGACGCCGTTATCTGTTAATGAAATAAATTAGGTTTAAGAAACGTGTTTGTTTTTATGAGTACTTACACTAATATTATAAAGGCGAAAGTTTGCAAGTGTGTATGTTTGTTACTCCTTCACGCAAAAACTACTGAACCGATTTAGATGAAATTTCATACACATATTGCCTATAACTAGGAATAACACATAGGATACTTTTTATCCCAAAATTTATTCGGGATTGGGATATACGTGGGTAAAATAGCTAGGCACAGTTCGCTCTAAGTCTAAATATTTTCTTTTATTTTGGTAGGCGTTCGAGACGGGTTGCCTGATGCCTTTAGGAGGTGGTGAGATCAACTCGGGGTACAAAGGGTATGGACTCGCGGCGATGGTTGAACTCTTCTGTGGGATATCATCAGGTTAGTATATATTTTTTACACTTTTATCGCATCTGTGGAGGTCTAGTGGCATGTGCACCTGCTTGTCAAGTCTTAAGATCCGATGTTTAATTCCTGGATCGAGCAATGCATATTAGCTATTATTCCTAATGTGATGTGACACAGTAGTCACCATACCAGACCGTATAACCAAGGTTTGCGGGTTCGATTCCCATGTGAAGAATTTGTGATCGGCAAATGTTAGGTACTATAACCCAGTCTGGTAACAAGGGATACGCTAGATACGGTATTTAGTCATAGGAGTCAGTTGGTATTATAAGACGATAAAGTGGTTGTGTATATTTCTTTAATATTATCTTTATAGGTGTGCTTAGTTGTAGCATTATTTAGTTGTGCATACGTACGTAGTTAGTCCATCAGGAAACTGTTAGATACCGAATATGATATCTCTATCCCTAATACTCCCAGGATCCAACTACGGCCACCTGGTCCGGTCGTGGTCCCACTCCGGTGACGGTGGTCCCGCGAACCTGGGCCACTGCTTCGTGGCGGTCGACCCCGAGTGCTTCGCGCCCGGCTTCGGGGACCGCCTCGCTGACTGCATGACACATTGGAGGCAGCTTGAACCGGTTAGTTACATACACGTTACATTTCATTTATTATACTTTATTACTAGGAGTGACCCATAAGTTAAGAGCTACAGCTGGCTAAGAATGAGGCACCGTGGTTGAGGAATGCCCAGTATAAACGACACTTCTTGGCATAATGTTCAGGTTTACCTACCTTCTTTCTAAATAGGCTTTCTTACCGTGTCTGACATAGTGGTGAACTACTGTTAAATGCATTTCCCCTTATTCCACGGGTTGTATTGCTTACCCGTAGTCTAGCCTATTGAACAGATAAAAGGTACCGTCCCTTGGTTGACCTTACCGAAGTGAGCATTAACGAGGACATTGTATTGCCCGGAACGGTTCGTGAACTCGGCCCAGACAGGGCACGGACTTGACAAAACATAGTTCCAAATTATTTTATAGAATTAACATGAACTGTATACTTACAAATATAATCTGTACTTATTTACAGACCGACCCCAACCTACCAGTGTTAGCTCCTGGTGACAAAGAAAGAAAAGCAGCCGCCGAAACAGACGAACGCGGCACCGTTTGTTACGTGAAACAACAAATTGAATCCAGTGAAGCTTTAGCCAAAAGACTGAAAGTTAAACCTATGGACGTCGATTTAGATTAAGAGAACATAATATTATTTATAAAGTACTAACTAGCTGTGCCCCGAGGTTTCACGCGCGTAGTACCCGTTCCCGTGTTCCCGGCAATTATTCGTATTTTTCTCACCTTTTAAACCTTCCCTGGACCTCCACGACATTTCAAGACTAAGATAAGATAAATCCGTTCAGCCGTTCTCGAGTTTTAGCGAGACTTACGAACAGCAATTGATTTTGATATATAATTTAAGTAGATATAGATTACTAAGTATATTTAAACATATGTATTAAGTACGCGCCCAGCAGTGGAACGACATGCTGTCGTAATGTAAAACGGGAAGAGAAAGAGGCTGCTTTGACAGAAGCAGGTGGAGAGAGTTGCACGTGTTACACCGACGAGAACACCACTCTTAAATTAAATATTATCTAATGCTACCTATTTATCCATCGTTGGGCAAAGATCACAGAAACTTGGCACTATACTATACCTAGTCGACTACGAGGTCATCGTAGACGAAATTGTCATGAAAATTGCGATTAGCAGGCCAACAAAACCGAAGAGCTATCTGGACGGAAGGGAGGCTTTAAATTAAAACATGTAAGAACAGTGAACTGAGATTCCCTGTTCTTTCCTATTACCTATTGATGAAGTCTATAAGTATACCTAACCTACTGGATAAGTACCTTAATACAATACCTACAGTTTGTAGAAAATAAAGTATCATTAATGTTTATTTTGTTATATTTATAAGTAATAAGCAAAATATATGAATTATTGCGATATGATTGAGTTTTATTTCCCCTTAAATAATGAAAACTTCTAGGAGGAAATCAATAGCATAAAGGATTTGATTTGAAATACTAAAACTAAATGAAATGTATTCGAAACGGCCCTGGGTTCAAGTCCCAGTCAGATAAAACAGGACAAGGAAGCGAAGTGGATATTATCCATTTATCCAATCCATGTTCCATTCCACTTCTACCCGTCCTTTGCTGCGCAGTTGTGCAGGTTAAAAAGATGTTGCCATGCCAATAGCAACCACAGACAATAAAAAGGAAAACAATCAGTATGCACATGGCATGCACAAATATGATATAAGCTAGCTCAAAACTAAAACGGTACCCACGCTTATTCATGCTTGTAAATATTTAAGTATTGCTCACAAAATACTTATTAATCTAAAATTCGTCCGAGACCAATCGAATCGAGTGGGCGTCGACCAGCGTCGACCGGGTTGACCGTGGCGTTGACATTGACAAACCACTTTTTACTTGACAGTCATGACGTATTTTATTAGTTTCTGTCAAAGTGAGTGAAGGAAGGAAGGACGGGACGGAAGTGTCAAACAAAGAAAAGAGCAAGGCAGGCAAGCCAGGCTGAATTGAATTGTTATTATCAATTTGAAATTGCGATATTTTAAATTTAATAATTCAATATTCTCTATCAATGTTATCAAATACACCAGTTGAAAGTAAATTAGTATTCCCAATCAGTATAACGGTATAATAGCAACAGTAACTTAAATTACCTCATATCAATCAGTGTACAAGGAAAATTAAGTGAAATTGTAAGAATTAAAAAGCGATTGTGTTATAAAAACTATTTGGATAAAAACATTATATGTGTGGATGACCTGGTTTTGTTCAGTGAAAGTTCAAAGTTCTGTAATATTGGGTCACATCATACATTTTGGCACTGATATCAAGGTAAGAGTAACATGTTTTCTTACGTTGTGTTCTTAATTTGAATGTTAAAGGAACTAATTTCTTTTCCAGATCCCTACCAAATCCTCATCCTTGATCCTTGGCTTTACAAACAGTAAAAAAAAAATAACCATGCTCTTTGATGTCAATAATGTTTTATGAATGTTGGTTTACTTTCGTAAATATCTTAAATTAAGCACAATAAAAATATACAGTAAACTTACCTAATTCAAACAATATGCTAAAATATATTATTTAAACATTTGTCTTTGAAACATACCTTTTTTGTACCTCTAAAAACATACCTCAATTGATGATGTCATTCACCTACATTTCAATATTAAGTAGGTATCTTATTAAAGCTCAGAAGACTCAGACATGTTAATTATAATAAATAGGTACCTATTTAACACCTAAATATAACTTCTGTATATTTTAATTGATCATTATATAGGTATATTGTTTTTTTCCTGTATAATAATTAGTTACATTAATTATTATCAAACTAGCGGCGCCCGGCGGTTCAACCCGCATTATCTCCTCTGCTATTGATATCAGCATGATGTTACATAGACTATATCCTTCCTCGAAAAATGGGCTATAAAACACTGAAAGAATTTTTCTAATCGGACCAGTAGTTCTTGAGATTAGCGCGTTCAACTAAACAAACAAACTCTTCAGCTTTATTATATTAGTATAGATAATTATACCCAGGAAAACAAAGGTGATTTCAGTATCTATTTGTCTATATTTATCCTGTTTGTGATATGTAATGAAAACATGCATTCTTTACAATAATTGTGTTTTATTTTGTCATGATTATTCTATGGGTGATTAGTTGTTATTATTTCTCTTTCCCAGACTGTTTATAAACAATATATAAGCAGTAGGTCTAGGTTGTTTTCTTTCCTAGTTTTGTATGACTATTTATGTAAACATGATGTACTTGCCATGGATGTAAGGGCCTATTTCACAATCTTCAAGTAAAGGTACTCACCAAGTACAGTTAGATTTGTCTTTTTCTTACTTTATATCAAGTGACAAAGACAAAACATGTGAGTACTTACTCGGAACGTTACTTGAAGATGATGAAAAAGGCCCTAAAACAAATAATCAAATTTTTTTTCTTTTCTGTTGTGTTAAAGAATAAGTTTTAATCAGTAGTAAGTATGTATATTTAATGACATTCTTGGCTTGCCGGTATAAGAGCCGACAGGAATCATTAATTATAATGATATGTTATTTCTGAATAATATAGGATTTGGACTGTTGTTTTGACTGTTAATTTGGGAATATTGTTCTTCTTCTTAGTGTGTCAACTCGTTAAGTCGTGGTGGAAGGATTGGTTAGACTGCGTGACCAACTTGCCGTTGACCATTGCCCAGGGTGCGCCGGGCGCATACTTGTCATGATGCGTGGGACTCCTTCCGTACACCCCATTTGGGAATAATAACCATCTTATTATATATTGACTTCAACTGTTCCTAGGAAAACAAATGAATGGAATCAAGTCTCCTCATTAATAATGGCTCTTATCACAAATGAAGTCATGATAAAACTGATTATAAAATTAATAAATGATTAAGCTTCTAATCTTATCTACTTAATAAACTTTCAAGAAAAACACTTAAGATTTTAATTTAAAAATGGTCTTTAATTCTATACTTACCAATTAACTGAGGGATAGAATACAAATGTGATATCTTTATTACATAACTAGCTGTGCCCCGCGGTTTTACCCGCGTGGAACCTTATCCCGTGGGAATTTTGGGATAAAAAGTCCTATGTGTTATTTCTAGGTATGAGGAACGTCTGTACCTTTCATTAAAATCCATTCAGTAGTTTTTGCGTGAAAGAGGAACAAACATCCACACATCCACACTCACAAACATTCGGCTTTATTATATTAGTAGGATATATTGTGGTATATGTTTGCAAAAATCCCAATTATTTTTAACACAATTTGTTTCTGCGAAGCCCGATTGCTAGTCTATGCTAATATTTTAAAGGTGAAGAGTTTGTTCATTTGTTTGGTTGAACACGCTTATCTCAGAAACAACTACTAGCTCGTATTAATTAGCCTATTTATGGAGGAAGGCTATAAGTCATCATGCTGTAACTAATAAGAGCGGAGTAAACGCGAGTTAAACCGCGGGACACAGCTAGTAGCAATAATATAACTAGTTTTAATACACAGGAAGAAGGTAACATCTATTTATATTAATAAACAGATGTATATCTATGCAATAGATACACACTCCATCCTGTTTCACACAATTATTTTATTTATTTATATAAGCGTAGCAATCAGATAACTGTTATTTATTTTATATAGAACAGTTGCTAGTACTTAGTAGTGCTGGGAAACAGTGTTATGTAAATGTAGGAACATTTAAATTCTTAAGTAAATACTTAGTACATTCGGCTACACCTTGATAATCAAAGTTGAGATCATAGCTATATGAACCGCAAATACCTAGTTGTTTTATCCGAAACCATATTTCCTATTACAAGTAAACAATATGCCACCGAAATGCAATAAAAACAGTTTTATTGTAAGCAATAAAATACCGCCAATAATGGCCGAATCTGAACATTGGGCTCGTTACCAACCCAACTGATTGTTAGTTTTTTATGCTATTTATAGAACGTGGTAAATAGAAAAATTGTGTGAAAATTGTACGTTAATGCGTTCGTTAATTGCGTTTTACGTAAAACAAAGAAACAAAGGGTATCTGAGAAAAAATATGTTGTTGTTGGAGTGACGAACTATTCTTCGACGAATACAATTTGTTTTGTTTATGTAGGTTTATGTAGCTCAGGGTATTGAAAAATAATAAGTATATGAGTGAGGCGAGGTACTTACTCTCATCTCTCATACTCTGCTAGCAACGAGCGCCAACCTAATCTATGGCCAAGAAGAGAACTGGATTTTGGCGCCATTCGGTTGACATTTTTACTTTTAATGCCGGCTACTTAACGGCTCCAGAATCGCGATTCATCCTTGAGGCTCTTGGCACGAGTTTTGAAGAGTGAAGACTGTAGGAGTCCTAGCCATCCATTCATTTTCGATTTATTCAGTTGTTAAATGTCTTTTATAGTCAAGAACAGAACACAGAATACATTTTGAGAACCAACCAACCAACCCCTGGTAATGCTCACATTGGTATACCAAGGGAATGGTACTTTATAATTTGACGCTGACCGTACAAAAACTTATGCAATCGGCATAACCATGGTCAAAGATATATTTACTTATCTAAAAACATGTACTTACATATTGCTTGGTAATATGCTGCCTTAGATTTGTCGTGATGAAGTTAAAACTTAACAATCCAAGTAAGCCATCACGACTCACGACAGAGCCGTAAAGGCTTCTAATTCAAGAATTTCAAAGGAAATTTTCATTATTAACATGTAAACGCATAATAATAAGGGTTATTTATCCATATAATGAAGAATTCGTGTCGCAGAAGATCGTTATTTCTATAAATATAATTCATAGGATAGGTACAACGATTTAGTTGCAAGTATTCTGTATTATTCTAGAAATTATACAAATATTATACCCGCTTCTCTGAAAATGTCATCAAAATATTTTCACCTCAGCTGGGATATAATTGAAAGCCAGGAGTTAAAATAATCAGAATCTGTTCAGTAGTTCCAGAACCTTTCTTCAATGTCTAATTGGATTCGGCTTTTCTATTTACCCGATACAAAAACAACTACATTATACTTATTGTTAAATTAATTTTCTAAACGTTTTATCAGTGCTCGTTTACATTAATGAAACTAAATATGCCCGATAACAGAGATACTACAATCGGTAGCAACAGTGGTTTTATGTGGGACATTTGATATCACAGCCGGCAGTCCTCATACGTTATGCAATTAATTAATATTACAGACGGGTGAATGATCCTTTTTATCTAAAATTATTTTGTTCTAATACATGGCAAGCTTGACATAAGTTTTAACTATCTTTTATTGTTAATTCCCCATACCTGCTTTTTGCTCCTGTTCCGTCAATGAAAAAGCATGAAATGTTTCTTGGTTGGTAGTGGCCCAAAAAGCGAGCTAACTTAGATTAGCTCTGTGGAGACTGTGGAGGGCTGTCAAAAAAGATTTAAAAAACATAAAACATTCCACAAATCCACGTTGTCGAAGTAGCGAGCACTAAACTATTACGGATATTATAGAGTAATATCAGACATTGATAATAATAATTAAGTACTTACACATAATAGTGACGGTAACTCCGCTATTTTCACTGCATAAAGTATGCTTAATTATAGTTATTTAACTGTATTTGTACTTAATGTGCTTTTACGTTTTATTTTTAGAGGAAAT
Organism: Timandra comae; assembly: GCA_958496195.1. NCBI lineage: Eukaryota > Metazoa > Arthropoda > Insecta > Lepidoptera > Geometridae > Timandra > Timandra comae. The sequence continues at coordinate 9,512,264 of OY292369.1, forward strand.
TATTAAGTAGAACCGAGTTTACGGCGCTGTGAACCGAAAAATTGGCTCTTTTGTCGTATTGAGGTGTCATTTGAAAACATACTTTTATAAACAAATTATTATCAAAATATTTAGAAATAACTTTGCCCCGTGATTTTTTAATAGGTGTACAAGCTTACTTCAGACGCAGTAAGTAACTATTTTTCTGTAAAAAAATGTCCTAATATTTTTCTTTCCTATGGAAATTTCAAGGTAAAAGATACCTTAAATAATTTCTTAATTACATATAATTACAGCAATTGTTACACTTTTTATTAGTTTCAACAATTCATAGTTTTTAGAACTGAACTCCCCCCTCAAAGCGCCATCTGTGTCGAAGAGGGAAAACTATTTGAAACTCAAGGCTTTCACGAAAGCTCGTAGCTTTCTGTCGTAGCTTAGTCTTTGATTCCGCTAACTTTTGCTAGATGGCGCTGACTAAGAAAAATGAAAACTTTTCTTGTAAAATTATTTGATATTTTTGCCTTATTTTAACCAGAGTGTTATTCGTTAGTCCTTCGCTAATAATTATTATTTTACTTTTATGACTTGACTGGAGTCTAACTCAATAAGAAACAACTTTGCATATTAGACTAAGGGCCTATTTCACGACCTTCAAGTAATGTTCCGAGTACGTACTCATAAGTTTTGTCTTTGTCACTTGATATAAAGTAAGAAAGAGACTAATCTAACTTTACTTGGCGAGTAACTTTACTTCAAGGTCGTGAAATAGGCCCTTTGACAAAAAGTAGATTTGACCAAATCCCGTTTTTATTTTCATTAAGTGTACTTATTTAATACTAGTAGCTCCCCGCGGTTTCACCCGCCTAGTTCCCGTTCCCGTGGGATTACGGGGATAAAATATAGCCTATGCCACGCACTGATAAATTAGCTTTCCATTAGTGAAAGAATTTTTGAAATCGGTCCAGTAGTTTCGGAGCCTATTCATTACAAACAAACAAATCTTTCCTCTTTATAATATTAGTATAGAAGTCACAAACCAACTGCATTTAGACATACTTACTTAAAATTGTCCAATTGATTTGACCAATATTGGCGATTGGCCAATATATTGATATCAGATTTGACGTCTGTCATGGCACCCTATTAATCTGCCGCATTCAAGTAAATCCAAAAATCCTCTCGGGCTCCTCTACTATATTTATAAATAACAAATCGATACCATCCATCACCAGATAAATAATTGGATGTCGCTAAACTCCAAATTAATGTAATAAGAATGAACGACCCAGTGGAGTTCGTGGTCTTCTGCTGCCTTATTTGCGTTGTATTTTTAGTCTGGTTTAACAAAACCTGGTAAGCATTTGACACCTTGTTAGTCAAATCTGTCACTTTGACAGTATTCAAAATTGATTGTAAAACCTGGTTTAGTGCTAAACCAGAATAAAAATGCAACGCAAATAAGGCAGCTGAAGTTTTATGTTTCTTTTAATACATTGACTGACTGATAACGCATAGCTTTTTCCCATGAGGATGTTAGCTAAGGTAACAGACGAGTAAAACAATGTTGGGAATTACGTTGTATTTTGAAAAAATGCATTCAAAATTTTCGCCATAGCCAGGACTTGAATCCGGAACCATGCGTTTTTGTAGTTGAAGTTTAACAATTTAAGCAATATCTGAATGCAATTAAAAAGAACAGTAAAATTGTTAAAAGTACCTACATGTTTTTTTTCTTTTTCTTCACTAAGTGGTACACGAGTACCGAAAGAAAAACCGCGGGCCACTACCTATATTTCATAAACTCAAATAATTTAACTAAGTAATTAAATTATTTATTGTAACTGAAGGTGATTAACGAATTCACTGAAACTAATAACTAAATGTTGAAGGTCTTCTTGAAAACTTAAAAACGATTCCTTAATTGATTTTGGGGTGTTAATTTCGAGTTGTTTTGTAACACCATCGCGTAGTAAATGGTCACGGATAAATATTATAAACTTAATTGGATTGGAAGTATGTTTAGGATCGATAAGTGAAAAAATATAAGAACATACATAAGTGAATAAAATAATTAGGGTATTCTTAAGTTTTACTTAAGTTGATGATACATGTAAGTAATTCTTACTTCTTATATTAATAACTGTGATCTTTCATGACTATTTTAAATCATAAACTCTCTTAGGGAAGGTTCATATCTGACGGAACATGCGTCGCGTATTATCGGTCGCGTAACGACAGAACAGACAAATATACTTATAGAAAAACACTTGACCGTTCACACTCTACGCACTAACGTATAATCTGTTGAGTGTGAACGGTCAAGTGTTTTTTATACATTTGTCTGATCTGGCGTTACGCGACCGATAATACGCGACGTATGATCCGTCAGATATGAACCATCCCTTAGTAAGTCGTTTGTCGTACTAAAATCATAGACAACACTGGTCATAAATCATAGGAAACTAAAACATTTCTACGATACATAAATTGCAACCAACGTGGCTCTCCGCGGACGAAAAGTGCAAAGTGCATCACTTTTTATTATCTAATTAAAGTTTTAATGGGTTTATCATGTCGTTGTTTTAATTAGGTGTGCTATGTATAATGTATGTACTTATATGTCTGTGTCTAGCCTAGATGCAGCGCTTGAAGTGAACCGCGAGTTATAAAAGTTACTACCAGCGCGGTTTCACTCGCGTAGTTCCCATTCCCGTGGGAATAAAAGGATATACATAGGCTATATTTTAGCCTATGTCACTCGCTGATAATGTGATAATATAGTCTACCATTAGAGCAAGAATTTTTAAAAGCGGTTCAGTAGTTTCGGAGCCTATTCGTTACAAACAAACAAATTTTTCCTCTATAATATTACTAGCGGCGCCCCGCGGTTTCACCCGCGTAGTTCCCGTAGGAATATGGGGATAAAATTATGCTAAAAACCTTCCCAGTGAATCACTCTATCTATTAAACAAACCGCATCAAAATCCGTTGCGTAGTTTTAAAGATCTAAGCCTTCTAAGCATACATAGGGACAGAGAAAGCGACTTCGTTTTATACTCGTACTATGTAGTGATTATTAGTACTTATAGATATGTCTGTGTCTAGGCTAGATGCAGCGCTTGAAGTGAACCGCAAATTATAAAAGTTATTTGTTGAGAGCATTTCTGAATCACTTGTGGTTTGTCAATTCCAAAGTGACCATTGCCTCGTGTCAACATTGTTCATTATTAATTTAATGGTTGACTCTTGACGTTGCTATTAATTATTTTGGTAAATTAAACTCAAGTGTAGTTAGTGTAGTTGTTGTGCAATGAATGGGTTTATTTTTGGTGATTGTGTGTTAGAATTCTATAGGTTTAAAGATAATATTTTAGTTATTACTTATCGTTTTTTTATTATTGATTGAATATAGGTAATCTTTTGGGGTTGTAAAAATATGCTTAAAGATCGGCACAAATTACTTCAGCGTGCTTCAGCTCAGATATTCCCCAAATAAATTAAGTAATTTTCTTAATAATTCTTATCGATTTTATTCGAATGAATGAATGAATGGAATCGACCATAGACCTACCAAAAGTAAGGCAACATAGTTGAAGTTTTTTTTAAATGTATGGAAAATTTTTAAAAAAACAATCTATAACTCACTAATGAATCAAGCGTGTCATTATTCAACTGTTTTTGCACAAATAAGAGCCCATTTATGAGCAAGTGTGTTGAAAAAGATAATTCCTACACCTAGTTCCCAATTCTCACAGCAGAGGTCGCATAAAAGTCAAAGAAAGTAAGACACATAGTTTGTAGCGTTCTCTAAGAGCTGTTAGTCTTTATTTAAACTAATTAGTAAGAAGTGCACCTTAACAGCCGTCAGAGCATCGCTCGCTTGAAAGAGTTGAGTTGAGAAACGTATTTATTAAGGCTTTTCTTACGTAAACTAGATCAACATCTATGTTTCTTAAACTCTGCACCAGATTCAAATGAAAGAATATTCTTTTTCCCGAAATTCCCACGGGATTTAAATTTACGTGGGTAAAACAGCGTGTCCTAGCCAGTAACCTAATATTTCCATCTCTTAACCCCAATAAACGGTTATATTTGCAGTATTTTATTGCTGGATCTTAATATCCTGTAGTTTCCCGCCACGAGTGACACATAGGTAGGTACGTCAATGTCATAAAGTCGACAGCTGTTTGAATACATCCTTCATGGTAGTAAAAAGGTTGATTCAATATTTATTATTATTAAAGTCGCTATTTATTGATCTACGAGTACATACATACATTAATAAAAAGGTAGTTATTCATTCGTAGCAGTTTAATTAAAAGTAATGTTATTGAAATTAAAAACGGGTTTATGACACGAGATCGAAAGCCATTTGAGCGAACGCCATTTGATCGACGCCAAATGATCGAAGTGCCATTTGGCCGAAGGGCCATTTGATCGAAAGGCCATTTGATCGAAAGGCCAAATGTGCGAAAGCCATAAGATCGAATGGCCATTTGTGCGAATGCCGTATGATCGAAAGTAAAATATCTTCTAGTTGGGAAATTTTGAGTTGATGACGATGATTCTTTAGGAAAATTATTATAGAAATAAAATAATATATTTTATTCGATTTCGTAGCAATAAAAAAAGTAATTTAATCAACATTTTTTATTTAATTACTTATTTAACAAAAATATCGCTTCTTCAAATAATAAAATAATATAATTGCCTAAATTATACTTAACATAACATAACATATTCATTCACTACATCATCTCATCTCTTTACGAGTTGTGGATAGTTCGAGAGGCTATCTATCTCTTCTTCGTATTGTTCAAAACAATTGAACAAGCAATATCATTTTTCCTTTCTTTTTATTTATTTAAAGTCGAAACCCTAAGAACAAGTAGATTATCTCATCATGGTAACTGACCCATAATTAAGAGAATAAGTTCGAAACTTGTATCTAGGGTATCAGAAACGCGGCGTGGTCGTGGACCGTGTGCGTAGCGTGCGTGGTGGTGGACACGCGGCTCAAGAAACGAACATAAATATAAAAAGAAAAAAGTTTAGAACTACACTGCTCTGCCCCCGTAGCATGACTGTGCGTGATAAAAAATATCGACACCACGAAATAGTATCGATTTAGCGAGCATGACCAAATGTATTCAAGCGTACTACGATATGATAAAATTAAATATAACAGCAATATTTATTATATTTTGACAGTTGGATGTCGATAAATATCTATATCGATTTCGCTAGCATATCCAAATGTCATAAAATTAATCACGTGGTAAAATTAAATATGGCGGGTATTTTTATCATATTTGACAGTTGGATGTCAATAAATCGCTTTATCTATCGCGTTTTCGAAGTCATGCTAGCCCGGCTGAGCCTTCATTTAATATCATTAATATACACACATCAAAAGTGTCTAGGGATCAACATATATTTTTGCAATAACTTTTCTCCTGATTGATATTAATTAAAATTTTCTTTAAGGATTCATCAAATAAAGTGTTTTCGTTTGTCACAGTAACGATAAACCAAGTCACCTTTGCATTAATAAAGAAATTTGCCATTTTCCTAATAAAGGGATTTTTGACATTTGAACCACTAACATTAAAGTTCGAAAAAAAGACTGAAATAACAGTTTTCTTTAAAATTTTATTGGGTAACTTAAACAATTAATAATCCGTGTTTCTACCGCGAACACTAACAACACAAGAACATCGGTTTGGCATACTCAAAATGAGTTCATCCAAATCACGCTGTGGAATGGCCGCCCATGTTCGTTGCAACAACAAAAAAAGGTCTTCTTGCGACTGGATACCCTCCATATTCGGCAGAGCTCTTCTCTGTAGCATATCCCATGCATGCTCAATCGGGTTCAAGTCTGGCGACTGAGCAGGCCAGGGCAGGACATTGATGTTAGCTGCGGCGAGAGTCTGTCTTACAACTCTTGCGGTGTGCGGTCGTGCATTATCATGCATTAACTGAAATAAGGGACCGATTTGCACTTGTAGAGGAACGATGACGTCTGATACAATCGTCTCAGCATAAATTTGAGCGTTGAGGTTGCCTCTGATCCAAATCAACTCAGTTCTTCCGCCGATCCAAATACCCGCCCATACCATGATGGTTCCACCACTATAAGGATGGACTTCCTGGCAGGATTTTAATCGCTGTTGGCGTCCAGGGGTTCTCCAGTGTCGTATCAGTATCGATTCACAGTTCCTGATTCAAATTATGAAATGCACCAAAAAGGATCCATATAAATTTATAAAATCATAAATTTATTACAAAGCCACATCTCAATCTCAAGAAATCCGCATAAAAATGCTTGATCCCTAGACACTTTTGATGTGTGTATATTACGTCCGGGTTTCTGTGAATAATGCGGGTACATGTGGTTTGATGACGGAAAGTTTTATTGTTCGACAATTAATTTTGCGACAGTAAATTCATTTGGCGCTGCCATACAAACGGGTTTATGTTGTTTTTGAGTTCATGATGATTATAATTATTTAATTATTACCTCATAGGCAAGATACTTTTTATTTTACACGGAAAATCGCGGGTATTAAGGATTTACATGTTTTTAAGTAATTAAATAAAAAATGTTGATTAAATTACTTTTTTTATTGCTACGAAATCGAATAAAATATATTATTTTATTTCTATAATAATTTTCCTAAAGAATCATCGTCATCAACTCAAAATTTCCCAACTAGAAGATATTTTACTTTCGATCATACGGCATTCGCACAAATGGCCATTCGATCTTATGGCTTTCGCACATTTGGCCTTTCGATCAAATGGCCTTTCGATCAAATGGCCCTTCGGCCAAATGGCACTTCGATCATTTGGCGTCGATCAAATGGCGTTCGCTCAAATGGCTTTCGATCTCGTGTCATAAACCCATTAAAAACAGCATGTTTAATTTTCCGGTATTTCAGCAGTTTTTTTTTTTATGTCGTATATCATCTAAACATCGTGATAAACTTTTTAATTAGTAATATGAGGATAAACAGCATAGCAGATAAATTGAATATTCTGTCCTTACTACGAAAACGAATAAAACTTTAAACCAATTTAACTCTGATAAGCAAATACACATCTCGCTTAATAACTTCACTGATTTATGTAGCTGCAACTAGTTAGTTAAATAAACGGAAAGGAAATAGGGCAACATGAAATATGGCGACCGATGACCTCCCATCTGCAACTTTAATTAATCACATTCCCTCATGTCGATGGAGATTGAATAACTTAACTTATGATTTAGAATTTAGATGTAAGTATACGCTACTCATTTTCCGATTTTAGGACGTCCGATTTATCGGATAAAATCAGATTATTTGCATCGGACCGTAAAATAATAAAGTAGGTGTAAACGACAGTTATAGGTACACATTATGCGATTTCATCTGATAAATAGTACTAAGTATATCCTCAAAACGGAAGCTAAGTAGCGTAATATACTTACCTAAGTAGACAATTTTGGCAACTAGACCTCTCCAGTTTGGGTCCTATATACGCGTACTGCGATGTTTTTGGTACCATTACAATTTTCTAGAGTGAGAAGGCTTTTACTGCTTGTAATGTCTGTCTGTTGTTAATGTTAGTAAGTACAACAACCGGGACAGAATGTTTAACGTGCCCTTAGAAGCACGAAAACCGTCATTGGTAACAGAATTTAGAAATGTTCAAGGAGTACAAATTATTGTAATAAAAAAAACAGTTCACATAAGACACCTATTTTAGATTAAATTTTTTTTTCAAAATGGCAACTCTAAAATTATCTTTTTAAACCACAGATAAAATATAAAAAATAGAACGTCAACATTTAAAATAGGAACTGCACAAAATGCTCGCCGCATGTTTACTTCAAGCAAATCATCCCGGTAATTAACTGAATGAGTGAATGTGTTCAATTTGAGCTACGACGTATGCGATGCGATAATCGTAGTAAACGGAGCTAACTTTTAATGGTTAATTAGATGGCCTATCTAGACCACGCCTCCTCCATTTCCTGTTTGTAACGTCCTAAAAGTACTTGGTCTAAGGAAATGACGCGACCTGAACTCGAACCTACAACTACGAGCTGATACGTATCTTTCAATCAAAACTGCAAGTCTGGAGTCAATTCTTAGATGCATTTGAATATTGAAAGATATTTTATTGAATGCTTGGAGATGACATGAGAATGAGTGAATGGAAAAAAAGATTGAGTTTTTTATCTGTGTCTTACAGTCGTGCTTGCCGCTTTAATTTTTTTTTATATGAAAATTAGAAAAGAAGCACATCTGTTTGTTTTAATCAACCGTTTTTTTTTTCCGAAATTTCAAAATCGGTCCGTCGCTTACATCATTACAAACAAAAATTAATCTTTTCTCTTTATAATTCGTGTAGGTAGATGATCTCATAAACTGCTCAAAATTGAAGTCACCAAAACTTATCATTGTTCTTTACCCAGGCATTTAGGTAATACAAAATGTAAACAATTCTTCAACAGGATTATAGTATACTTAATTTTTTTTTATTGAATCTCTGGACCGAAACGACGTCTAAACACTAGAAAAAGAACGTATTACTCCTCACTTAAAAATTGACTACACAAGTGATAAACCCTGTGAAACTCATTAAAAAAACAAAACAGGCCAGAACGTATATTAAAATTGTCTATTAAACTCTTTCTTTATCAATTCAATCAACTTTTATCAATAATGGGAATTGAATTATTTATCGACTTTATATTTCAATTTTCAACGAAAAATTAACATAAAAATAAATAATCAATCACTCCTTATATATCTTCACTAGCGGCGTCTCGCGGTTTCAACCGCGTGGTTCCCGTTCCCGTGGGAATACGGGAATAAAATATAGCCTGTTACTCAGGGTGAATGTAGCTTTCTAATGAAAAAGGTCCAGTACTTTTTGAGTTTATTCGTTACATACAAAAATACAAATCTTTTCTGTTTATAATATTAGTGTAGATGTAGATAAAGCAATTGACCCCTAACTAGGTTTCATTACCGTCATTTTAAATTAGGTTAGGAATAACTGCTCCGCTTTCATTGATTGCAGCGTGACGTCCTTCTCAATCCTTTTCCAATCAATCTACACTTTCTAAACTAATACTATAAAGAAGAAAGATTTGTATTTTTGTGTGTGTTTGTAATTAATAAACTCAAAAACTACTGGGCCGATTTCAAAAATTCATCTCCATTAGAAAGCTACATTCACCGTGAGTAACATAGGCTATTTTATCCCACGGGAAAGCGAAAACACGGTTAAAACCGCGAGGCACTGCTAGTGGGCTATCAAACACTAGAATTCAATTCAAACCAGTAATTTACTATTCAGCTCTGCAATCTAAGCCGTAAAACATAAAAATTAAATTACAAAACATAAATAACGATAGAATAAAGGCCCTATTCACGCTGATCACTGCATAAAAGCGTAAATTCATTTGAAATAAGGTTTATCTGCTCTCAATTATTTGAAAAACCATGCGCACTTATAATTTTCATTTAAGAGTTCGTTTCGACACGAACGATGGTACTCGTGCGATCTGCCTGATTTCCGAATAGGCGCGTCAAGTGGCCGCAATTTGGCGAATCTTCAGAGTTTAAAAAACCATTGAATTTACTTTTATTTCGTATACCTCTACTATAAAGTATAAATACTTAGCATGTTAAACATGTATAACCATGTATAAACACATCGAATTAGTTAGAAGTCCATAGAATTTCGCAAGTATTTTTTCCAAAAACTAAACCTTTTTTTTCTATATGAGATTGTTTGTTTTTTTTTAAAGAAGGCTAGGTCTTACTTGTATTCTCAGAAAAAAATGGATGTACTTAATCTTCTTTTGATTCTGACTAATGACTGTACAATAGAGTCATAATCTGTATATTCATGACAAAACCATGTCTTGTCCGTTATCATGTTTGCATCTATTGTACTCAAACAATTTACAGACACTCGTTATCGCAACATAAATATAAGAAAAGAATTGTCATAATTTAATTAAGCATAAGCTGAACTGGATTCTTGGACTTAATATTAAAGCTGCGCTCTGCGTTTTCACCCGCGTAGTACCCGCTCCCGTGAGGATGCGGGGACAAATTACGGGTACTAAAAACCTTCCTCTTGAATCGCTCTATCTATTAATGAAAACCGCATCAAAATCCGATGCGTAGTTTTAAAGATCTAAGCATACATAGGGACATGGAGACAGAGAAAGCGACTTTGTTTTATACTATGTAGTGATAGTGATATGTAGCGATGATCTTTACATTATTATAAAACAAAGTCGCTCCCGCTGTTTGGTATTACTACCTAAGTCAACATATTTTTAATTTCATCGTACAAAAAAACCGGCCAAGTGCGAGTCTGACTCGCGCACGAACGGGTTCCGTAACAAAAACGACAAAAAACAAGTTTGTTGTATTGGAGCCCCCTTAAATTTTATTTTATTATGTTTTTAGTATATGTTGTTATAGCGGCAATATAAATACATAATCTGTGAAAATTTCAACTGTCTAGCTATCACCGTTCTTGAGATACAGCCTGGTGACAGACTGACGGACGGACGGATGGACGGACAGCAAAGTCTCAGTAATAGGGTTCCGTTTTTACCCTTTGGGTATGGAACCCTGAAAATAATTAAAACCGATTCGCGTCAAAGACTCGAAATTAGCCGCAAATAATCGATTATATTATTGATTGACAGCGAGTGGAATTCGTGTGTATTTCGTATTGTACGATGATATCAATTTACAAACACGTAGTTGTGATAAATAAATAATAAGATATTGTTTATTATTTGTTTGTTTTTATGAATGAACAATGAGATATTACGTATTAGTGGGTATTCAAGTACCAATTTGTTTTTCAAACACAGCTAACTCAATTTCGGTTGAGGTTCGTCGGTCGTTCGCGGTGTGTCGGCACACAAAATTGGCAATAAGCTGACCGGCGGAGACACGGTGTCCGCTCACAGCACGACACAGTGTTCCTAAAGTGCAGTGTGTTCATAGTATTTGTTACAATTGTATGTGTAGTTGGAATAGTGGACTGGTGCGAATGTGTTTTGTGATTTTTGTGAAAATTATTTATGTAAGTAGATTAATTCATATTTTATTTACTTAGATAAAAATATTCAAATAAAGTAGTTATTTTTTAAAGCATTATATTATTTTCTGAATAAGTATATTTTGTTAGCTCGACCTTTATTTTCCTCTTATTAAATATAATAAGTTATAAAAAATGGCATAGCTATTCTCGAGGCTTTGTAATCATTAAAAATGAAACTAATTTAATAATTTCGAAACTACTTGCTCCTGGCTGAAAGCGCTAGAAAAGCTTGCTAAAAACACTTCACCATTTACTTACCTTACTTCCAATATTTTCCACTGTGTCCCGTCCTCTGATATGCATTGAACAATCCGTAGTGTATGGTCAAGGGATGTTGTTTAGACCTGCTCTGAACGTATCCATCCAATACTCCAAGTACACGCTCGAAAACATTTTATTTTCTATTTCGAACATTGATTCCGTTCAATCTCGTTTTTAGAGGTTGTTTTTACGAAAAAAAAATTTTTTGTATAGTGTTAGTATACCTTAGTTTATTAATTTGAACCCCGTTTTAAACAAGAAATAGCAACGGTTTAGTTAATTCACGTTTTCTGTCTTTCATTCTAAAAAATATCACATGTTTCAAACGAGAAATATAAGAAGAAAGGAAAATAATCGATGTTGTTTCATCTAAATAAATCGAAACCTATAATATATCGTACAAGATAAACATAAGAAATACTTATTTAATAAAATTAATTTCATAATCTATTCAGGAATCAAACGCAAAACCTTCCCAATCCCTATTAATAACATCTAAAAATAACAACACGAGTTTTTCTTCCTCTCTTTGAAGAAACGGAAATGTCCTTCAATATAATTATTTCAATTTAAAAGCATTAGAACCGGGTTATTCTTTAGCTGACCATTAGTTATAGGCAGGGTTGAGGTCTGACACTTTATATTGACCTACATAATATTTATTTTGGTTTATATGTAAATTATGTTTCTTCTAATACTCTAGAGTCTAGAATCTAGATACAATGTGATAAAAATGATAGGAACAGAAATGGAAATGAAATAAAGTACACAAAACAATTTAAGAAATAGTTTTCTTAAAAAAAATACTGTTTAAAAAGCGTAATAAGTATACATAATGTCGTTTATCTCTAAAAAAGAAGTACATTTTCGTGTGCAGTATTCTATAGCAAAAATTGTTTGTCTTGACTCTTGACTTGACCATCACTAACTGCTCTCAAACCCAGTAGGTTCACTTACGAAAAACCCTTCATTATTCTTACCAAATTATTAGAAGCATCTCATAGTTGCATTTTCCTTGAATATAACATAACAGAAGCCGTGTAATGCTATTGAATTTAACTAGAAGCCTCACGTTGCATAGTCTCAGCCTCTCACGCTCGTAACCGAATTCTTGAGTTACCTTCTCAGGTCTAAGTGCCTGGAAACTTCCAATTATTTCACAAAGCATCTAAGCTTTTAGCTTGTGCTGAAGCTGCGGCATTTTTTTACATATATTTAACTATAAATTATGGTTAAGTGTTGTTAATATCATAGCCATATTTCATTGTAAATAATTATAAGTCTGGAACAACTTCTTAAGATGCTTTCGTTCGACGGTTGGGTCAAGGGTCAGATACAGAAGGCAGTGGTGTTGGACACGGCACGTATCGTGAGGAGCTTCCTCTCTCTGCAGCCCTAACCACCGGTAGTGCGGACCCTGCCATGCTACAGATATTATAGTTTTATTATTTTATCCCGTGCGAAAACCGAATCTTTTGAAAAAATACAATAAAATATTGAACCCATCCTTTTTTAAACGAAAAATTCGAACATAAATAACAATAGATCGTTCTTTTGAAACATCAGAAAAAATCGGGGGAACATTGACAAAAAATACCATTAAAATTATGACTTAGGATTTTTTCCGCATCCATCAACCTCGCTCGGTGTGATTCGGTTTAATGGCCAACCTTAGAGCAACAATGGTCGAATTAGAATATTTTTTTACGTGCATTCTTTCAGTAAAAGCATGGTAATGAGGGCTGTTAATTATATTTAAGGGGTTTTCTTGAAAGTACTTCAAATTATATTCCCCTCTAAAGAAACTTTTGTGGGGTAAAGTACGATCCTTCTGCAGGGCAAAAGCCACTGTATCACTAATGATATTAGTACAGTACTGAGAACTAATAGGCGTAAAAAGTATGAACCTGTAAGTTCCCACTGTAAGGTTTCTCTTTGACTGATGGTATAGGTGTTACGACGAATTGTAGTCGTATCACCAAGCTTGCCCAATCCGTGTCGGTGATCTCAAACCCAAGATATAGTAAAAAATAAAAATACCTTTATTGTCTTTTAAACTTATGTGGACATTAAAACTTAATTAAACTTACTAATTAATGATGACACAAGAATGAATCACAAACAAAAAAAAAATACACTTAAATCGCATTAATTAAATAGAAGACAAAATAAAAAGACAGGCAGTGGCCCAGCTTATGCCGTTCATACGAACGGCGCTGATTTTCAGCCACCCCTTGGCTCCTGAGGTGGTGAGTACTTTATTAGTAAAGTAATGGGACAAATAAAGTTACTTAATTATATCTTAAGATATTTCAACAATAGTTACCTACACAAATAGTTTTATTAAAATAAATATGTAAGGCCGTACTATTACAATAGAGAGTGTTAGAATGTCAATGGAAAAATACTTTAACTAAAATAGTGATTACTTAATTAGCGTTTGCGTAATTAACGCATATCTATGTTAATGGCATTAGCAAATGTGTTTACAAAAGTGTAATAGTTATACAGTGAAACTTGGTTAAGTGGGACCTGGATAAGTGAGAAACCTCCATAACTGGAACTCATGCTAAAGTCCCAACACTTTGGCACTAAATTACCTCTGTTAGTGGGATGAGGTAACCTCTATATCTGGGATTTATTCTTTCGATTTATCATCACAGTTAGAGTTACCTCTATAACTAAGAGGGCAGGCAGGTCCACTGACCAGATAGTGTGTGGAATCACTAATTTTATTGCAAAGAAACTGGACAACAGAGAGAAATGTATTGGTGTGTTCTTAGATCTCGCCAAAGCTTTTGACACGGTCTCCATTCCTATCCTTTTAAACAAAATGGAAAAAATTGGTATCAGGGGAAAGTCATTACAATTATTTAAGGACTATCTCAATAATAGGACTCAAAGAGTCACAATACAAGGAAAGTCAAGTAGTGATAAACCTGTAACCTACGGCGTTCCCCAAGGTAGTGTTCTTGGACCTACCCTGTTTCTTATTTATATAAACAGTTTATGTAATCAAACGGTACAAAACGGTAAAATATTTACATTTGCAGACGATACTGCTATAGTATTTCATGGTAGAACATGGAATGAGGCCAAGCATCATGCAGAAACAGGTCTAAAGATAATTTACAACTGGCTATATAAAAATTTACTCACATTAAATGTCTCTAAAACAAAGTTTATGTCTTTTGCAATTACTAAAAGAACTTTACCAGATGATAAAAATCTTCAAATACAATTTCATACGTGTCAAAGTAATAGTGCAATACCCTGTAACTGCAATCATTTGACTAGAACCAGTACAATCCGTTACCTAGGGGTAATCTTAGACGAGAAATTAACTTTTGTCCCACATATAAACCAACTAGCTTCAAGAACTAGAAAGTTAATATTTATCTTTAAGAAACTGAGATATATAGCTGATACAAATCTACTTAAAACTATTTATTACGCTTTAGGAGAATCACTTTTCACGTATTGCATTACATCATGGGGCGGAGCATGTAAAACACATATTTTGAAACTGGAAATTGCACAAAGAGCTTTATTGAAGGTAATTTCATTCAAAGGTTACAGATATCCTACCACAAATTTATACAAAGATTGTGATGTGTTGACCATTAGGCAACTGTTTGTTCGAGATACTTTATTGCTGCAACATCACAGACTTACATATGACAAAAGCTACAATGAACTCAGAAGAAAAAACAAAGTTTGTGAAATTCAAAGATATAAAACATAAGTATTTTACTCATAAATTTAATTGCTATCTAGGGCCAAAACTTTATAATAAACTAAACTCTTACCTAAATTTCTATCCTCTTAACAAACATAATTGCAAATTAGTTATTACAAATTGGCTAAAATCAAAAAACTATAATGAAATAGAAGGTCTATTCGTCAATGTTAAGTAGCAGTGGAACAGATCAAAATGATAATACCTACGAGGGGGGGTCAAAAAGTTCGCGGAATGGAGGGGATAGCGGGGGGTGGGGGACCTGCCGCAGGTAGTAACTAATGAGCAACTCTTTGTGAGTATATATGCCAAGTTTGAACCTGATTGTGTCAATAACCTTTGACCTGTCGTCGATCAAACAAGTGAATCCGGAAGAAAAACTTGAACATGGAAAAAATCGAGTTTCGTGCCGTCATAAAGTTCCTCACTAAGCAAGGAAAACCACCTCAGAAAATTTTGGAAGAAATGTTATCAGTATACGGGGACTCTTGCCCTGGGAAAACCATGGTGTACAAGTGGAATAGCCTTTTCAAGCAAGGCAGAGAGTCTCTTGAAGACGACCCTCGCTCAGGACGGCCGATTGAGGCCACCACCTCAAACATCGTTGAAAAAGTGGAGAATCTTATACTGGAGGATACTCGTTTGAAGAAGAAACAACTTGCAGAAATGGTTGGAGTATCACCTACAACCATTTTAAATATTCTACACGACAATCTTGGGATGTCAAAAGTCAGCGCAAGATGGGTGCCAAGAATGCTCACACCACCACAGAAACAGCTGCGCGTCGAGTATTCAAAGGAGTTTTTAGACCTCTGTAGCGCCGACAAGGAAGGAATTTTTGCAAGACTTGTTACTGCAGATGAAACTTGGGTTCATCATTATGAGCCTGAGTCGAAGCAAGAGTCTATGCAGTGGCATAAAAAGGGTCAGCCCCCCCCTAAGAAATACAGGGTGTCACAATCGGCTGGAAAAATCATGGCAACTGTTTTTTGGGATACAGAGGGTATTTTATTAATAGATTATAAAGATAAGGGTGTTTCTATAACGGGAGAATACTACGCTAATCTACTAAGACAATTAAAAGAAGCAATCAAGGAGAAAAGGCGGGGAAAGTTGACAAAGGGTGTGCTGCTTTTGCATGACAACGCACCGGTACACAAGAGCCGCGTTGCGATGGCTGCCCTTCATCACTGTGGCTTCGAAATGTTAAACCATCCTCCCTATAGTCCAGACTTAGCCCCCTGTGATTATTTTTTATTTCCCAAATTAAAAAAAGAGCTTCGGGGGAAGAAATTTTCCGATGATGAAGAAGTCAAGTCGGCGATTTCGGCCTATTTTGAGGACAAAGACAAATCATTTTTTTTCGACGGTATTAATAAGTTAATAGAGAGATCTGAAAAATGTATTCGACTTAAGGGGGAATATATTGAAAAAGAAAAATAGTACAGTATTTTATTTCACCCCCCTTCCCCTCCGTTCCGCGAACTTTTTGACCCCCCCTCGTATGTACATACACACAATTTGTGTGTTGTGTCATGGTAATAATGGTTAAAAGTTTATCTTAACATTTATTATTTATTGGTATTTTATGTCAGGTAATTTGATGTACGTAATAAAATTATCTTCAAAATTATATTATTCAAACTAAATTCTTTTGGGGTACAATGTATACATCCTATTTACATGCAAACTTTCACAAAACAAATATGAAAATCTGATTCATAAACGTACTTACCAATTTATACAACTAAGAACTAACTTAATGATAATACTCCTACAGAATATATTTTATTTAATACAAGTAATATACTACAACTGTAATATTAAAATTTCTAAATAAAAAATTAATCAAATTCAATATGTTAAATAAATGCAAATTAAAATATTAAAATTGTAAAAATGTGAAAAAATAAAAGTTCATATTGTTAGTAGTCTAACCACTGATTGTTCTCACTTTGAAGGTACTTGTAAAAACTTAGCATTTATTTGGTTATAATGTCATTCTAATGTTAGTAATCATTCTAATAGTGTTAGTTTACATTGTCAGTTGATATTGATATCCTGTTGTGTTCTTTTATTATAATACGGATATTTTTCTTGTGTTTAAAGTGTAGTGTTTTGGTTTTACTTATTACTTGTTCATTGTAAACAGTTACCTACCTAATTTGTTTGTGTCATTGGAAGGAACTGTTGCCTGAGACACAGGCTCGGCCTAGTTCAGGCAACTGTACACATAGTTATTAAGGTATGTATTACTGTCAATAAAGTTATTTATTATTATTATTTGTTATGTCTTTTCCATTCACGGGACTATTAAGGAGTCCCGGTCTTTTGGAAGGCTAGTATGGGGCCAAAGCCAACACACGGAAGCCCTTTGACATATTTAATCTTGTGTAAAGGATGCACAATCCGGCGACTATCCCTGTATAACACTATATAATGCATCCAAGGACAGTCCCCGGTTCTGCTGGGACTATTGCAAATATATGGAAAACTACGACTGGGTTATGGGAATGGGATGTTTAATGGACTGGATATTGGGGAACTATGGGGACTATGACACCCGCCGATACAATGCTATAAACATGTACAAAGTGGCGGGTGGAGACTTGCCAGCTCTATAACTGGGCCCCCCAAACAAGTCGCTCGAATCGCAACAAGGGGGCAACATGAAACGAGCGGCTTTGAGAGTGGAGCAGACGCCCTGGGTTTTAAACCGCGATCCACTGAGCCCGAGGGTCCAGCTTCTTGCTAAGCCAACTCACCACTTACGCAACGCCCCTCACTCTCCGAGCACCAAAGTGCTCTCGCGGGCTCCACTCCGGTCAGCCAATGAAGGCAAGCACGGAGGTGGGGGACCTGTTCCTCGTCAGTGCTCACTCCGCCGGCCAGTGAAGGCAAGCGGAGGTGAGGAATGGTGACCTCCCCCGGGAGCGCGTCAGGTCCGCGGGGTCGCTACTCCCCGACACCCCGCCTCAAAGGTGCCCTGCGGGCTTATTATTATTATTATTAAGACAGCGAGTGAATTTTATACGTATAAACCTCTGTAACTGAGATAATATCGTTTTGTTTGTTTACTCATTCTAATCCTACCCACTATATCACTTATCGTATATCACTTCTATCAATGGAACCCTCTGTAAATGAGACAGATATTAATTTATACCTGGATATCTGAAACACTGGGTAAGTGGAATACCTCTATAAGTGCAACGACATTGCAGGTCCCTTGGAGTCTCACTTAACCAGGTTTCACTGTAAATTGAAATGACACTCAACGATGGCAGTTAACAACATTAAAAATGTTTTTACAACGAATATAGTGATCAGTAGCAATTATGAGAGTAGTGATTAAGTTTTCCTAGCATGCAATCATTGTATTCTTCTTTCTTTACTTAATATTTATAAAACCTCCACCATAGAAGTCCTGCTTGCTGTTAGCAATAAGGCCGCCCATTGTGCAACTCCCTTAATGTGACAAAGTGTTTTGTTAGAATTTTGTATTCTCATAATGTGGTGTTTATGTTGTACAATAAAGTTATTATCTATCTATCTATAGAAGTATTCTTCTTCTTTCGTGTCAATGGCCACAAAGAGGATTAAACTATATCTAAATATTCCCGGACCAAAATCCAGCTACACCTATACCAGCGCTAGTTGCCTTCATCAGGTCTTCTTGCGTGCAGGTGTAACGGCACATAGAAGTAACGTAGTTATTATTATCCTCCAAATAGGGATTTCTCAATTTTTAAATAAAATGTCTTTTTATCGCTTTAGCGCTTTTTAAATAAAATGTCAAATTCCTTCCATCTCTTATTCCTCTAAATATCCTTCCATGGTGTGATTTACTTTTTCTCTAATTCACTTACTATGTACAGTCAGCTCCAGATAAAAGGTACCTCCCTCGGTTGGCAATACCAAAGTGAGCATTTATTTATTGAGGTGACACAACAAGTTACAATCTAATTATTACACACAGAAGATACTTAATTTAGGGATACAGTCTGGATCATAACTCTGAAACGTGTTCACACAGCATGAAAATTTGAGAGCATTAACATAATATCTATATTTTTACTACCTAGGGGCATTACCAAGGGGGGTAACTTTTATCGCCGACTTACCAGTAAATATAGGATTGTAGCCTTTAAATCTCAAAATTAGTTCTGTAAAGCAGCAACATTCTAAAAGAGGAATGAAATGAATCAAAGTTCAATTTCCTGTGAGTGCACTCTTCGTGAAGTGGAACAGCTAACGTAATTACGACTCTTATACGTCACTAAATAAAGTGTTAATTATTAGTCTTTAATAATTATGTAATTAAAGTAGTTCTTCTGTATTGTTCACTTGCAGACTGGCTCTTTTCTTTCCATTGGCGGCACCCACTAGTGATACGTGGTGATACTGATAACTATGGTTTCTCAAAATCCATGAACCCAAAGGAACATTAGACATTTTGATGATTTGATACTTGGAACCATCTTTTTTTTTTCTCGCTGTGGAAATGCATAGAGCTGCATACCACCGAGAGCCGAGAACGGGAGGACTCACGGTGGTTATGTGGGGCTCTCCCAGCCAGAAGGGCTGGGCCTACCCACTAAAAACACAGCGACTTCCGTCCGACATTGGGGTGCCGTATGATCACCACGGGGGATTACTACCACGACACCCCAACGTACTATGGGGTATGTGGGAATCCCCATTGAAAAGGGAGGATCCCCTGATCAGACTGGTGTTATTGTCTGGTGGGCAGCTGCCCGACGGTTGTAGTCGGGCTCTCGTATACATAGTCAATTGCGCTGTAAATTTCGCTTGCGCGATGCAGGACTCTTCAGTTATTTCCCACAATTGCAGATAGATGTCGCTGTTAGTACTTAGTTCCTATGTGGCGTGCAGATGTCGCCACAGTACCATCTGATTTACAAAATTCAGAATGCTTTTATTTTGGATTTAAAATGATCAATCAAAACTACATATTTAGAAACTTTGTCAGGGTTTTAGTAAGCGTCTAAATCTGTTAACTACCAATACTAAAGAGTGTATCACATACAATTTAATTCACAGAAAGAAACGTACATTCATCTTTTGACACTTTTATAGTGAGGTCCTAAGGTCAAGATCAACGTCTTTAATTAAGAAAATGGATAGTGTACCTTTAAATAGCACATGGTTAGGTCTAAAACGATTACCAAGAATTATTACTTGCTTGCTACGTAGTGATTGTATTTTAGGTTCATATCTATGACATCAGTTTATCACTGATTGCTAGATAAGCAACTGAATTGGCACTTCACATAATGTCTTTTCTAGTTCATAGAAAGCCGTTATGTTATGATTGGAAATTGAAATAAAAGTAGTGGCGTACTATATTTCAATCATCTAAATACATAAGTATATAAGGTGACTGATTGTCATAGTGATCTATCAACGCACAGCCCAACCCACGGGACGGACGGACGGAGATGTTATGACGTAGGCATCCGCTAAGCCCCCAAAAGTTTGTATGACGGAAGTAATTATTCCACGCGAACGACGTCGCGGGCAAAAGCTAGTTATTATAATATAAGGCTTGTAATAACCCTTTGACATTTAAAATTTTCTTTCATTCTAGAAACAAACTACAACACAAACTTTTTTCTTCTCTTTATACCTCTTTATACTTACATAAACTTTTATAATACTTACGACGTTAAAAAATCCTGCCTCAGTGTAATATCTACATGGAAAATTTCACTGGAAGCATTCATAGTGGGAATTTCTGGATAAATAGTATGGTATCCCAGGTAACAAATTGCTTGTGTACTAAATTAAACAGTTTAGTTAAGGCGGTAAACACACTTAACCTCTCTCTCACTCACTCTCCCACACTCTCTCTCCCTCACACAAAAACATACACAATACATACTTTCGCCTTTATTATAAGCGTAATTCACTTTAAAACTGAAAAATAAGAAAATATGCATGATACTTGACAATGTAGTCGGGATCTCAACTGTCGATGGCTCTCGGTAGTGTCGAGTGGCTTCGAGTGGGATCGTCCGAGGTTCACGACGGTTTTGTACCACACTGCTGTATGTCGATAGTTACTATCGGGATGTCTTAGGTTTCATTTCGGTATCTATGGGTATATTGGTTGATTTTGATCTTTCTATACTCAGTTGCTATACGAGTAGTACCATGAAGTCTTCTTCGGTCTTATTTGCGTTACATTTTTAGTCCGGTTTAACAAAACCTGGTTAGCATTTGACACCTTGTCAGTCAAATCTGTCACTTTGACAGTATTCAAAATTGATTGTAAAACCTGGTTTAGTGCTAAACCAGACTAAAAATGCAACGCAAATAAGGCAGCTAAGGATTTGTTTAGGTATAAGTATGTATTGGTTAATTTGTTATTGTGCACTTTATCAAAATTTGTTCGGATTTTTAAATGACATTCGAGAAAAGGCTACTAACAGAATAGACAAGTAACCTTATAGTTTTTATTGTTATCGTGGTTATTAGCACTCAAATTATTATGATTAACGGAATATTTACCATGTAAGTATATTATTTATTTCGAGTTACCGATATTTCGACGCTGTTAGAACTGAATCAGTTCATCCGTGATCATGGCGCTTGCAATGTGTATTTTAAAGAAAGAAGTAAGTTTTTATTTGCATTCCATTTTACGCTTTTCCGCTAACCATCATTATAGTGAGACGTTGCTTAACCGTGCAGAGATATGATATGATTTCTTCATTTACCATTGAATAACTACATAACTTAATGTCAATGTGTTTCACCGATGACCAATGTTTATTTGCCATTATAATAGATTCGCATTGTGCGTATAAATAACAATTAAGTTATACCTGCACAAACGTACGTATATCATGTTTTCAATAGTGAATGCATCCCTCATATTGAGCCCGCTCCATTCATACGAGGTCATAATAATAACTCTATTGGCAGTCATTCAACCATTTTTCATACTTTGATTTTGTGTGAAAAATATTTTTCCGTTTATACATAAAAATAACTTCCATTTTACGTTAAAAGTTATATGAGTATCGTTAAAAAGTTATATTATTTTTCATACATAACCTACTTATAGAGTTCTTATGTTATAGAATTTCGATAATATTGTTAGTTTCTTTAAATGAACACACTAATCTCTGTATGAATAAAAAAAAAAAAAGAAGTACTAAGTTCGTGGTGTTTCTAGAAAAGCGCCCCGGGGTGTAACCCGCGTAGTTCCCGTTCCCGTGAGAATTCGGTGATAAAATTATACTAAAAACCTTCCTCTAGAATCACTCTAAGTATCTATTACAGAAAACCGCATCAAAATCCGTTGCGTAGTTTGGAAGATCTAAATATACTTAGGGACAGAAAACGGGAAGCGACTTGGTTTTATACTGTGTAGTGATGTATGAAAGGGCACATAATTATATTATCTATAGGTTTATATCTGTGAAAATAAAATCACGTTATTTTTACCATTTTTAATGCATTGTTCACACTTAGCGTCTATTTCTTATCATTTAAACACAGCACTAATATTTACTAACTTATTATTGTAACTTCACACAAGTAAAAAATTTTATGACATTATAAATATCAATATTTTTTGTATAGTGCAAGAATGGTTACCATGTATTTGCTAGATTTCCAAGCAAAGAATTCGATTCCCGTGCGAGGTAAATATTTGCGTGAACCACTAATATTTATCTCTGTCTGGGTGTGTGAATGAAAGTGTGCATAGTTACTGATACCCTAGATACAGGTAATGAACCTAGTTAGGGGTCAGTTACTATAATGAGATAATGTAGTGAATGATTATGTTATGTTATTCTTTCTTTTGTAAAAAAACTAATGCTTGTGCGAAGTCATACATTTCTTAAAACTACTTTGACGGATTTTTGTCGTGGTTATATTTTGTGAAGAAAATCCGTTAAAGCAGTTTTATTTCAATGTGTAGTGTTCGTGCAAGGGAAGGTTCATATCTGACGCAACATTCGTCGCGTATTATCGGTCGCGTAACGCCAGAACAGACCAATGTATAGAAAAACACTTGACCGCTCACACTCAACCGATTATACGTTAGTGCGTTAAGTGTGAACGGTCAAGTGTTTTTCTATACATTTGTCTGTTCTGACGTTACGCGACGCGAGTTCCGTCAGATATGAACTTTCCCTAAATCAAAGAATACATACATTTCATATACACAAGGGGGCATCCATTAATTACGTGAGGTGTTCTAGGGGGGGAGGGGGTCAAGCTAAATCTTTCCAAATCTCACTTAGGGGGGAGGGGGGGTTCTTGGCAAATATCACGGAATTTTTTTTCTCCCAGAAAACGGTGTAAAATTGCGTGAAAAATTATTTCTAGAATAAAACATGGTCAAATCTGAGAAAACAGTATTTGTCGTATTCATCCGAACTTCGCAGAGCAATGAAGTAGGGCTCGATTGTTTTCTTTAATAATTCAACACGTTTACAGTTCAAATAGAAGTTTTGAAGAATCTCGCGTGAGATTAGGTTAGGGGGGGAGGGAGTTGAAGAAAATCTTACGATATCTCACCAAGGGGGGAGAGGGGGTCGAAAAATTGTCAAAAACGAATCACGTAATTAATGGACGCCCCCCAATCAAAATCAATGCTTTTTATTTGACTACAGATTACTTATACTAGTCATAAGACCATCAGAACATTCTCTTATTAATCCTAAAGGTACATTAATTTGTTACAAAATACATTTCATTGAATCTCTTTGGTGTTATTTTTGTAATAAATTATAATTACTACCCCCTTATTAATAAACGAGAAATAACCACGACTTAGTTAATCCACGGTTCCACTCTTTCATTCTTAGGCAAACATACACATGTACAAAATAACTATTTTTACTATATCTCGGTTATTAATAGGAGCTAGAGCATTTAGTTGCACAGTGACTTACAATATATTACAATTATAATAAAACTAAAATAATGTCTAAAATTGTGCATTATAGTGAAGAGTTTAGCTTTCAAAATAATATACTGATTAAGAATTATGTTTTTCTATGATTGCATTAGTACTAATTAAATAAATTAGGACATTTTTAAACGCAAACGTACCCAACATAGTCTATTCAAATAAAACTTAATAACAAGACTGTTACAAAAGATTAAAAATGTCAAAGGGCTTCTTGTGTGTTGGCTTTGGCCCCAAAAGTCCGGGACTCCTTATAGTTCCGTGAATCGGAAACAGACACGTTAACAACAAAGAATTTATACAAACAAAAATATAAATAAGAAAGCTATCGATAAAAATAGACTATGACGATAAATCTATACACAAAACCTATATTTTCTTTAATTCGTCAATTCGGAGAGGCTAAGACCTAAGGCCATTCTGCCTCAGTTTATGCCTCCTAATTCTCTGTTTGAAAAGTAAAAAGAAAAGTGTCAAAAGTTCAGTGAACTGCGAACGCCATTTTGTTTGTCTCAAAGAACCTAACTGAATGACTGGGACGGGGTCTGCGTTTTAAAAGGAAAACATGATTAGTAGCTACTTTAAACGTATAAATGTTTTCACTTTTTAAACTTTCGCGTACTGAATTCGTAGTTTATTACAAGTACTTACACAGATTTTAATGGCGTAAATAATTTGTAATGTTTCTGTAGGTTCGCGATTACGAGCTGTGTTTAAAAAGTTAATTTTGACTAACAGCAGGTTTCGCAAAGAATATTTTACCGCGGTTTTTCCAAAATGTTATTTCACCCAAACCTTGTCGTGAAATTTAATGATCCTAACTAATATTATAAATACGAAAGTAACTCTGTCTGTGTATCTGTCTATCTGTCTGTCTGTTACCTTTTCACGGCTAAACTAGTAACAAATAAAACGTTTAGCTAAGAGGTACATCTAAATTAATTTGCAAACACCAATTTATGACAAATGCACTAAATCTTAATCAAATTAAATTTAATACTTATAATAATGGTTTTTAACTGAAAAATATAAATATCTTTCAGATTTTGCTATACTTAATAACAAAAGAATAAACTTTATATCGCATAAATTAGACCGAAACAGAGTGATATTATTACTATTTGTTCGTAAATTACAGTAAACATAGCTCTAAATACGACTATATCTATTAAAGCTCTATAATTTGGTATCCTTGAGTAACACGGCTGCTTCATAAGATGGTAGTTCAGTATCCACTCGCTCGGCCGGGTGACATCTCGGACAAGGCTCGCTAACTACATCCTGGGGAACAAAATCTGTGTTAATCATATGTGATTTTTGACAGACAAAATTTAGAACTGTTTTTGTAATACATGAGCAATGACTTGGTTTGGTTACAATTTATCTATACTATGTTGATCCCAATAATATCTAAATTGTCCTTTTGTACTCTACCTGTAAAGAACAGTCCTTATGACTTGCCGCTCCCTCGACCACTGTCTCGTACGCCGGCGGAGGTCCTGGCATCTCTATTTGAACCTGTCAACAATAAATATAATATTAAATTATAAAGGAGAGTGTGTTCGTTATAATTCTTCGCAACAGTCCAAAAAAACGCTTGAAAACTATTGCTTGACTTAGAAATCGAATACAAATTCTTCGGTTTAACGGCGTCGGCGTCCTATACGCTACCAACACATAAAAATTGTAACCACAAACGTTCAAACAAAATATTCCTAAATTCAGTATCATAATCGCTTGATATGAAGTTAAATAATTCAGTGTAATCCAAGGTTAAGTTCTTTACTTTTAGAGTGAGTTGCCGTTCAGTGGCTCGTCGGTAGCGGAGCAGACCTCATAAATCACCGAACCCACGACTCCCTCAATTTATTGGTGTATAAAACATCCCTAATCTGCCGTATCTTGTGGCTACTTAATTTTATTAAATGTTTCAATGAAAATCATCGCTTTACGACTCTTAACTGTTACTTCGTTTTGTTTTATTTTTAGCACGTAATTTTGTACTCTTTATACCTAACCTAGTTAATAATAGTAAGTACTAAGAAGTAAGTGAAGGGATGACTGTTTCAGATAATGTTTGAATGTTCTATAATCATTTGGCACTCCATAGATTACAAGACAAAATATAGTGCTATCGAACACTTTTTTTAGTTTTCGGCAGCTTTTGAGATCGAAAATTAACAAATTAAAACGATGTTACATCATTTTTATTTATACGGGTTGTTACGAGTAGTACGTACCGATAAGTCGAATCCCTCGACTAGTTTAGGGAACTAATTAATTATGAAACTCAAGCGTGATGATTTCGTCCTCACTGTACTAAATCATCAGTTAGAGAAGTCTTTGGTCTACAGTATGGCCTAAAGGTCATTCCATATTAAGTATAAACAACTGAACTGTAGGTCAGTTTACTCACGTTAAGGTCTATATCATCACAAGTTCATTACTAAAATGTTGTTTTAGGACTTGGGGTTTATAATATGTCTCATTTATGTGTAATTGTGGTATTTTTTTAACAAAATTAACTTTGTTATTTGATGTAGTATTGTATTTTCGTTACTGATTACATCAATAATGTCTACCTAAGGTATAGTTTGAAACTTGATAACCAAGAATAATAATAAACTAGCAAATCTATATTTTATTTCTTTCTTTCATATTTTCTTTAGCCTTGTTCATAATTAAGTTTACCACAGATAACTTACAGACACTATCACAACTGCAATTTTCATTATTATTGATTTCGTGTAGCAACACTTTATTTATTTTTTAAACAAAGTACAATAACAAATTTTGAAAATAGAATGATTTTGTAATGTTGTTAATTTATTCGTCGATTCTTTAATATTAAAGAATTAGATGATACCATTTTTAAAAAACACATTTAAAATTCGATTGCAAAATTCCACGTTTGAATACTTATTAAAATGCTTACCTATTTACTAATTCATGTTTTTCCTTTTATTTTCAGATGCTAAAAACTGTGAACGAGATATAAAACTGTATGATTTAAAAACAAACACAATCGAATGGTGAGTAAACAAAGTTTTTGACTAACTAACTTATTTAACGTGCTAAAACTTTATTATAGATATAACCAAAACCACGATATACTTTATACACTACCTATCAGAAATAAAACCAAACGTACTACCAAAAATATTAACAAAAAAGGACGATTAAAATAAGTGTTGCCATATCAATTAAAACTTCGCATATAAAACCACTAAAGAATTAATGCGCAGAACATTGTTCTTGACATTCAGACCTACAAGTAGGTCACAGCTGGACTCTCTCATCATAATCCGATTAAATTAATGACGTCAAATGAATCTAGAATGAATTACAATAATTTTATTTCCATTAACTACATTAAAATACGAAATATTTGGCCGGAATACTGTTCTGTGGAGGCACCGTAATTCATCATCGACTTAATTAATACGATGACATTAGGGTCTGCAGTTATATTGAAAGTTGATTTTAGGTAATTATGGTGGAACTAGGGTAAAAATATTTGATCTTATCTGTTCTCATCGTCATTTGGTTAATGACTATATTATGGTACCTATTTCCTATTTTTATTGGTTGGACAAAAGATGATTAATTACTCTATGGTTCAATGAAAAGCGCGCGCTTATTTTTGTTTTACGCGCAGCGCACATTCGTATTTAATGTCATTATAAAGAAAAACAAAAGAAAATTATTCAAGATTCAAGACAATATTTGAATAGAAGTCAACAGCTATCAATTATATCACATAATTTAGCTAAATATTCTTAAAATGGCTTAAAAAGAAATGGTAAAATTATACTTGACATTTACAATAAACCAATCCATTATCATCTTATATTTATTTTCACGTTAATACTTATATTAACTGAAATTGATCTTCCAAATAAACAAATTAAATGATCGATGGTATATTTTGTTGATTGCCCTTCTTTATTCGAGTTATTTACGTAACCTTAATGTATGGATGAAAAATCACCGTTTGTAATGGCGGCATTTCGGTTCAAATGACGCGAAATGGAAATTATCATTAGCGTTATTATGTAGATCTATTTTTAGTTGTTATTTGATTAAATTGGTGGATATTTGCTTAGATTCAATGTAATTTGCTATTTTATTTGGTAATGAGAATATTCTTTTATTTACATTTTCATGTTTTTTATATCAATAATTGTAATAAGTAATACGTATTTGAATAAAAAATGAATGAGAAATCAAGTTATTTATTCAGCTGCCTACGAAACCATGCAAAAAAAGAGTAGGAAGAAAGTCTTTTTTACTTTTGGAAAGTCATATAATATTTAAAAAAATTGGTTGTAAAGTCTAATTTTGACAAAAATGAATGTTAGATCGTTATCTGTTGATACTAACTGTACCAAAATAACAGATAGTCAAGTGTTATTTCGCTCACATCGATATCCCGATAACCGTATGAAGGGCTGCATTCTTGTCGGACAGGTCAACAAGACTACCCCTAATTGATAACAGGTAACAGATACCTTAATGGACGGTATTGTTTGGGATGAATACGTGTTTTTGTTGCGGGAAATTCAATTCAGAAACACGTATTTTGCTAAAGATATTAGTTTGTTGTTTGTCATTTTCTTGACACTTGGAAGAAAGGAACCCTCTTAGTAATGTAGCTTTACCCGCGATTTTTTTCGACGTTTTTCTTACTTAGTGGTTGTCTGTCATAGTATCTACCTGCGTGTCAAATTTCAGCGCAATCCTTTGTGTGTGCTATGTGTTTCTAGATCAGTCAGTCAGAAAATATTAATTAATCCTACTAATATTATAAAGCCGAATGTTTGTGAGTGTGGATGTATGGATGTTTGTTCCTCTTTCACGCAAAAACCACTGAGTGGATTTTAATGAAATTTGTTACAAATGTTCCTCATACCTAGGAATAACACATAGGACTTTTTATCCCAAAATTCCCACGGGATAAGGTTCCACGCGGGTAAAACCACGGGGCATAGCTAGTTCTTTCTATTTCTCAATTAACTATCGAGCTATCGAATGCAAAAATAAATTTTCAAATTGAGTCGTTAGTTCCTAAATGAAGCGTGTTCACACAAACTCTACCACTTTAAATTTAAAAGTCTATAGTTAAATTAAAAAGTACCCTCAAAACAAAACTCCTATCAATAGTCAGTTCAAAATAACTTGAAGTCACATAAATGCACGCCCGTTATACATACATATACTACATAATAGTGTTGTCTACAAATAGCTCGGTAACCTTTAACTTTCGTGATTCAATAACTTATGCAATACTTTCAGTTGGAGGTTCCAGAAGTTACATTCATCGAAAATAGATGGAATCGATATCGAACATTTACTTTGTTATGTATGTCAATGACCCTTGACTTATAAATCATATTACTTATCCTACTCATATTAGAACAGTATAAAGTTGGCCATTGACGACTCCGTTCAACTGAGTCCAGACATAAAACTGTGCGTCACTCCAAAAGTTTTAGGCCAACTAAATTTCGCCGCTGGAATCTAGAGTCGCGTTGATTGACGACCATTTGTGAATGGACGCCAGTTCAACTGATCAGTTAAACTGACTCGTGAATGGCCAACTTAAACGCGAAAGTTTGTACAGATGTGTTGATGGATGTTTGTAACTCTTTTACGTAAAACTATTGGTCCTTGTGTTATTTATTACTAGGAAATATTTTTAGGATTTATAATCGAAATCAAAAAGGTTCATAAGCGTATTAAATGAGCGAAAAATGAGTTTATACCAAGCAATATCATTATGTACTCTATTCTGCGTACCGTTAAAGTTAAATTCTTACGAAAATAAACCTAAATAAAACGATATTTTGATACCAATTTTGTATGCAACCTAAACGTTTTTAACTTGCAAAATAGAGAAATTCGGAGTTAATCTTCCGTAAATACTAAAGTCGTATTTAGACGGTTATAGTGAGACATTAGTGTCAACTGTGCCCGTGTAAACAAAATGGCGCGTCCACACGGTGCAAGCTGCTTACCGGGACCTACTCCATTACATAAGCTGATCTCATTTAGATACGATTTTACTAGTTTATTTTGAGTTTAATTTTGTTGTTGATTGTAAATTATTAAACCGTTAATTATATAATCAATTGTATAAACGTTTGAAGATGACGATAGATTAATCTATCGTCATCCTCATATACTCGTAATAATTGTCTATGGCGTAATTTTTATTTTCTACTAGCGGTTTTACCTATCCCGTGGGAATATTGGGATAAAAGTATCCTATGTGTTATTCCTAAGTATGAGGAACATCTGTACCAAATTTCGTTAAAATCCGTTCAGTAGTTTTTGCGTGTAAGAGGAACAAACATCCATACATCCACACTCACAAACTTTCGCATTTATAATATTAGTAGGATGCTATTCTATTCTAATTGTCTATGCGTCCGTACTTAATGCCTATTGATGATCTCAAACCCTAGAGCCATGCTAGGTATATTAAAATGTTCAATCACTCATAAAATCTGTACTAACGACCACATACTTCAGCAACGAACGTGCAAAATTCTAACACAAGTGTTGTTAGAAGGAATCGCGACTCATTCAATTATGAAACGAAGCATGTGAACTGCCACACTCGAACGAGACCAATTAATAAATGCGATTCTAGATTGGTTCCAATCATCGTTAAAAATAGTGCAACCTACAATATTCTTATATAAACCTGCATTTTAAAAAGCTTACATTTTAGATTCAATAAATTACAACACTAAAAGTGTAACCAAAAAATATCACAACTCGCACAGAGGATCCAAATTTGAAACGTCTAATTAAGGAAAATTTTAAGTTAAGTTTTAAAAAAAATAAGTTTAATGGTATGTTTTTTTATGAATTTTAATTCGAATGTAGCAATAAATGATTTTTTATTTTACTTTTAAAATTAACCAAGTACCTTTACATAATATACATAGTAAATACTCATAGATAGAATGTTAAGAAATAGCTTCTACTTTTTGTGACTAATTCTCGTTGCTGTTTATATGGTTTTGACAAAAAGCAATGTTGGTGGCGGTAAGTTTGCAGAGGGTAGACAACTAACTTATACT
Organism: Timandra comae; assembly: GCA_958496195.1. Classification (NCBI taxonomy): domain Eukaryota; kingdom Metazoa; phylum Arthropoda; class Insecta; order Lepidoptera; family Geometridae; genus Timandra; species Timandra comae. The sequence continues at coordinate 9,543,420 of OY292369.1, forward strand.
GGACAAGTTGCTTACAAATACTATTTAGGTAACTTTTGTATGTAACAGTGGTTACAAAGAGCAAATACGACACTTTGAAAGCTGTCTTGGTTTTAGTGGCATGTGCACTTGTCTGCCAAGCTTGAGATCCCGGGTTCAATACCTGAAGTCTACTTATTTTTTTCTAAATATAGTTCGGCTTTGTGATCACCAACACGTGGTGATTAAAATAAAATCAATTGAAATAAAATTCCGTTTAATGCTTAAAAAAATGCTGGGTACATGAAAAAAAAACAAATTATAAGAAAACCATATTTATGAGCATATTATGAGCGACCACAATCTGTGGTCGCTCAGCTTGTGCCGCCCGAAATAGACTTAGTACCTTTCAGTCTATTCATCATCGCCGTACTAATGTCAACAATGAAAGTCTTTGCCCTGCAGTGGGATTTGCAAGCTAATATTTATCTATTTAATTAATCTAAATTGTTAATATAAATAAAGGGTTTATTTATAACAAAATTCCGTAACATAACATTAATTAAAAAAGTGATATTGAAAAAGTTTTGTGAACTAATTTTGTCGTATCGATACCGGACCCCTTTAATTTTAACACAAAAAGTTTGTATTGGAAATGTAAATAAAAATAAAAATGTAAGGAAATGTAAAAGTGTAAACCAATATCAACATTATCTGATACTTTGTGTTCACCTGTGTGTGCTTTGTGTTTAGGTGCAATTGGAAAACTACTGACCTTATTTTGATTAAACTTCGAATATCATAATATAACTACTTATATTAAAAGAAGACTTTGTTAATATTAGTAACTTCAGTTCAATTAAACATCCTTTAATATTAAAAAACATTAAATGCTTTGTCAAAATAACAAAGATATTTCTGTAGACTTGAAAGAAAATCCGAAAAATCTATGGCAAAATTACACCCATTCGATACAGGGGTGATTCTCTAGTTAATAATACGAAAAAATAAGACTATCTTGGATAACTCTATCAAATGTATTTTATGACGAAGTCTGTCGAACATATGGTAATCGTTAGGGAAGGTTCATATCTGACGTAAAATACGTCGAGCGTATCATCGGCTGCACTAACGTATAATCGGTTGAGTGTGAACGGTCGACTGTTTTTCTATACATTTGTCTGTTCTGGCGTTACGCGACCGATAATACGCGACGCATGTTCCGTCAGATATGAACCTTCCCTTAATAGATGTAGTTACTTATCTCAAGAACTTCTTGCCTGTAAAGGTAGTAGTTACTTGATTGTGTCAAGAAGTTTTCTCTGAAGGTATTCAAAACAATGAGCCAGGTGAGAGTTGTACACTGCAGGCGAAGAACAGATTAATGGATTTACATCCTGGCAACAGACGGATTACAAGACTTGCTTCAGACGAAAACTTTATTATAACTTAGTGTAATATGATGAGATAATAAAGTCTCATCATCTCTCAGAAGTAAGTGTTTGTGTTTTAATAGGAATCTGCAATCCAGTTTCGATATAGTTTTCTGATGGATATAAGACTTATTAAAGCCCGGTCGTAATTCACAGAGAATTTTGTACGTTGACCTGTAGCTATCTATCTCTGTCGCACCTGTGTAAATTATAATGCGTTCCGCTCGCACGGATGCAATGGCGAGCGGGACATTATGTCCTACAGAAAAGTGCAAGTCGCATGGGTGTAGTTTTGACGAATATTTTCCAAAATTTTCTTGGACACTTTTTTTTTCAATATATAAGTATTTAAATAGTTGCAGTTTATCTATACTAATATAATAAAGAAGTTTGTGTGTTTGTTAAATTGTAAGGGGTAATCTCGGGATCTACTGAACCGATTTCAAAAATTCTTTCACTCATGGAAAGCTATATTGTCAGCGAGTAACATATAGCCTATGTTACTCTATTATCCCTGTATTCCCACGGGAATGTGAACTACGCGAGTGAAACCGCGGGGCGCTGCTAGTATAAAATATTTATCTATTGAAGTAATACAGGAAACTGGAAATCTTTAAAACAACCGGTTTAATATAAACTTGTACTTTATTTTTATTTATTACTTCAGGAACTTAACGTTATCTTTCGAGTTTAAAGTAAGTTAAGTAGTAATAAAGAAAACAACAATAAACGTTACCAATTAGTAATTCTGGTACCGATACCAATTGTAATGCAACGAACTAACTCAAAATGTCGAAGTGCTCGCTTAAAATGCCACAGAGCATAGACATTTGAATAAGTAGCTATTAGCTAAACTGCCTTAGACGTTTGGAGTTTTAAAATCGATTTTCGACAAATATTTTGAGCTTTTTACCTATTTATGTAGTCGGAATTTCGGGATAAAAGTTATCCTAGCCTAGCGCTAAAGAATCAGTTAAGTTATAGATAATTTAATATTCTTTAATTGAATTACCCAACAATCACAAAGCTAAAGAAGAATAATTATTATTTGTCTTGAATCGTGGGTAGATAATGTATCTATTTTCATCCGTTTCTTACATAACTTCATGTAATTTGACAACTGGGAAATACATAGAAGCGTTTCAAAAGGTCAGATACATTATTTTATCCACATTCGTGTTTACGAGTACTTAGTTCTTATACTTACTTTTTTTTTAAAGTTATTTTTAGCTTTTACATAATACTAGCGGCGCCCCGCGGTTTCACCCGTTTCATTCCCGTTTCCGTAGGAATATGGGGATAAAATTATGCTAAAAACCTTCCCACTGAATTACTCTATCTATTAAAACAAACCGCATCAAAATCCGTTGCGTAGTTTTAAAGATCTAAGCATACAAAGGGATGGAGAAAGCGACGTGTTTTATACTATGTAGTGATAATGCTTATAGGTACCTATTTTTTCTAAATATAGATATTAGTTACCGTTCCTAGTCATGTAATTCAATTATTATACTAATGTTCCCTCCCCAGATCCCTGTAGGTGTTGCAACGTAAATAAAACAATGAATAGCTCATTATAATTTCATACCGGCGGAGTCGAATCTCCTATAACCGAAGATTTCCCCAGTTAACGATAATATTTCGCGCTGGCAACCCAAGGGAGTACCATTCCGATCATCTCAGATTTCAGATAAAAATCGCATTAGCCCTAATTGGTCAGGCTTTTAACTTTATTGGTTGCGTTTGCGCATTTGTTAATGATATTTTTAAATACTTATATTTTTGTACTAATCGATTAACAAAAAAAAATTAAATTCTATGTTCTTATAGTATTCCACCCTGACTGACTGATCTAATGACAGGTCGAACTACTGAACGGATTGCGCTGTTTGACACGCTGTTAGTTATTATAATGTAGTAGAAAAAAGAAGAAATGCGGGTAAAACCGCGGGGCACAGCTAGAAATCATAAGTAAAAGTGAAAATTAATAAAAAACCACTAAATCAATACCAAAAAACATTATTCAAGTATATTTGTACAATTTCACACAACATATTGCAATTCCATACCATGAAATTGAAAATAATCACAACTTGATATCTATACTAATATTATAAAGAGTAAAGATTTGTTTGTTTGCTTGTAACGAATAGGCTCCGAAACTACTGAACCGATTTCAATAATTCTTTCACCATTAGAAAGCTACATTCACCCTAAATAACATAGGCTATATTTTATCCCCGTATTCCCACGGGAACGGGAACCACGCGGGTGAAACTGCGGGGCATAGCTAGTTGATAATAATTTCAGCAAAATTTCAGTAACTAACTTTGACACAATTACACTCGGTTACAGATCCGATTTCAGGCTAATACGTCATGATTATGACGTCATTTATTCAATATTAGCCCGGGAAATGAAACTCTAACGTAACATAGGTAGTAGGTAATAGTTTGTATAGTTAGGGTGACAAATCTACATCGAGCTGTGCTGCGCTGGGTCGAGCTGTGCTATGTTTGGTTAACTCGCTCGCCATATATTTGAATGAGGATACAATCAAAGCATGCTGTGCTGCGCTGGGTGAAGCTGCGCACTGTCTGGAGTAAAAATAACCTAGCTTCAGAAACATAGCACAGCTCAACCCAGTACAGCGCAGCACAGCTCGATGTAGATTTGTCACCCTAATACATATGTTAGTTTTACTTATTTGCGACATATTTGCAATTAAATTTACATGTACACGCTAAAACAAAGGTAAATAATATTATACATTATGTATGTACTGTACACAGGTGTACACCGAGGTTTCACCCGCGCTAATTCCGAACCTGAATTTTTTTAACGATTTACCTATATAGGTACAATTTATGTTACTAAAAGACATTTTTTTTTTTAATTTGTACTGCTTGTTCCCCACGGGTTAACCCGCATAATAAAAGATATCATGTATTTTTTAAGTAGGTAGAGGGTGATAGACTAAATCCGAAACTATAAGTAAAGTACAGTCGACCCTCGTTAATTCGAAACTTGAGGTACTTTTAAAATATTACGAATTATCGAATGTTTGAAATATCAAATGGTTCGAAATTTGTGAGAGAAAATAAATAAAACTTCGAATTACTAAGTATTGATCAATAATTATTTATTAACTGCTATTCTGTATAAGGCCAAGACTAACGATTAATAAAAAAAACCGGCCGAATTGAGATCCTCCTCATATTTGAAATCCGTTAAAAACGCTAAGTAACTGCTGTTTCATCTTGGTTTTATCTCAATCAAAAAACATTCTCAGAACATTCTAGAGACGAAACGTTCAAGAATTCGATTTATTTATCAGAATCCCGTTGGTTCCGTCGATAAATATGAATGATGGCAATAGGAAGAACCGCCGGAAACGGGAATCGAAGGGAAATTTATACTTCAGCGGCAATTTGTCGGGAACCAGCTAATTTCCTCTTGTTTACTTAGCGGTTGTCGTTTTTATTGACGAGTAAGTTTGTTACTTCTTAAACAAATCGTTTATATTTGCAGAACCTTTTTGAATATGATGATGGAAATAATCGTCCATTCCCATTATTTACTTACATATGGATTCCATAAAAAATACCAAATTTCTAAGCCGGACTGCCATCCGTTAGGTTGCGCGATTCCCGTGCGGGGTGAATATTTGTGTGAACCACTAATGTTTGTCTCGGTCTGGGTGTGTGTGCGTAGTTTCTGATACCCTAAATACAAGTTTCGAACTTAGTAATAGATAATTAATAAAAATAATAGTCTATCTATTTAATCCTTATATTAGCTATAATGAATCTAACCTCAACTAATGCTGATTCTCTTCCTAGACTAAACCGACTTGCAATGTACATATTATGTAAAGTGTACTCTACTATCTGTTTACGATTTCAATATGAAAATAAATATTAAAGCTTAAAAACTTAAGCTTATATCATGATAAAAATACTACAAAATAAAACAAATAATAAAAAAAATATAAAACATAAAAACTTCGACGAGGATGGGATTCGAACCCACGCGTGCAGAGCACATTGGATTAGCAGTCCAACGCCTTAACCACTCGGCCACCTCGTCTTGAGATGGCGGCTCGAAATTTATAATACGATTATTACTTTCTAAATTCGGAAAAAAGTAGAAATATTTTTTATCTTCTGTTAAATTAACTAGCAGCCCGCCCTGGCTCCGCACGAGTTATTTTTTTTAATTTAGATTACTAACAGCGCCCCTCGGTTTTACCCCCATAATTTCTAATGGGATATTTAGGATAAAAAGTATCCTTTGTTATTCCTAGTTATTAAGAACATCTGTAACAAATTTCGTCTATAGATATCAGTTCAGTAGCTTTTACGTAAAAGGAAACAAACATCCATCCATACAAAGTTTTGCGTTTATAGTGTTAATGAGTACTTATTCAAGATTTATCGTAAAAATAAATATTTTTTCAAAATCTCAAAGTAAATAATAGTAGTGGTCCAACCGCGGTAACGCATTACCCACTTTACACGCCGCAGTTAGGTATAGATTGTCATATTGAAGAACTATTACACTGTGTATCTTTACAAACAATTAACCTTAATTTTCTACGATTATCTACATGTGTTTTTTTATTGTATTTTGTATTGTTTTGTTGAGTGAAAACAGCTGTAAATGTGTTCTTTATGGTCTTATATTATTTTGTAATTAATAGTTCTTTATTTGTAAATTATATTTAGAAAGTAAATTGAATTAATTAATTTCATTTCATTCATAGCATTATACATAGATATTGAGAGATATTTAAAGACTCAACATCAAACATGCATTTTCTTTTGGAGAGCATTTTTATGTTTGAAAAGTTGAACATTTTTGAAAGTATTCTTATCATTTAGGAATACCTCTTAATTTTGTGCAGACCAAACCAAACAATATCTATTAATACCAATCCTTCAAGTACACATATATTAACACACATAGAAATCCCTCTACACACCACACAATCCCCGATACATATAAACATATATAATCTAAACATAAATTACATATTACAAAGCATTCTTTCCACGTGACCGACCCTCACTTATGTCGGCAGTACATTGACTAGACAGAATGCATTGTGTAGCGCCTCGCTTGTAGTTCACAAGCAATGGATTGCGTTTATTGATGGCTGCGATTCAATCGGTACAGGTTATTTGTAAAGTAAAATGTATTATGATATGTACACCACCATGTACATATTAATAATATGACGATAATAAAAGCGTTGGAAGTGCCAGTTCATAGAAATAATGGGTGTGCACGGAAGGAGCCTCCCCGAGTGGCGCATATAACAAGCATGCGCCCGGCGCACCCTGGGCAATGGTCTGCGGACGGCAAGTCGGTAACGCAG